>LPNX010881598.1:523929-660485 GCA_001517045.1 Pseudotsuga menziesii | reverse complement strand
TGCCATTTTATGATGATCCAGATCGAGAGATGATCCAGACCCAGATGACTTGAAGACAAAGATGACTTGAAGATGAAGATGACTCAAAGATGAAGATGTCCCAGTGATACAGAGAAGAAGACCAGTGCTGAAAATTGTGTCGAAAGAATACCTTCCTAGTTAAGAGGGAGTGTTGATGTATATGTAACTTCAGAATGTATTCTTCTATGTATCTTATGTATTGTAACCCAATGTTTATTCCAGGATGTTTCTATTATGTATTTGAGTCATGTGGTCATGCCCCGATGTTCCGATCGGGAGGATTAATAATGTAAACAAGTCATATCAAGTCATTAGGTAAGTCCCCACAGTTTAGGGGCACTTGGGTTATTATACACTAATTAAGGTGTAGGATCAAGTAATTAATTATAAGTTAAGCCTACATGGTTGAGTGCACTTCAATTCAACGAAAGAATATAAATAGAGAGTGAGATTCTCTCTATTTATCACTTGTGAATTACATCACTTGCTCTCTCAAGTGTGGCGCACCTTTGGAGAAGGAAATACTTTGGCTTGACAGAAGACAGAAGGCTGCTATTGTGTTGGGAGGTCATCTTACTGTTTTGGGTTTCACATCTTGTGGTGATACTATCTTAGAGGAAGTTGAGGGGTTTTATCCATTTATGGTTTCCCCTGTCAAAACTCTTTGTGTCTCTTGTCTCATGTGATGTGCTTATGTTATTGTTGTGCTTGTTATTCTCTCAGTGAAAAGATCCTAACATAATGCTAGATTAAATGTTGAAAAACTAACAGTATTGATGGTGGATCTGACCATTGGGTTCACAAAATCGACAGTGGATTCAGGAAGTTAATTCATGATTTGGTCATGATGGTTACGGTCGATTTGTTAATTATTAGAAGGGATTGGCCTCATGCTATAAGAAGGTGGTCGATGCAGGTTGGAAGTACCATTGTGCTAAGTCGAGTTGTGAAGAGTGTTGAAGAATAATTGAGTTTGAGTGATGTTGAGTGAATTACCCGAGCTATAGAGTGAAGAAGAGAGTGCGTCACGACTGCGAGGAAGTGTTGTGGGATGTAGACTAACCCCGAAATAGTAGAGATTTCCAGTGAGAAGGACTTTCCAATCAGACCAGTTATGATTGTTTAAGAAGTTGCTAGCATGTAGGTCAGATCATCATCTACCTCGATGAAGAAGCGGTGGTGGAATAATCCAAGCTCCCCACGGCCGATGAAGAGGCATACATGAACATCCATCTGAGCACAGGAAGAGGCAGTCACCCAGACAGGGCCATCTAGCTCTGGGACTATAGAATCAGTGGTTTGCACTAGGATCTTTGTCAAGGACATCCCGCGTTATGTTGCTCCAACTCAACATAGTACAAAGCCCTGATGGCTCACCAAGACCCAGAAGTATCAGCTAAGGATTCCACCGCTGCCAAAAGGGATGGTGTGTAATACCGATATTGTCCTAGCACTAATGAATATGAAGTATGAGGACCACGACCTATTGGTCTTACAAGAAGTCACAAATGAGCCCTATGATTCGTTACCTTTGGTTGCAGGAGGGCGCATAGTATGTGTCCCACAGCCTTGAGCGTAGGGGTTGGATAAAGCTGGATTGTTAGGACTCATTCACATGCTACATCTTGGGAAGATGAATGAAGCAAACACCTGTGTCAAGAAACTCTTGGCTTGCTTTCATGGAGGGATGTTGTGGTTTGACACCCCAGTCGCAATCACGGTAAACTTAATTTCAGAGATCATGGGGTTTCCAAAGGATAGGAAAGACCCATTACAATATTTCAGAGGCAGAGATAACGATAAGCGACTCACCGCAAGGTTGAAAGAGAGGTTTGACTTGCAGGGTGATAGGAGGGCCTACCAGATAGGAAATATTAATGAATGCGCAATACACATTGGTGTGTATATTCTTGCCAGCAAGATTGTAAGAAATAATCTCCCCATCCAATGCACTTCAGGGGTGATTGTGTGTGCACAATAATGCGCAGAAGGGGTACAAATGAAATGGTCCCTCTTCTTACTGAACCAATTGACAAAGGACGTGGTAGCAGTTCAGGCCAAAGAGCGTCCTTTCATTTATAGCTGGCTATTGATCCCCATCGCATTAGTGGATTGGATGGAGCCAAAGGACTACTAAAGGATGGATGTTGAAGCTGTTAAATTGTGCAAGGGCGCACGGTACCTGAATCTTTGGTGTGTTGAGGATCCTACTAGACAAGAAGATTGCATGATACAATTTTGGGTCTAATGGGAAGTGCTACATGCCACAACAGTCAATGTTCCCTAAATTACCAATGAATTCACAGTTAAATATCGAAGGATCGCTTGGTTTGCCATAGGACCGCACACCATTCATGTGTAGGCTCGATGAAACCTAGATAAACAATGGTTTCCCATGTCTTACAAGGTAACAGATGAGGAGTTGGATGCAATGATTGATAACTGGCTGGAAGCATGGGGAGATCTGATTAGCACTGATGAAGTCTCTGTAGGACCACCAAAGGATGCACCTACTAATCTAGTATGAAGGACGGACCAACAAAGCCACCATGACTCGGATCGCAAATCATCGACAGATACTCCTACTGACCTAGAGGCACAATGCATCCTTAAGGAGATAAGTACTAAGAGGAGAATGGAGCAGGATGTGAGAAGTGATACCAGATTCGTGATGGAGGCACAACTACAATAGCTTATTAAGGTCATCACTGACTCATCAAACACCCCAGCAAAAGATATGAGGAATTCATCCCAGGAAGGCTTCGTTGAGGTATGCACCAAGTTAGATTCAATATACAATTTCATTTCACAAACAACACCAGAGAGTACCGTTGTGTAGGACATAATGTAAATTAGCATAGATCCATGGGTTAGGAATGTTCAGATTCCCCCAACTGTGATTGACGCTGGACAAGAGTACGTGACTTCCTCACTGCAGCAGCTACAGAGAGTCACGTTAGACATCAATAAGTTGTCCACTCAAACATTATTACACATGCAACGGGTCTCCAACTAGGATTTGGCCAATTGTCAAAAGGATATTGGTGACCAGTACTTGCGGTCACAAGCAGAAGAGGAGGCACTGCAAAAAGAGGTGGAGGAATTGCAGCATGCACAGGAAACATTGACAGTTGCTAAAGAGCAGGAACAAGAGGAGCACAAGGTGAATATGATGGAAGAAATAATAGAGGTGAAGAAAGAGACTGACAACCTTGTTATTGATAAGGTGCAACTGTTTTCTAGTCATGGTGAAGTGGAAGAGGCCGTTATAGAGGCCTGTCAACAAATCCTTGAAAGCACCGTGGATTTGGATGATGTAGAAAAGGAAAAAAAACTCGGGGAAGTTATCGCGTAGCTGCAACAGGATAATTCCCATCTTAATGATATAATATTCCTAGAAAAACCACCATAGAAGGTCGCACAATGAAAGAGTTCCATCAAGGAGATTGTGGCATAGTTCGAAGAAATGGAGTAGGACGCCAAAAATATTGTTGAGGCAATGATACAATTTTGGGGCAGTGTCATCCAAGACGAACCGTTAGAGAAACTGACAAATAAGTTGCAGGAAGTCGAGGGACAATTGGAAACATTGAAGATGGAATTAAGGAACATGCCACCAAATTTCCATATTACACAGTCAGTGGAGCTCAGGGAACTACAGCAACGCATTGGCAAGGCGCAGGAGATGAAGCAAAAGTGCACTGACCAGCTCGACGAGTTTGAGGACATTGGTGCTCAGTTGTCAGTAAAAGAAGTCTCCGTGCTACAGGCTACTCAGGAGGGGAAGAAGGAAGTGAATTCCAAGATGGTTGAGCACCCAATAAAGAAATATCTACTCAAAAGTCCGAAACTTGTTGAAAATATCAAAATACAAGTCACAGATATCACACACTCACAGATATCACACACTAGTATGAAGGCTTCAAGATCAAAACCAATGAATACACCATGTCCAACTGACATGGCTCAAGGGCAAGCCATAAGATTGTGTTGGGGTCCTGTTGGAAAGGGGTTTGGGGCCATCCAGTTGCACAGCATCGCGGATGCTGTGCAATATTACAAGACATTGCACAAGGAAAAGATGGTACGCAGGGCAGAAAATAGACTACTTTTAAATATTTTGTATCACTTTTTGAACGTTTAACCATATTTTGTGGATATTGGTCATTAGTTGGTAGTATTAATTTAGGAATTAGTTGGAAATTATCCAAGTGGACCATGAAGGTAACACTAATACATTTGGTCATATTTTTCCATGAAATATTTCCACGTTTTGAACATTTGTGGATTAATACTTCATTTGTTTTTATCATGGCGGGAAAAACAGTGGCAATATCGACGTTTTTTGTTTTAGAGGAACTTCCATCTCTATATCGATGATATATGGCTATCTTTGCACACCCGCCAAACCAATACCAACTTTCAATGTGTGGGTCAACTCATGCATTTGCGGCACATTTGCTATAGTTGTGACAAGGTTATTGGTGATTAATTGAGCATGGATTGAGCCCAGATTTATTTATCAACCATATCCAAAACTAGAGAGATCAGCCATGCTCTGCTTCTTCAATGGGTGACTCAACCAAAAAAAGAAGACCAACCAACCTTTAGAGGACAATATGGAACCTATGGGAAATGACATGCCTTCACTTTCCCTTGAAGAAGATGTTGTTGTCACAAATTTGGTTGGAATGCATGGAAATGAAAATACAGATCAATGGGAGGAATTTGTGAACAATGATATGGACCGTTCATCAATGAGTGATGAAGACCGTAGTTCTAGCAGAATTGATTTCTGACCTTGACGAAATGAAAGACATGTATCAGGATCAAAATAAAAAAGATGAGGAAACTATAGGGAGACTTGAAAATGAGCTAAAAACATGCCTGGAGTTTTGAACATGCCACCACTGAAGATTGCATTTGGTAAGGAAGCAAAACTTCAACAAGAATTGAAGAAGAAAGAAACATTTATTGCAGGTTTGAAGATTGAGTTTCAAAGGGAATTGAGAGAAATGACCATTAAACAACAAAATGAGACTACAGAATATGAATCAAGATTGGAAAAATTGAATAAAACAATTAAAAACAAAAATGAGTTGCTACAAAAAAAGATAATTGAAAGGATTTTAGCAACTATCGAGGCTAAAAGTGTTGGAAGAGGAAAAAAATCAACAGTCAAGGGTAAACAAGTCTGCACACTAGAAAAATAAAAAATCAAGGGTAAACAGGTCTGCACACCAGAATAATCAACAGTGAAGGGTAAACAGGTCTGCACACCAAAAAAATCAACAGTCCAGGGTAAACAAGTTTGCACATCGGAAGAATCAACAGTCAAGGGTAAATAGGTCTGCACAATAGAAGAATCAATAGTCAAGGGTAAAAAGGTTAGCACAACAAAATGATCCAAAGTGGAGGGTAAAAAGGGCATCACACCAAAACCTTTTGGAAGTACAAAACTAGGTGATGTAACTATGGAGAGCTTACTCCAATTTTAGAAGTCCTTGTAACAACGAGAGAAGACCTTGAATAAAGTTGCTTCAACAATTAATGTTGTAGAGTTTACATTTGGCTCATCAGATCCAACATTGGAGAAGAATATAGAGGAGAAGGAGGTCGAAATTAGAGACTTTCACCAAAAGCTATTAGAGAAGGCAAAAGCACTACATTTGGGATGTGATAGTGAGTTACAATATTTGAAATCCCAAATTAAAGCTTTGCAGAATAAACTTGTGGCAGAATAAATTTTGTATACTCCATCTGATAGTGAATTGAGGGTAGAAGAGCTCGAGAAGGAGGTACAATAGGTAAAGAGAAAATTAAGTGCAGTTCAATCTGACCTGAAGTGGACAGATGATGATCTTAAAAGAAAGGAAGATGAGCACTCAAATCAGAAAAATAATAATGTAGAGATGTTGAAGAAATGCCTAGAAGAAAAAGATAGATTGCATAAAAAAGTGATAAATCTTGCAAACAAAGTGAAAGAGCCAAAAAAACAATTAAAACATATGGCTGATGATGCTTCTACAGAACTGGAGGGTTTTTGAAAATGCAAGAGAAGCTATAGAGAGTTTTCTTATTTTAAAAAGGAGGAATTGCAAAAACCTCCCAACTTCCAAGCATCCTAGATTTCTAAAATAATATGGTGTACATTTGATGTCTATGTACATACTAATATTGTTGTAATATAAAATGTCAGTTTTTCTTGGAAATGCATATATTTTGATATAGTTAATGTGTTTCTAATGTGTAATCCATATGTGCATTTTCCCTATATCTAAGACAGTTTAATTTGCAACCCATACTGATAAGTGTGTATGAAACTACAAATCATGAAATATATTCTTCATAATATATTCTAAAATTTAATGGACATATGAAATATTCTTGAAATATATTTTACAAATCAATTTACAGATCATCATTTCATGCTATATTGAATAAATTTCACTATAACATAGACATACCAACCTTTTATACAAACTCTTGTACTCATTTTTGTAAATTGTAAGATCTACAATAAAATCCAAGTCATCCAAAACAACAATTCATAGTATTTTCCAATTTTTCATGGTCAGAACTAAAAATGAACACCAATTCCAATCGAAGTACAATGTAGGTATGAAATTTGGAAGTTTGCAGACAAAAACCTAACTATACTAGTATATTTTTAATTTCAGAAATAAATTAAACTTCTATTGTGAAATAAGAATGCATCCAACATTTGAAATGAGAACAGAACAACTGTAAATGTTGGTTTCTTGTTGACAAGCATCATAGTTTGGAAACCAATCTCATGGCTCTGCAAGTTTGTATCATCTGTTTCTTTTTTATTATAATATAAATCATCATCGTTCCTTGCATAAATTAATAAATGAGAACATAACATATATAATACATTCCAAGGAAAAAAACAGAGATAATGCAAAAATATAATTAGATCGATACTCAAGAAAGTTTTAAAAGGGGCCCAAGAGAATTTTTTATTATATTATGCTTTCATTAAAGAGTAGAGGGATAGTTTACAATTGAATCAGTAACATCAAACAACTGCTTCAATAATAACTATCCCTATTACCTATTAAATTCTATTTATAGACCTCAAGGGTCGGATTGACCATGTTACAAGTGGATTTCATTTGAGTGAAACTTAAATGTCGATTCACCCATGAGCCAACCCATCCTCTATTGTAAATTCCTGGCTCCAAACGAATATACCAACTACTGTGGAACAAGGAAAAAATGATAGTGCAACACAGGGGGGAAAACACGGCTGAAGTGGACATGTTTCAACACTAGGGGTAGAAAGGGAGTAGAAGAGGAAGTTGCATTCCAATTATTTGGATGGGAGATGCAAGTAGAGAAGAATTATAACAGAGATGCACAGTGCATGAGAGGTATCTAAGGAGAAAAAGGAAATACCAATGAAATACGCAAATGGTAAGGAAGAGAGAAATTCCACAGACAAATATGGCTTAGTAAAAAACAACATGCAATACCAATCTGATGTGGACAAATTAAAACATGTAATTGAAGAAATCAATCCTACTATGCCACCAAGAGGGAATGCTTGGGTTGTTGAAGAGGGACAAGGTGCTAACTCAGTGAAGGAAATACTTCACTAAGTGATGGGAAAGGAATGTCAAATGAACATAAAAAAAATAAGATGGAATTGAATTGCCGATGAAAGCCATCAAACCCAGATGAGACTGTCTCCAATTCTTTCCAATTCTACCCATTTCACTCATACTATCAGTGAACTCAAATTCGTGGACATTTGTGGCCATACTGGACAAAAATTAACGAACATAGAGAATGGGTTGAATACTGCATAGCCTACTGATAACAATGGCCCCTATTTATCAATCTTACATAAGAAGCAACACGATTGTTAATTGACTGCAGCTTCTAGAAAGGAATCCATGGGGTCAGGCCAAATCTAGATATGTGTACTGTGTTGGCACTTGGAATAATTGAAAGGTGGGAAAAAAGGTTAATCATGATGAAATGTTGAGTTCACATCTAGGTGATGCAATCATTCTCAATGCTGTCAAAATCTGACTCGATTCAGGTTCATCGAATCATAGAATTATATGGTTTGTTAAGTGATCTATTTGACACTTGGTTGAAAGTTCAGAATATGACAGGTAGGAAAAAGAGAAAACTTCCATTTATAGGTTTATACGATTATATGACATATTTTACACTCAATACATTCAGCACATGTATGACAGGTTGAGGTATTGGAAAATGAAATCAGGCATGTGCATGGATTTTACTTAAGCAAGTCAATTTTGGATTGCTTTACTCAAATGCACACCCAACATGAAAAAACTATGGTTTAGGGAATTTAGACCTACAAAAGCATGCAAAAACTGTTGTTTAGGGAAATTAGATGAAGACTAGGAGAAGATAAAAAATTGTCCAAGTATGGAATTATTGGTAAAATCTGCCTAACTGGCCTTAGGGAAATGCTCGCCACAGCTCATAGGATGATGATTAAAATATTATGAGAGTGTAGATATCTAGATTCTTGTATGGTGAATCCAACCATATAATTATCCTAACAAAAACGTCTTTCAGTATGAATATATCATTCTGCCAAAAAAAATGCACTGCTCCAGAAAAATGCCCATCAAGGAGAGAGAAATAAGCTCCACAAGATGAAAGTGGTCTTGATGGAATCACCTTGTTGGCCTCTACCCATTGGGAATCTCACTTGCCAAGTTTGAAGAAGAAATGAAATCACCTTGGTGACCTAGGGTTTGAGGAGAACTGATTAAGTGTTAGACAAAGAGTTTGAGAGACGACTTGGAAATGCTCGCAAGGGGGTGTTCCATTGATGATAAAAATCATCAGATGATATGGTATTTTTCATTGTTGAAATGGATATCTAGCCATGTTCTTGGTTTTTCCTATGGTGACCAGATAAGGAAAATATGAACCTCGCAAAATAGAAGAAGTTTTTTATTTTTCATCACTAAAGACAGAAAAAATGGCTAAGTGTTCTAAAGGGGCTAAGTGATGCCCGCATTAAGGTTGATTCCCACACTAAGGATGATGCACACATGGCATGGCATGGAATATATGACGATGTGGAATGAAGTTGAAATAATTGTTGCATTATGACATCATTCTAGAGAAATATGACAAATTAGTGAAAATCAAGAAATTGGCTAAGTGCGAGAATATTGGTTCAAGTAGCCTTACGAGCATGCCCACCACAAATGGTTTGTTGAAGAAAATTCCCGCACCACATGGGGATATTGTAGGCTGTTGTTTTTTCTACTCAACCATGGTCTCAATTTTTCCAAAGAGACCCTAAAGAACAATTTATGGACCTACCAAAACTATGGTTTATGGAAATTAGACCAAGCCTAGGAGAAGATAAAAAATTGTCCAAGTATGGAATTATTGGTAAAATATGCCTAACTAGCCTTAGGTAAATTCCCGCCACATCTCATAGGATGATGATAAAAATATTATGAGAGTGTAGATATCTAGAGACTTGTATCATGCATCCAACCATATAATTATCCTGACCAAAAATTCTTTCAAGAAGAAGATATCAGTCTGCCAAAAGTGCCTCTCAGCCATATTTGCACTACTCCAAAAAACTGCTCGCTAAGGAGAGAGAAAGAAGCTATAGAAGATGAAAGTGGTTTTTTTGGATTCACCTTGTTGGACTCTACCCATTGGGAATCTCACTTGCCAAGTTTGAAGGAAAAATGAAATGACCTTGGTGACCTAGGGTTTGAAGAGATTTGGTTAAGTGTTAGACAAAGTGTTTGAGAGACCACTTGGAAATGCTTGCAAGGTGGTGTTCCATTGATGATAAAAATCATCAGATGATATGGTATTGTTCATTGTTGAAATGGATATCTAGCCATGCTCTTGGTTTTTCTTATGGTGACCAAATAAGGAAAATATCAACCTAGAAAAATAGAAGAAAAATATCATTTTGCACACTAAAGTCAAAAAAAATGGCTAAGTGTTGTAACGGGGCTAAGTGATTCCCACATTAAGGTTGATGCCCGCACTAAGGATGATGCACGCATGGCATGGAATGGCATATATGATGATGTGGCATGAATTTGAAATCATTGTTGCATTATGACATCGTTCTGGAGAAATAGGACAAATTAGTGAAATTCAAGAAATTGGCTAAGTGCGGGTATATTGGTCCAAGTAGCCTTAAGAGGATGCCTACCAAAAATGGTTTGTTGAAGAAAATGCCCGCACCACATTGGGATATTGTAGGATGTTTTTTTTTCTACTCAACCATGGTCTCAATTTTTCCAAAGAGACACTGAAGAACAATTTGTGGACCTGCCAAAACTGTGGTTTAGGAAAATTAGACCAAGCTTAGGAGAAGATCAAAAATTGTCCAAGTATGGAATTATTGATAAAATATTCCTAACTGTCCTTAGGGAAATTCTTGCCACATTTCATAGGATGATGATAAAAATATTATGAGAGTGTAGATCTCTAGAGACTTGTATGGTGCATCCAACCATATAATTAGCTTGACCAAAAAGTCTTTAAGGAATAAGATATCAATCTGCCAAAAGTGCCTCTTAGCCATATTTGCACTGCTCCAGACATTAGAGGAAATTTCAATTTAAAATGGGCCTTCCAAAAATAATACAAATTCCATGTCATCATGTATTATCCAATCAAAATACTTTAAAATTCAAAAAGGGAGTCCCTCTTAAACAATTTTTTATATAAATTTGGGGATAGGTATCATAAAAAAAACTACTTTTTTTGTTCATATTTTTGACATATCTCCCTATGTTTTTACTAAAATTTTGATTGGGAGAGCTTGTTGGATGCTGAAATAAATTCCACATCCAACGAGTACCCACTCAGCATACTTTTGTTGGGCCTCTCTACCCCAAAAACAAGAAATACCTAAGAAATCATGAGTCTCATATATATCACATTTTTTCAAGCATTTCTTGTTTTTGGGGTAGTGGAGGCCATCAAAAGTATATCATGTGGGTACTCGTTGGATGCAGAATTTAATTCTGCATCCAACGAGCTCTCCTGATCAAAATTTGAGTAAAAACACACGGAGAAATGTCAAAACTATGAACAAAAAAATAGTTTTTTCTTTACTTCCTCCAAAATTAATAAATATTATTTTAATATTTTAACTATTATTTTATTAATTTTCCTTAGGAGCCCAGTTTTGAGTTGAAATTTCCTCTAATGAAACTTCCCACCGAGGAGAGAGAAAGAAGCTATAGAAGATGAAAGTGGTTTTTCTGGATTCACCTTGTTGAACTATACCCATTCGGAATCTCACTTGGCAAGTTTGAAGGAAACATGAAATCGCCTTGGTGACCTAGGTTTTGAAGAGAACTAGTTAAGTGTTAGACAAAGTGTTTGAGAGACCACTTGGAAATGCTCGCAAGGGGGTGTTCCATTGATGATAAAAATCATCAGATGATATGGTCTTGTTCATTGTTGAAATGGATATCTAGACATGCTCTTAGTTTTTCTTATGGTGACTAGATAAGGAAAATATCGACCTGGAAAAATAGAAGAAAAATCTTATTTTGCACACTAAAGACAGAAAAAATGGCTAAGTGTTGTAAAGGGGCTAAGTGATTCCCGCACTAAGGATGATGCCTACATGGCATGGCATGGAATAGATGAATATGTGGAATGAAGTTGAAATAATTGTTGCATTATGACTTCGATCTGGAGAAATATGACAAATTAGTGAAAATCAGGAAATTGTCCGAGTGTGGGAATATTGGTCCAAGTATCCTTAAGAGGATGCCCACCACAAATGGTTTGTTGAAGAAAATGCCCGTAGCACATGGGGAAATTGTAGGCTGTTGTTTTTTCTACTCAACCATGGTCTCAGTTTGTCCAAAGAGACACTGAAGAATAATTTATGGATCTTCCAAAACTGTGGTTTAGGGAAATCAGACCAAGCCTAGGAGAAGATAAAAAAAATTGTCCAAGTATGAATTATTGGTAAAATATGCCTAACAGGCCTTACGGAAATGCCCGCCACAACTCATGGGTTGATGATAAAGATATTATGAGAGTGTATATCTATAGAAACTTGTATAGTGCATCCAACCATATAACTAGCCTAACCAAAAAGTCTTTAAGGAAAAAGATATCAATTTGCCAAAAGTGCCTCTCAGCCATATTTTTACTGCTCCAGAAAAATGCCCACTTAGGAGAGAGAAAGAAGCTACATAAGATGAAAGTGGTTTTTCTGGACTCACCTTGTTAAACTATACCCATTGGGAATATCACTTACCAAATTTAAAGGAAAAATGAAATTACCTTGGTGACCTAGGGTTTGAAGAGAACTACTCAAGTGTTAGACAAAAATTTTGAGAGACCACTTCGAAATGACTGAAAGGGGGTGTTCCTTTGATGATAAAATTCATCAGATGATATGGTCATGTTCATTATTTAAATAGATATCTATCCATGCTCTTGTTTTTTCTTATGGTGGCCAGATAAGGAAAATATCAACCTGCGAAAATACAAGAAACATGTTATTTTGCATACTAAAGACAAACAAAATGGCTAAGTGTTTTGAAGGGGATAAGTGATGCCTACATTAAGCTTGATGCTCGCACTAAGGATGATGCCCGCATGGCATGGCGTGGAATATATCACTATGTGGCATGAAGTTGAAATCATTGTTGCATTATGGCATCGTTCTGGAGAAATATGACAAATTAGTGAAAATTGAAATATTGGCTAAGTTTGGGAATATTGGTCCAAGTAGCCTTAAGAGGATGCCCGCCACAAATGGTATCTTGAATAAAATGCCCGCACCACATGGGGATATTGTAGGATGATGTTTTGTCTACTCAACCATGGTCTCAATTTTTCCAAAGAGACAGTGAAGAAGAATTTATGGACCTGCCAAAATTGTGGTTTAGGGAAATTAGACCAAGCCTAGGAGAAGATAAAAAATTGTCCAAGTATGAATTATTGGTAAAATATGCCTAACAAGCATTGGGGAAATTCCCACCACAGCTCATGGGTTGATGATAAAATTTTTATGAGAGTGTAGATCTCTAGAAACTTGTATGGTGCATCCAACCATATAACTAGCTTGACCAAAAAGTCTTCAGGAAGAAGATATCAATCTGCCAAAAGTGCCTCTCAACCATATTTTCACTGCTCCAGAAAAATGCCTACCTAGGAGAGAGAAAGAATCTATAGAAGATGAAATTGGTTTTTCTGGACTCATCTTGTTGAACTATACCCATTGGGAATATCAATTTCCAAATTTGAAGGAAAAATGAAATTACCTTGGTGACCTAGGGTTTGAAGAGAACTGCTCAAGTGTTAGAAAAAAAGTTTCAGAGACCACTTCGAAATGACAAAAAGGGGGTGTTCCTTTGATGATAAAATTCATCAGATGATATGGTCCTATTCATTGTTGAAATTTATATCTATCCATGCTCTTGGTTTTTCTTATGGTGACCAGATAAGGAAAATGTCAACCTGTGAAAATAGAAGAAAAATGTTATTTTGCATACTAAAGACAAAGAAAAAATGGCTAAGTGTTTTAAAGGGGATAAGTGATGCCCACATTACGATTTATGCCCACACTAAGGATGATTCCTGCATGGCATGGCATGGCATAGATGATGATGTGAAATGAAGTTGAAATCATTGTTGCATTATGGCATCGTTCTGGAGAAATATGGAAAATTAGTTAAAATCAGGAAATTGGCTAAGTTTGGGAATATTAGTCCAAGTAGCCTGGAAAATGTGGTTTAGGGAAATTAGACCAAGCCTAGGAGAAGATAAAAAATTGTCCAAGTATGGAATTATTGGTAAAATATGCATAACTGGCCTTAGGGAAATCCCCTCCACAGCTCATAAGATGATGATAAAAATATTCTGAGAGTGTGGATCTCTAGAGTGTTGTATGGTGAATCCAACCATATCTAGAAGGCTATAATAAGAGATTTTTCAAATAGTTTGAAGACAATATAAAAGGATCTTCACAATAACCCACATGCTAGGAAATGTATCTTATCGTTTCAAACTTACAAATTTCATATATAATGAAAAAATTACTCAAAAATCAAAATCAATTATAACATAACAATAATATACCAGACATAATTGATTGGAACAAATACATAATTCATATGCATTAAATAGTAGAATTCACCATATATATTACACCTAACAGTATAAAATTTTATTAATAAATGTAAATATATCTAGCTTCAACCCCATGGTGTTATTTTCAACTTATGACAATTGTACGGACTATGGTGTGCATTTTCTTAATCCCGCTTTTGAATATTTGCACACTGTTTTTTACATAACAACTTAGAATTACAGTCATTAATTTTGAGTTTGTCCAAGATACTCGCAATTTTAGTAATTCATGTTTAATTTGACTGCTATGCATTCCTATCTTGCATTTTTATGCTTATGGCTTCCATTTTACACCAAGTGTCCATAACAATAAAAAAAGGTTATAATTGCACCTTTCATAAGTGGACTATGAGCATAAGAGGTTAGGTTATATAAAATTAACACAATGTTAGTTTTCTAAATATATCTAGCCATCCAATTTCCAAAACCATTTACTAAAAACATTTAATAGGATGGTTTGGCTTGCATTTTTATTAATGTAGGTGGATATTTCATAAATACAAGACAGCCATGTAGTGTTTTTGCACAATAGGCACTTTCTGAACCAAAATTGAAAACATAAATGTATAATAATGTGGAAATATTAAAAAATACCATTTCCAACTAAAATCACTCAAAAATACCCAATACTTAGGGTTGGGCAGGGATTTTTGTGATCTAGGTAAAACTGGGTTGAAAACACAAAAGTTGTCATTTTGTCAATTTAACTTTGGACAAATGAAACATAATTTTAAAAAACAAAAAGAGGATTTTATCAAAAATATATCTATATTCAACCTCATGGTGTTAGTTTCAACTTATGACAATTGTACAGACTGTGGCGTGCATTTTCCTAAGCCCATTTTTGAATATTTACACACTGTTTTTAACGAAACTTAGAATTTCAATAATTTTTTTTAATTTGGCCAAGATACTTGGAATTTTAGTCATTCATGTTCATTTTAACTTCTATGCATTCCTAGCTTGCATTTTTATGCTTATGGCTTTCATTTTACACCAATTGTCCATAACAGTAAAAAAAGGTTAAAATTGCACCTTTCATAGGTCGACTGTGAGGATACGAGGTTAGGTTATATAAAATTAACACAAGGATAGTCTTATCAATATATCTAGCCATCCAATTTCGAAAAACATTTACTATAAACATTTAATAGGAGGGTTTGGTTTGAGAGTACATCAAAACATGTAGAGAATAATATTACTCTATTATTATATTACTCACTCTATTACTCTATTTTTTCTAGAATAGTTAGAATGCCAAATTTTTACTCTATTATTTACTCTTACTTTCTTATTTTCAATACGTATACTTAACATGCTAGAAAGTTAACTCTATTGAAATTGAAAATGTAAGTTGTGTATAGTTGACTTGAAACACATTTGTAATTTTTATTATAGTTTGGAAAAGTCAGAACACATTTGTAATTTTTATTATAGTTTGCAAAAGTTAGAACACATTTGTAACTTTGATTATAGTTTGGAAATGTCTGAACACATTTGTAATTTTTATTTTAGTTTGGACAATTCAGCGTGATGGTATCCTATGCATGCATTCAAGTGCATCTTGTGTGTGCATCCCCTTCTTCCTTTCTGAGTGTGCCATCATCCTGTGAAATGGAAAAAACAACCTCATCTTCCATGCCATCAACTGAAACATGGGGTTTTGAACTTGCTGAGAGGTTCACTGTCAGAAAATTTAGAGAGAGCGCTGAGGCATGGAGTGATAGAACCAACTGGCAAGAAGGTATGCTAAATGTCCTGGTCATAGCAAGAGTGCATCATTTTATTTTCGGTCAGTTCAATTTCAACAATGAAGAGATAGATAATGCCATTTCTAGTTATGATGATGAGTCCAAGGAATTGATTATTTTTGGGAGGAGGGTTTGTCTGGACCCTGATTTATTGTCAGGTGCAACGAAAATTCCATGCAGGGGGGGAGTAATGTTGACGACCAAGAAAAACCTCAAAGTATAAAAGGGTGAGATGGCAAACAAAATATGTGGAAAAATGGTTAAGGTTGCCCGAAATGGTTTAAAGATGCAAGATGTTCCACCAGGACTGTACAAAACCTTAATTCAAATTGTACTTAGGACAATTATGAATCACCACAAGCAAGATATTTCAGGTGATTGTATGAAGTTGGTGATTTGTTGGGTTGAATACCTGACCATAGATGTCCCTCATCTATTAGAAAAAAAAGTGCATTTTGCACTGCAGGAGAGCAAAATGAAGAGAGTGAAGTTCAGTTACCCTGGCACACTACAAAACATTATTGACTTATATCGATCCAACACTGTAGAAGGAAGAATATTTAAAAATACATACATTAAGAGGCCGAAACTGAACAAAATTAAGAAGGAAGTTCCTCAACAATCTCTAAAGGACAATTTACAAGTCCCTGAAGGTCCTTTTGAGTACTGTATAGAAGGTATGGGAAGTGACCCTGAATAATTTGATGTTGTCTCAATTCTGGCCGGATTACATGACGACAAAGGAATAAATGTAAATGAGATGCATGGTGTTGAGTTTAACGAATATTAGGAGCATAGTGATGATGATATTTATGCTCGTGTAGAAATTCCACTTGTTATATATACACCTCCACAGTTGGAAGTTGAGAAAAATTCCTTTCCAAAATATTTTTTTGATGGTAAAATTGTTTTTAATCTACTGTTCGATAAAATGTTGCATTTCAAAGAAGAAGCTGAATTTCATAGAAAACACTTTTCCTATTGGTATCTTACCGCAATACAGTGCATAAAACTCTGTAGGATTAAGCATATGCAAATTCAAGACATCTTTAAGGTAGGCACTATTTTTCAAAAAGAAACAGTTGCCAAATTCCTTTTTTTGAAGCCCTGTTAAAATTTTCACTATTTATAGGTAATTACAAGGTTAGAAATAGAACACATGGATACTATGGAATCTTCTATTAAAAATTTGCAAATGCAAGACCTATTTAAGGTAGGAGGCATTTTTTAGTGGTTTTTTCCAAAAAAAAAGTTGCCAAATTCCATTTTTTGAAGCCTCCTAAAAATTTTCCCTGTTTACAAGAATTTGCAAGATTACAAGGATCCCTTGTGAAGACTGTGGACAGTTCGATAAGGATAATAGCATGCAAGGAATCTATTATTCAGTCTCTGAATAAGGAACTAGAGAAAATTCAGGATGAATTTAGAAAGGAAAATGAGAAATGCATAGAAGAATATATGGTTGTTCGGAAGAAAGATGAAGAAACCATAAAGAGACTAGAAGATGAGCTGAAACATCGACCTAAGGTTTTGGAAATTACCCCTCTAAGGACTGTTATCGGTCAGGAAGCAATACTTATCGCTGAAGTCAATAAGTTAAAGAAAATAATTGAAATAATGAAGGCTAACTTTCAAAACAGGCTTGTTGAACACTACAATAAATATCAACTTGAGATAAATAAATATAAAAAACGAGGAAAACATGAAAAACATAATTTATAAGAAATATGAAGATTTCAAAGGGAAAATAGTTGAACTTGAAAAGATTACTGTAGAACTATAGACTAGAGGAGTTGAAAAGTTAAAAGAATCTGAAATTGGTAAGGGACAAAGTAGGCATATGATTTCTGGTGAAATTTATGATATGTCAGCACACCAACAGGCTTTAAGAAGGTATGAGAGTTCCCTACAAAATAGAGAGAAGGCATTGGACATTGCTTTTAATGCAATGCAAGCTCATTCAGAACTCAAAAAGGGGTTACAAAGCTATCATGCCTTTTTAACAATTCGAGAGAAGTCCTTGATGGATGCTAGTGCAGCAATGAATGATGGAGCTTATCTCTCTACGTGGTCAACCATAAAAGAAACATTGAAAATCAAGCTAGACGAGAGGGATGATGATATTAAAGAGCTCAGATTGAAAATATTGGAGGATAGAGAATCACAACATTTGGGATGTAAGTCTGAGATAGAACATCTGAAATCCCAAATTTCCACTCCGCAAAAGAACAACATGCTTTAGCGAGTAGCAATTGTGTATACTCCAGATAATACATAATTGAGGGAAAAAGAGTTGGAGATAGAGATAGAGCAGCTGAGGAAAAAATTGACCCAAGTTTAGTTTGAGTTGAAACATGCAAATGAACGTCTTCAACAAACAGAAAAGGAACACGAAGAGAAAAATAAGAAGAATGTGGAATTGATGAAGAAGTACATCCAGGATAAAGATATATTGAGAGAAAGTTTGCACAAATGTGCAACAAAAGTGAAATAATTAGAACTAAAATCAGAACATGCATCTGCTGCAGCTTCTGAAGAACCAGAAGCTTCTAGACAAGCCAAGAGACTAGAATGTACAAATTTATCTTCTCTAGAAAAGGAGGACTTGTAGCCTAAACCTCCCAAGCAGCCTAGAACTATGGAATAACATTATTTATATTTGTTGTGTATGTAAATACATTTCAAGTTTTAATACATAAATTTATATGTGTGTGTGTGTATTTCTTGGAAATGTATATGTTTTTGATGCATTTAACATGAATGGTAATTTTTAATTTAACTTTTCAATAAGTGTACATAACAAGCCATAAACTTAACAATATCAAAATTGAAAACTTAACTTGTGTACTGTAGGCATATATATTTGAATTTGTAGGAAATTAAAAGAGTGATAGTGATTAGTGGATATGAGATGACAGTAGATTTGGTGACATAGGGAGATCCTAGCTCTTTTCTTGGAACTGTTGATATTAGAGGGATATTATGGGGATGATGGATTGAGAACTCTCAAGTTCTTTATGAGAATATTGATGCTATGTATTGTTGTATTTATGTAATTTTCTTTATCTAATGAAACCGAAATTCCAATTATGGAACAATGTCATATAATTCTACTCATGCAAGCAAATTTCATGGAATAACCCAAAGATGTAATGCCTATAGCAATGGCCTAAAAAAGATAGAAATTTCCAAAATATAAGCAAACAAAGAAAACAACTGTAATTTTATTACTAAAAAAAAAATTAAATATTTAATATGCCTTCCATCATTTGTTACATTTCCAAAATTTTGTAACATAAATGTTAGCACAATAGAATAAATTTTCAATACGACGATATCACTAGAAATTCTTATTGCAATATAAGTTTCTTTCACCATTTTGCATACAATGTTGCATTTCGATCATCTAGGAATTTTTTGTTTTTGGATTGTGTCACACTTCTTATAATGACATTAGCTTTTATAGGATTCCCAACATCCATATTTTGGATATCAACTAGTTCCCCTTGAATTTCTTGTTTTTTCACCACTCTTCCCTGTACATTCTCAATACATTTTTCACATCATCCTATGAGGCATGACGGGCATTTCCTTAAGGCCACTTTTGGCAGGTCCATAACTTTTTCTTCATCCACTTCCAAGACAATATGAACACATGGTCAGGTAGGATGAAGACTAATATACAAGACTCCCATGTGCTGTGGGAATTTAATCTAACCCATAATTTAGGGTGGGAATCTTTATGAGGCTACTTAGCAATTTTTGCATCCACAGGTGAAAAACCCTATTTTGGTAGGCCTGTATCTTTTTCCTCAAGAAAGATTAAAGAAAACTCAAATCATGAATAGGTATCCAAACCAACTAGATATAGGACAGTACCATGGTGCGAAAATTCTTCTCAAACCATGAATTATGGAGGGAATTCTCTTAAGGCTGTTGGGACAAACTTTGACTAAGGTTGCTGGGACCAATTCTTCCTTAAATATATGTTGTAGTTTGGTGAGGCAAGTGACATTGTTGTATGCTCCATACAACACTCTAGAGATTCACATTCTCAATACATTTTTCACATCACCCTATGAGGCATGGAGGGCATTTCCTTAAGGCCACTTGGGCAGATCTAACACCAATTCCATACTTAGACAAATTTCTCAATTTAGTCTAATCTGCCTAAAACAACCGTTTGGAAGGTCCATAAATTTTTATTCATCCACTTCCAATACAATCTGAAGACATGGTCATGTAGGATGAATACCAATATACAATACCCCCATGTGATGTGGGCATTTACTCTAACCCATAATTTAGGGCAGGCATCTTTCTGAGGCTACTTAGCCATTTTTGCATCCACCAGTGAGAAACCCTGTTTTGGAAATCCTGTATCTTTCTCCTTAAGAAAGATTAAACAAAAATAAAATCATGAATAGGTAGCCAAACCAAATAGCTATAGGACAGTACCATGGTGTGGGAATTCTTCTCAAACCATTTTAGTGTTGGGCATTCTCTTAAGGCCGCTAGGACCATATTTTACTGAGGCTGATGGGAGCAATTCTTCCTTAAATATATGTTGTAATTTGGTGAGGCAAGTGACATGGTTGTATGCTCCATATAACAACACTCTAGAGACTCACATTCTCAATACATTTTTCACATCATCCTATGAGGCATGGTGGGCATTTCCTTAAGGCCACTTGGGCAAATTTAACACCAAGTCCATACTTGGACAAATTTCTCAATTTGGTCTAATCTGCCTAAAACACCCTTTTGGCAGGTCCATAATTTTTTCTTCATCTACTTCCAAGACAATATGAAGACATGTTCAGGTAGGCCGAAGACCAATCTACAATACCCCCATGTGTTGCGGGCATTTACTCTAACCCATAATTTAGTACGGGCATCTTTACGAGGCTACTTAGCCATTTTTGTGTCCACCGGTGAAAACCCCTATTTTGGAAGGAATCTATATTTCTCCTCAAGAAAGATTAAAGAAAACTCTAATCATGAATAGGTATCCAAACCAACTAGCTATAGGACAGTACCATGGTGCGAGAATTCTTCTCAAACCATGAATTGTGGTGGGCATTCTCATAAGGCTACTGGGACCAATTCTCTTAAGGTTGTTGGGACCAATTTTGACTACCTTTTCGAAAATTTTCCTCATGGAAGGGTGTATTTTGTATAGTTGGGTGGTATCATTGTTTTTTACATGGCAACCTTGGCAATTTCGGCATGGCAACTCGAGGTAAACTCTATTGTTGTAGCTTTCTTCAAGAGTTTTTCACCTTTGATATTTTAGGGTTTGGTCTAGCTTGGGAATTTGTAGGTATGGTTGATGCTGGAGTTATGGTTCATTCTTGTTCATGGCATGCTTTCTTAGCTATCTTTCTTCCACAACTACAGTTGGCTCAAGTAAGTGATTTTCTTTTCCTTATGAGAATTGCAAATTGTAATGTGTAACCCTGAAATATTTTCTTTGGCTTTTGGCTTTTATGAATCTATCTATGAAAATGAGGGTTGTTTTTATGCATCCCTAAGTTCTATTTTTCATACTTACATCCATGTGATATACAATGATTAATGCTAATTAAATATATATATATATATCAACAACAACCACAAGCCCCATTATCATGATAAAGATTAGGGAAACTCAATGTATGAAAATGGAAACCACTTGTAACTCTATAGGGAGTAAGCTAATTGGTGGCTAATTCACTGAAACTTAAGCTTCAAAAGGAAATGGGACCCTGCCCTTAAAATTTGATCCCTGGTGGGGAGCCTTTTTATAATGTCTCAGATCCTGAGGATAGTCCTCGAAATAGGATCTGAAACTGTTTACAGTCATAACCAAACATTAACAACTAGATCATGGTACTTCTGCCACCATTTACATATCTTTAAACAAACATCATGGAGTAAATGCGTGTGCTCAGTTTGGATGGCAGCATGAAATTTCTAGTTGTGAACTAGCGGGCAGTGGAAATGACGTCTCAAGATGCTTCTGGTGGCTCATTTCTTACTGGGATCGACCACTTTTCTGTCTGTAGAGTTAGCAACATGTCCTTTCCCTTTGTGTTAGTTCCATGCTAGAAGGCACCTTTCTGCATGGGCTCAAAGATGGAAAAGGAATTTATATATATCCTTTCCATGCTCAGTTTTCTTCATAGCTTCCCCCTTGCTTCTGGAAAAAACATGCCTCTATAGTGGCTTGTCATTCAACTACTCCTCACCACCTCAGAAAATGTTGGCAGATGGGGTGCATGAAAGTTATGATGAAGACCTTGGGCCCTTAATGATCCAGTACAAGCAATCACTCCCATAGAAAATAGGTGCATCTCTCAAAGTGGTGTATGATGTGTGCTCCATGATGGTTGGTGCTTCCATGGTGTGAAAAATGAGGGTGATAGATGAGCTTGGAATCAATCTCACCAACAAACAAGACACATAGACTAACAAGCTTCTTGATCCAGATTGCCATTGCAAACATATCAGAATCCTCAGAACCTCTTGGCAGAATGATACCGTGAGTTTGCTTCTACACTAGCTCATCCTATAATGCACCTTAATGGCTCTTAAAGGTGGTGTTTATATAGGATTATAAAATTGGACAAGGGGATGACCCATCGGCATATTCATACATTTCATCGTCGAGTAGCCTGGTTGACCATATGCTTCAGGGCATATGGACTAGATGTGTTCTGGCCCTTTCTCTCTTGTGACGACCCTTTCACTCTTGTGATGATGATACCAGAACCATTCTTTCACCGTGTTTCCCCTTATATGTGTGTCAATCATATTTTTTGTTCCACTTCTTATATTTTCATGATATCTTTCTGATTTCACACGCTAGCCATACAATGAGTATCTGGTTTTGGGAAAGATGGTGCTGTCGTGGGGATGATTTATCCTGTGGGTGTATCAAAAACGACGTCAGGGAAATAAATTAACTGTTGGGAAGGCAGGTCGTACATGAGGGCATCTTCTCCACTTAGATTTTTTTATAGTTTTTCATGTTGCATAACCCTCATGTTTCTCCATGCACTCAGTGCCGTAGATCTATTCATCTTTGCGATCTAAGCCCTCGATACACCAAATATTCATACCCAAAACTCAACACTATCAACCTG
The DNA here is from genome assembly GCA_001517045.1 of Pseudotsuga menziesii. Taxonomy (NCBI): domain Eukaryota; kingdom Viridiplantae; phylum Streptophyta; class Pinopsida; order Pinales; family Pinaceae; genus Pseudotsuga; species Pseudotsuga menziesii. Next base: position 637,420 of record LPNX010881598.1, on the reverse strand, counting down.
CACAGCTTGATTTGGGGAGATCAACATCAACCGTCGATCTCTAAACTACCTTCATCGGGACCGCTCAACCTTGACAACTTTAACATTCTACTAACCCTTTTTCATCTGAACGAGTGAGAAAATTTTGATCGTGGAATGCTTCTCACTCATTGATCTACCTCTTCCTTCATCTCAACCATCCAATTTTCTTGCTGATTAACCCTTTTCACGATTTGAAAAAGTTTCTCCCTCTGAGTAGGTTCATCACATGAATGATTTAGGGTCATTGATCTCACCTTGTGTCGATCTTGACCCTCCAACATTACACCCATTTAACGAACTCCGCAAATCTCAAAATTAAATCCTTCCTCGCATCTCCACTCCATGAAATCGCTTTCCTTCGTTGATCTTCACCATCCTGCCTCTACTTCCATGGTCCAGGGTGACCGTGGAAGGTCACACTCTGTGCCCCATCAAGTAAGTGTTAAATATAATAACTAAATGTTGAGATTTTTTTTGTTAACATTCAATTTCCACTGTTACCATCCACTTTTTTCATACTTATTGTGAATATTTCCATATAATAACATGATTATTACATTGTGGCAGGGGTCTGCTCATCACCATGGAGGAGAACATGTATCTTCTCCATCGGAGGTAAAAGTAAATATTATTGAAATATCTCATTTTTGTTGATGTTACGATTATTGACTCAACTAAATATAGTAACTAAATATGACTACAATAACTAGAAACTCCAACCCCAAAAGATTTCGATGTGACAACATGCACTGTGGCAGTGGTCTCATGCCCATGTTCATCATGGAATAGAACGTGTGTCCTCTACTTTTGAGGTAAAAATAAATATTATTGCAATATCTCATTTTTTATTATGTTACAATTATTTTCATAACTTTTATTTATTGATTTATTGTGTTAGTGTGGCGCCAGTGGAAAGGCACCTACTACTTCCATGGTCCAGGGTGACCGTGGAAGGTCACGCTCTGTGCCCCGTTAGGTAAGTGTTAAATATAATAACTAAATGTTTTGATTTTTTATGTTAGCATTCAATTTCCATTGTTTACATTCACATTTTCCTATGCTTATGGTGAATTATTGATTTAATTATCGTGTTAGGGTAGGGAATGTGGAAAGGCACTTGTTGCTTCCATGATCCAGGGTGACCATGGACAATCACCGACTATAAGTAGATCTTTTGGGGGTGACCATGGGAAGTCACATACCACAACACTACATCAGGTAAGTGTTAGTTCTTAATACTAACTAAATTTCATTACAATAACAATGTTTGAATAATGTTAAAATTATTTTTCTTAATTTTATTGTTTGATGAATTTAGTCGAGTGCACTTGATCTGGGTGATGAGGAGCTTGAGGATGAAATTTACTATTCCATAGACCCTATGGATACTATAAAGAAGGCCCTAAAAAAGGAAAACATAGAAATGATCTCCTTGGCTTGCATAAGGCCCGTGACACAAGAGATCAGGGCAAGGATTGAAGAGCTGAAAGAACAAACAAAATCTTATGGGGTAAGTGGCATCTTCACATTTCTTTTAAGCTATGACATGATTTCATATCTGATATTACGTTTTCTATTTTTCCAAGTGATGTGATAAAGTAAAATTTTTCTTTTGTAGGAGTTTTTACAACCCGTGACTAGAGAAATTGTTGAGACAGGTATAGGTAGCAGTCATGCTCCAATGCAGAAAAAACATCGACAAAGCAATGTACCAATGAGGCTTTTTGACACTCCTTCGGTTGGCCTCGAACCCATTGATGAGGGCACCGATTTTGATCAGCATGACATGCCATAGCATGATGAGACGGAGCCTAGGACTCCACATGACTTCAGATATGAACCTATTGTAGATGACCAGGAAACATTTCCTAGAGAGGCATGAGTTAAAAGCACTAGATCACTATATCTCACCTTTCTAGTGGATGACTCTTGTGTTCCAATCAAGATTCAAAAGATTGCAGGTATTTCTTAATTAATTTATTCATTTTAATCATGAAATTGAAATGGACATACGCTGAAATTATTATAAATTAATGGATTACACGTTTTTGTAGGAAACAATGTTTTCTACAGGAATTTGAATGACAAAGCATTGGAGTTGTTTGGCCCCACCATTTTCACATGGTGGAATATCCAAGATAGCGCAAAGATAGATGTATTGATAGATCACATGGTAAAGTTGTTCGGTAATACATTCAACAAGAAAGTGGTTGCAAAGTTATTTGGTGAGAATTTAAAATATACGAGGGCCCAATATAGGGATAAATTGCAACTTGACCTCAAGCATGAGTTCCCTGCCATGGTTCCAGAGAAAGAGTGGAAGGTACTCATAGAGGATGCAAAGGAGAACTTGCTAAAAAGACAAGGAAAACAACCACGGCCTGGAAAAGCAAGGTACAACACATATCATCTTTTTAGTGAAATATGCTCATTTATTCTTTTCTTTTTTGTTTTAAGAAATAATTATAATATCTAACGTTTTTCAAAATTTTTATATATAGGCTACCGGACACCTCCAAAGAAACCAAGGCTAGAGTGGAAAAGCATGGGAAACATAGACTGGGCCAGGGTGGCTATATAAAACTAAGATGCTGAATCGTAAGAATTAAATGATTAACTGTGGGGAATATTGATTTCAAAGTACCAAACAAATATATGTTTTTTATAGAGGGAATTTTATATATGTGTTATGCATTGTAGGTAAATACGTTTCGAGATGCTGCCACCGAGGAATACCTAAAGCTTTGTTTCAAGTATGGTTTTAAAAGTTGCATTGAATATCAGAAAAGCTTGGGGAAAACTCCAATCTCCCCAATGATGTAGATGCAGGTAAATAAAATGAATAAGGACATCATTGCAGTATACTATTAAAGTCTATTCAGTTTTTATTATATCACCCATAACTAAATATTTATGTTTTCTTTTAAGAAATAGTGCAATCGCAGCACTGAATCCATAGGCACTCTGCACGTACCAGCTGATGTTGGGGTGTGCATGTCCCATGATAGTGGGGAGCAGAGTGGCCATTCTAGTATGTGTGCTTTGGAAATAGAAATATTTGTTGTGATTATAGACATTTATTTCCTGACGTATACTTTTAAATTTTCTTCTTTCGATCAAAGATCGTGAAACTTAGGAGGGTGAACCACAACATGAATTAGCAAGTAGAGAAACAATTAACACACCAGTTGTCACAACTACATAGACAGGTAAAGAGCAATATTGTAATTTTAATAAAAATGATGAACTAATAATTTCAATAATATTTCAACATATCGATATGCCCATTTTCGTTGTTGCAGTTCACGCCCCTTCAGAACTGCCTCCACGCCCTAGTCAACGACGTACAAGAAGTATGATACATGAGGGCATGGAAACACAAACACTAGTAGGACATGGATTTGTAGATAATCCACCAAATGATGATGATAATATCCCAATTATCACCAGTTATTTCAATGCAAAAAAACAGAAATAAAAGACAAAGTAGATGTATAAATTCATGACTTGTATTTGGATGTATATCGATGTTGTTAGTCTAAAACAATGTTTATATGAATTACCTCGTTATTCTTCAATGTTTTTATGTTTATATGTTTTTATGACTAGCCTAGTAATGCATGAATGTTTAAATGTTTTCTATGTAAACAACATCATTTATTGGGTATGGGGAACTGAGAGCGATGTGAGGGGGGGGAAGGGGCCATATGAGCTTCCACCTTCACGTGGTTGGCCCTATTTAGTAGGGAATATAAAACTATTCTCGAAATAGAGAGGAGCTCAATAAGGTATAAATACTCTTTTATTACTATGTATTAAAGATGGTTGTAAATTTTTAAATGCATGTCTATTTCTTAAAAAATTGTTAATAAATTTCACATTTCACGGTTCATTGATTTCTACAAGACTTTGTAGTAGGATTTAAATGACTATTTATTTGCTTATATATTATTTACTCATATAAAAATTTTGTCTTTGATGATTTATGCAGGTCTTGGTGATGGAAATGCATATCGTGGACAACTCTTATCAAGTTGTATGGGCGAATGGATCTGGCGAAAGGACAATGATAAGGTAATGGTTTTGATGTGTTATTTATCCTTAATGTGTTTGTCTTTATCCTTAAATTCTATTTTATTCTATTAAAATACAAGAGATACAACCAATAGTAAATAACTACTTTCATCCAAGCTAGGAGACGACCTTCTAGATAAAACAAAAATGCTTCTTAGTAATGTATAAAAATAGAAGAAAAATCACCTAGAAGAAATTAGGCTTTTTTCGGCCCTTATTCCTATAATTTCAGCATGACAAAACCCTAGGTCAAGAAATTTTAATTTTTCAAACCCTAATTGTTCATCTATCTTTCAAAACTAAATTTTTTGGTTTGTATACTTGTAAATATTATTCTTAGGTTATTTTTGTTTCTCTTAGGTTTTCGACTTAATTTTTATGTGTTTTTGTAACTTTTATTTTATCAAAAAAGAAAGCCCTAAAAAAAGAATTTATGTGTAAAACCATAAAAACACACACCTACTGCTCCCACAATCCGAGCCCTCTCCTTTATCAAACACAGGTCTGCAATATGTATTGCAGACCTCGTATGCACTAGCTGCCTTCTCTGCACACTCAAAACAAAAAACAAGTTAGTATTTCAAACTATTTAGATGGTGGTGTACTTTGTAAAAATATATCTTATTGATTTGATTAGTTTTATTCACTATTCGCATTAGTTTTATGGGTAAATGTAAGTCTGATTTTTTACTGAGATATGGAACCTTACATCTCTGAATGCACAGTGGTATACTTCTAACATTATTTTACTGAGTATTGTTTTGGATTTTCTTAGAACTAATTATTGCTATTGAGAGCTCGGTGATGGTAAGGGACTTGATGATTTTATATTTCAGAGCTTGCATACATGATTGAGTGAATGATAATAACATTATGGTCAGCTTGGCATTAAATTTTCATTAAGTTAGTATTTTATATCTATGCTATCACATACATAGATCTGGAAATCATATGAATGGCACTTTAAATGATTAACACTGGTTATTGGTTGCACTATTTTACATGTTCTAATTATTGTGATGATAAAATTTTAGTTGTTGCAAAATTCCCTCTGCAGTTTGCCATTTCTTATGTCCAAGATGGAAGAATATTCTACCAGGAGGAAAAGAAGAAGAAATGAGGGCTGCCTTGGATTCCTTCCTAAGAAGAAACCCAAGCCTGCACCTGACCAGAACAAATCCATATTCAGGTTTTTGCTTCTTAATGGTTTGAATTTAACTCTGCAGTTGGAGGATGTCATTGAAAAGATGTCGGTCACCGAGTTTGTAAGGACTATTAGGAGAAAAGCTAAGAAATAAATAATAGAAAATGGGTCAAGAAAGATCCACTGCAGTCCCAAAGTCTATGTGGAAGATGTAATGGGAGAATGGATAAATATGGAAACATCATATGCGATGATTCTCACAACAAGCCCATGCTCATAGCTCTGCAGGTTCATCCCTGAACTTCCTCCCGTAAATTTTTATATTAAAATAGAATTATTTTAATATTATTTATTTGATTTTTGCGTAGGCTATATTTCAATGACGTAGGTTTTGATATCGGCTCCTCCAGTGTTGGCGGCATATCAGACGTTATATGTGTTAGCAGGATGTACTGCAATTCAATTAAACCCTAAGTACGGTTGTTATTTTTTCTTTGATAATGGAAAATTTTTGGATTTTGAAGCCCAAATGTTTTATAGAAAACTATTTTTGTTTTCTCAGAGTGGTTTTGAGGCTACTGAGCAGAGCTTTGTAGCAATTGTGGAACACTGGATCTTGTCTTGAGTTGTACATGTATAATTGCTTTGAGTAATTAGTGAGACATTGACTCCAGCCATAGCATTATCTATATAAACTAACGAAATCCCATTGCATGCATCAATTCTTGCAAATTCTAAGTGTAGGAAAGCGTTAATATAGAAGAACACAATATTCCCTCTATGGTTTGTCTTTTCTTGTGTCCAAGATGGCAGAAGCTTCTACCAAGAGGAAAAGAAGCAGCAATGCGGGCTACCTTGGAGTGCTTCCTAAGAACAAACCCAAGCCTTAACCTGAGGAGAAAAAATACATGTTTAGGTTTTTGCTTCTTAATGGTTTCAATTTAACTCTGCAGTTGGAGGATGCCGTTGAAAACATGTCGGTCTTCGAGTTTGTAAGGATTGTTAGGAGAAAAGATGAGAAATAAATAATAGAAAAGGGGTAAATAAAGATCCACTACGATCCCCAAGTCTATGTGGAAGATGCAATGGGAGAATGAATAAATATGGAAACATCATATGCGATGATTCTCACAACAAGCCCATGCTCGTAGCTCTATAAGTTCATCCCTAAACTTCCTGCCCTAAAATTTTATATTAAATAGAATTATTTTAATTTTATTTATTTGATTGTTGATTGGGCTATATTTCAGTGATGTAGGTTTTGATATCGGCTCCTCCAGCATTGGCCGCGTATCAGACGTCATAGGTGTTATCTAGATGTGCTGCAATTCAATTAAACCCTAAGTACGGTTGTTATTTTTTCTTTGATAATGGAAACTTTTGGATTTTCAAGCCCAAATGTTCTATATCAAACTATTTTTGTTTGCTGAGAGTAGTTTTGAGGCTACTGAGTGGATCTTTGTAGCAATTGTGGAACGCCAGAGCTTATCTTGAGTTGTACATGCATAATTGCTTTGAGTAATTAGTGAGACATTAACCCCAACCATAAAATTCTCTGTATAAACTAAGGAAATCCCATTGCATGCATCAATTCTTGAAAATTCTAAGTGTAGGCAAGCATTGTGATAGAAGAATACAATATTCCCTCTGTGGTTTTCCGTTTCTTGTGTCCAAGATGGTAGAATATTCTACCAGGAGGAAAAGAAGCAACAATGAGGACTACCTTGCAGTGCTTCCTAAGAAGAAACCCAAGCCTGAACCTAAGGAGAACAAATCCATGCTTAGGGTTTTGCTTCTTAATGGTTTGAATTTAACTCTATAGTTGGAGGATATCGTTGAAAAGATGTATACCGCTAAGGACTAGTAGGAGAAAAACTGAGAAATAAATAATATAAAAGGGGTCAAGAAAGATCCCTTGTAGTCCCCAAGTCTATGTGGAATATGCAATGGGAGAACGAATAAATATGGAAACATCATATGCGATGATTCTAAAAAAAATCCCATGCTCATAGCTCTGCAGGTTCATCCCTGAACTTCCTCCCCTAAAATTTTATATTAAATAGAATTATTTTAATATTATTTATTTGATTGTTGATTGGGATATATTTCAGTGACATAGGTTTTGATATTGGCTCCTCCAACATTGGCGGCATATAAGACGTCATAGGTGTCAATTGGATGTACTACAATTCAATTAAACCCTAAGTACGGTTGTTAGTTTTTATTTGATAATGGAAACTTTTTGGATTTTGAAGCCCAAATGTTCTATAGTAAAGGAGCAGATTGGGTTTGAAACATTCAACCCTATCTATTATTAAGGATCAGATTGGGTTTGAACCATTCAACCCTATCTACTCTTGAATCAGTAAAGTCTCCATGAGATCCTCAATTGTCCACATCTGCCTAACTTGGATTTGTTAGGCACTAATGACAGATTTTATGCCATTTTAAATATTAATTCATCTTTCATTTTCTGTTTTATAAGATATAAAAGTTTATGTCATTTACGTGTATTAAACTCATCCCTAAAACATCAAATCACATGCTAGGTTCACCCCAGTTTGTGGCTACGATTTACCTTCTGGAAATATACTCTATAGCGCTAATTAAATATGGTATAAAACATAATTAAAAGGTCCACAAGACTGCACATCAATCACAAGAACTTATTGAATATCCAAAACCGTGGAAAGGCATGTGCCTTTCCAAGGTTTTTTAATTTTTTTAAACCTTTTGTTTTTGTCGCAATATAGATGAACTTTCGTCGTGGGTATTACAAAACTGTCGAAACCCCGGGTGGCTTTCCACGAATACCGTCTCTATAGCAACGTAGTTTCATGGAAAAATTAATGTTCAACTTGCATATTTCATCGATCGAGATTGGTTTTGCATGGAAAATATTCTTGTTCAAATTCCAGAATCCGTGGATAGAGAGAAACTTTTGTCAAAACTCTTTCACGGTTTTGCGTGGAATCAAAATTTTTCCCAATAGGTTTTGGACATATGTTTGTCATTATAGGGACAATACTTGTGTCAATAGAGCAATGAAAATTAGAAAATGAATTAAAAAAAATCAATTTCAAGGCCATCATATAGAAGACATGTGGCGGCCAGTTTTCGTCTCTATATCGATGGATTATAAATTTCATCATTATAGAGACGAATTAAGTGCTATGAAACATTGCGACCATTATTGTCGCAATTGAGATGAAAAAACGTGGAAATAGAAACAAAACACCTTCGCAAATTTCATCGATAGAGATTGGTTTTCCACAGTTTTACATGGAAGAAATTTCTGTTCAAATTCCAGAATTTGTCAATAGAGAGACAAACATTCGTCGAAACTATTCCATGGTTTTGTGTGGAAACTATATTTTCTCTAGAATTTTTTGGCCATATTTCCATCGTTATAGGGATGAAAACTTTGTCAGTAGAGCGACGAAACGTAGAAAATGAATTCTAAAAAATCAATTTCAAGGCCATCGTACAGAAAACACGTGGCGGCCAATTTTCATCTCTATATCGAGGACTTATAAATTTCATTTTTAGATCCACGAAATAAGTGCCATGAAACATTGCGACCATTATTGTCGCAATTCAGACAACAAAACAAGCAAATAGCAATGAAAAACCATCGCAATTTTGATATTATGTATTAGTGTAAAGGTGCAATCCTATAAGTAGAAGAAGAATTGTAAATGTGATGATGAAAAATCGTAGAATGAATCAAGTTGTAGACTGTGAACTGAGAGCTTGAGGCTCGGCTGAAATATTATATGTTTTGAATCCGCAGTTGATTATGTAGAGTTAATATAATAAGAAGGAGATTGATCTAAATTGTTGTCTTGCTATCATATTTTTATCTCTTTCATGTTTTTCTGCTTTGTGAATCCAATTACTAGTATGAAGTGATTGTGCGACATGGATCTATGATGCAATGTTTACTTCTTATGAATGAATGATGTGATATGTTGAGGGAATGATGATGAATGATTTTATGAATGATTAGGCATTAATCAGATCTTATAGATAAATTGATGTATTGTTGATGCCCATAAGTCCTCTTCTATTCTATGGAAAGTTGGTTCCGACAGCACTCCCTTGAACATCTTGGGTGAGACTTCATCCACTTCGTGGGTGTTACCAAATGGGGTAAAATCTGTATGGGCCAGTGCTCAGGGATATCGTGGTGAGTTGAGTGTCAACAGAGTGGGAACCCCTGTCGAATGGGTTTTGTTGGTGGATTTTGCGCTAAAAAAAGGGGAAAATTGAATTGTGTCATATTGAATCTTTGATATAAAGGAAACAATTAGTAATAGTCTCCCTTGAACATGCACATAATTTTGTATCCATTGTTAGTACACCATTTACATTTTCCTTAGGAAGTTGTACCAGTAATCTAAGAAAATATCCACCCATAGGTTATGCTTCATGTCATCTATGGAGCTTTCGTTAATTCATCTCGAGTTGACGAATTTCACAATGGTTGTTTACTCAATTCTTATGTTTCCAAGTGTACATTCTGTGTCGTGTTATGTGTTCAAGGGAAGTCAAACCAGTGTCATCCATTCCTCAAATGTTCCTGAGCAATCATGTCAATATTCCTTGTGTCAATATACATTGCTAGGTGTCACATATCTACCAAATGATATCATCCTATTGATCTCAGCTTCATTTTAGTTGATGTGGGATGCATTAATTCCCTCCTTCTGACGGATCTATTCATATTGATGCCAAATCGTCATCTAGGAAATGGATCTAGGAACCCCATTGACTACCTTGGATCTTGTAGTCATTAGTGGCGGGATTTCTCACTAACGATAGTGGGTATACACCAATGACCCCTAATTTTTTGATTCTACAAGTGTTCGACTTCAAAACATCTATTCACACTTGTCATTTTATACTCAACTACCTTGGAGTCCATCATCATTATCGGTGGGACTCCTCGCATCTGTTAATGGTTTACATCAATGACTGGTAATCATATGGTGTTTTATTATACTCGACATTGAATCATTTATTCGCATGATATAATTTCTTACTATCGTTGGTTTGTATTGAAGACCTTGGGAAATATAGTTGTATCACTCATCGATGCACTGCCTGAGTTGCGTAAGATTAAAATACTATGTCAAAGTACCATGAAGACCTGAATATGTTGCACTCATCAAATGTGCACTTATATGTTTTTACAGAATTTACTTTTGACATGGATCCACGGTGTATTGTTCATGGCCATTCTTGTTTACTGTTGAGCATGGGTATAGCTTCCTCAAGAAGATATTATATACTTGGGAAATTTACTTGCTTGACTTGCAGGTGTTTCTCCACCTCTTGTGTTCATAAACCATCATTTTTCATCATGCCTTGATCATTAAAGAGTATAAGTACAAAGAGTATCAAAATGAAAGACAAATTAATGTATTTCAGCCCTCAACATAGCTTCAGACCTCACACATTAGGGGGCATCTGTTAACAATGAAATTAACACCCTCGAAGATGATGGTCTAAAAAAATATCTTCTTTTTGCCCAGAACATGAAGACTAGAATTTGGAACAAATTGAGAGCTTTGATCTCTCATCGGACCACTGCTTCCACAAAGGAAGAAGGATGTGAAGACAAAGGTTTCTCTAAAAGAATTCAATACCAAGACTACTTAAGGATCAAAACCTAGTTACTACAACTCCCAGAGTTGAAATAATTGATGGCATATGTATTAATTGTCCTAAAAACATGGAAATTCAAGTAAAATGCCTAGAAAGTAAAGAAAGTAGGTTTTATTAAGGAAAGAATAAAAAATATCGAAAAAGATAAAACCCACGTTCATGGTTAGTGATTAGGAACACAAATCCCAATGCTATATAAGAAATGCATCTGAGGTGAAGGAAGGAGGACAACTTAGAGAGCAAAGTCATGTAGGAGGAATGAGAAGATAGATAGAACCTTTCTTGCACATCATAGTTTCTTTGATCATTGGAATTGACGAAGAGGGGTAGTTTAGAGAAAGGAAGAAAGGGATTCACCCATTATTGGGTTGTAATCATTTTCCTCTCAGTTTAATATGATGCAATTCAAATTTCCTCTAAATATTGTGTTTCAATCCATGTTTGTTTCATGTATTTTTGCAACATTTAGTAGATAGATTTCATGCTTTTTTGAAGTTTTCTAAGATCTAGAGGTAATGAAATATCTAGTTGTTGCTAATGGAGTCCTAAAGGCCATGGAGGATGGAGAAAAATGATCTTCACCAAACGACACGCTACAAGAGGTAACCTCCTCCCTTCCCTCTCTCTCTCTCCTTTGAAAACGTGTACAAATTTTAGGAAATTTCTATTATTGCATATATTCTATCCGTAGGGTTCACCATCCCAGTAGTTAAAGATAGATAGGTTGTAGACAAATCCTTCAGTAAAATATACTAACAGTTATGGCTATTTCAAACCCTAGATGATAGTTCAGTAGTGGTGTTAAGTGTTGAAATATTGTAACTTCAAATGATATTCTAAATGTATTTTACCGATGTAACCCAGGGGAGATATTATTATTCCTCCGTTGGTGGGTTACTATTGTAATTAGTCATGACAAAGTCATCAGGTAAATCCTCCATTGTAATTCGGGTCATTAGTACTCTAATGAATAATAAAAAATATTATTTTGAGTATTCCTAGGTGAAGTCATCCAAGACAGTTTAGTGGGGCCGACTTGTTTAGGGTAAAATTCAGTTGACTCAATGTGTATAAATAGAATAGTTGTGCTTCTTATTTGAACACAGACTCACTCACTTCAGTAGCACATACGAGAGAGAGAGAGAGAGGGAGAGAGGGAGAGAGAGATAGGAAAGGATGAGAATACCACTTTTGGGGTTTTATCTTATACATCTTATACAGAGGACGTTTTGTTGTATTTTCTTCCCCTTGAGGGTTTCCCATGATAAATAGTGTGTCTATCTTATGATTGTGTTTCTTTCAATTATTCTACATATGCTATTGTTGTGAATTTTTATTTAACACTAATGATATATAGTCTAGCATATGAAATCTTAACATGGTATCAGAGCTATCCTAAATAGGACAAATTTCATAAGGTGAAACCTTATCTCCTCCCTCTCTAGAAGAACTTTAGGGTTTCTGCAAAATTATGAATTTGGAAGATCTACTTACATAGAATTTTTTTCCTCCATAGAGACCATATATTGAGAAAAATATCATATTTTTGGGTGGTGAATCTTCAGGAAATCCAAACCCTAGTTTGGCCTTGAACCAAAAAACTGCAAAAAAAATAGAACCATAAATTCTGTTGAGCTACAACCTTGAAACTAGGAGTTTAAGGGTGAATATTTGGGATCTCCAAAAATTAGTTGTACCAACCAACTCTCCTTAGTCAAGTGCATTTCATGGTAATTTCAGCTTTTCATTTTGAGAAATTTCAATTTTTAGTGACCTACTGGACATGATGTCCCCAAGCATTAAGCTTGAGGACAAGATGGAAGGCATAGAAAACTTCCTATACTGGAATTATAGAATTAGTCTCATTCTAAAAGAGAATGGCCTTGAGAAGTACATCAAGGATGAAGTTGCAGAACCTAAAGAAGATGAAGCTAAGGAGAAGCATGAACAAGACCTAATCAAGGAAATGAGGATCATTGTTGATTCTATGAAAGATCACTTAATCCCTCAAGTGTCATCTAAGAAGACACCAAAGAAAATGTATGATGCACTTTCTAGAATGTATGAGGGAAGGAACATCAACAGGAAGATGAATCTGAGAGCTCAACTGACGGGAACCAATATGAGAAAAGGAGAATCAATTCAATATTACTTCACAAGGGTATCCATTTCAGAGAACAAATAAGTGCTATTGTAGACACCCTTGATAAGGATGAACTAACTATGACTGCTCTCAATAGTCTCAATAGACCTTGGGATTCATTCATACAAACTTTCTGTGTTAGAAAAGAAAGTATTAAGTTTGACATAGTGTGGGAAGATTTCATTCAAGAAGAAGCTAGAGTAGCCAACAAAGAAGCTCTACTCAAAGAACATGAACAGGCTCTAGCCATCCATACTAAAGGAAGAAAACAGTCAAAATTTAAGAAGGATAATAATAGGCTTTCAAAGAATCAGTTTCAACAGAAGAAGAAGGATTACTCAAAGTATCAATGGAACAACTATCATAAGATGGGACACCTTGCCAGAGAGTGTCCATCACCAAAGAATAAAAACAACAATAATAAACATCATGCTCATCTAGTTGAAGATGAGGATGAAGAAGAAGAAAGACCTCGAAAGAGACTAACTAGAGGAGAAGATGTAGATGAATATGTAGTATTCTCTGCACTCTCTAGGTCTATAACACCTGGAGAAGATACATGGATTATTGATAGTGGTTCTTCAAAGCACATGACAGGGAAGAAAGAAAACTATATCAAGACTTGAAGAAAAGAAAAATACTCATAAAATATCATTAGGACATTAATATCAACATCCCATCAAAGGTATTGGTGAATCAAGATACAAGATTGACTCTGGGACTTCGACGAAGATGAAGGAAGTATTGTATGTAACATGTTTTAAAAAGAACTTACTTTCCATCTCTGCTCTAGATAAGAAAGGATATAAAGTTGATTTTATAGATGGACAAGTACTTATGTGGTCCAAAGGAAAGACACTTTAGGATGTTGTGGTCATTGGTGAAGAAGAACGACGATTGTACAAAATCAAAGGACATCCAGAGACAACCCTTGTCCATGAGACTATCAGCTTAAGTGAACTGTGGCATAGGAGGCTTTCTCACATCAACTACAAAGCACTACCCTATGTTAGCAAGGTGGTAACATGGTTAACAAATCTGAAATTGATCATGAGGGAACTTGCAAAGGATGTGAAAGAGGAAGGACATCAAGAATCCCTTTCTGAAAAGTGAAACAAATACTAAAGGTATGTTGGAATTAATTCATTGTGATGTATGTGGTCCTATGCCCTCCATATCATTAAGTGGATATGAGTATTATGTCACATTTATTGATGACTATTCAAGAAAGACTTGGATATACTTCTCGAAGAACAAGAGTGAATTGTTCAGAAAATTCAAGGAATTCAAAGCCTTGATAGAGAACCACTCAGAAATAAGAATCAAGACATTGAGATCAGATAATGGTGGAGAACACACTTCAAAGGAATTTGAAGCATTCTATAAGGAGGAAGGAATAAATAGGGAACTATCCACTCCCTATAATCCCCAATAAAATAGTGTTGTGAAAAGAAAGAATAGAACCATTATGGAAGCAGTAAATACCATGATTAATGACCAAGACCTCCCCGTGCACATATGGGATGAAGAAGCAAGAACCTCATGGTAACATTTGAATATCATGATATGCTAGAACCTCAGAAACCCCCTACTATGAATATCTCTTAAAGAGAAAACTTGCTTGGGTAAGATAAACCATACAAGAAATCTAGATATATGGATCTCTAGAAGGCTCCACAAGAACAAGAAAAAGATCAAAGCCATACTCTAGTTATGTAGCTTTGATGTGTGACCTTGTCGATCAAGAACCCACTAGCTATGAATAATATTCACATAAGAAATAATGGGTTGAAGCAATGATGGAAGAATACCAATCGATAATGAAGAATGATGTTTGGGATATAGTACCCAAACTAGAAAACAAAAGTGTGGTATCTTTGAAATGGATCTACAAGATAAAACATGTTTTTGTTGGAAGTATTGAAAAGTACAAGGAAATATTTGTGGCTAGAGGATTCTCTCAGAAAGAGGGAATTGATTATGAAGAAACATTTGCTCCAGTAGCAAGGTACACTTCCATATTAACCTTCATGGCACTCACTTCCATGATGAAGTGGGATATACGCCATGTGGATGTAAAGACAACCTTCCTTAATGGTATGATTAAGGAAGAGGTTTACATCAAACAAGCACAAGGATTTGAAGTTGAAGAAAGAGTGACTCATGTATGCATGTTGAAAAAGGATTTGTATGGACTGAAGCAAGCTCCTAGAGCTTGGTATGATAGAATAGATTCTTGACAAGCTTAGGCTTTACCAAGAGTAAAGTTGATCCTAACCTTTACATGAAGGTTATGGATGATGAACCAATCATACTATTATTGTATGTAGATGATATATTTTTGACTGGAAATGGAAACAGATCACACATTGCAAGAAGAAGCTAGCTAAATAATTCGAGATGAAAGATCTTGGATTGCTGCATTATTTCCTAGGGCTAGAAGTGTGGTAGAGCCTAGAAGGAATATCGTTGAACCAAGGAAAGTATGTAGTAGAAATATTAAAAATATTGGATATATTGGACTGTAAATCCGTGGCCACACCCATGGATGCCAAACTGAATTTGTTATTTGATGAGTCATCAAAGTTAGTGGACATGACTCAGTACATCCAAATCATTGTATCATTGATGTATCTGATGAATAGAAGGCCTGATATATGCTTTGTTGTGAAAAAATTAAGTCAGTATCTAGTTAAACCTAGATGAGTTCACTTGATAGTTGCAAAGCATGTGATGAGGTACCCAAAACGTACAGTAGACTTGAGACTTTACTATGGTAGAGATCATGACAACAAATTTTATGGATATGTGAATTCAAATTGGGTAGGAAGTGCCCCAAACAAGAATATCACCTCAGGTGGATGTTATTGTCTGGGATCCGCCATGATCTCATGGTTTAGTAAGAAAAAATCCAGTGTTTCTCTCAGTACAGTTGAAGAAACAACTTAGCAACTTGCTCCACTAATTGTGAAGTGATATGGATTTGGAAACTGATGTCAAAACTATTTTACATATATTTGGACACCATAGTGACTCTTTGTGACAACCAGAGTTGCATAAAGATGATAGAGAATCTAGTGTTCCATGATAAATCAAAGCACATAGAAATCTGATATTTTTATCTAAAGGATATGGTACAAAAGGGAGCTATAAAGGTCCAGTATGTGAGGATCGATGAGAAATTTGTTGATGTACTAACCAATCCTCTATCTCGATTAAATTTTGAATATTTCCGTGATAACCTTGGTGCAGTTAGGAAAGACTTTCCTCGCAAGGAGGAACAGTTATTATACTACAAATGATGAAGATATGGACTCTCTTCTACATGAGGAACAAGTCAAATATATGGACTCACCTTGGAAAGGAAGACAAGGTCAAAGATATGAACCCTTCTCGAACAAAGGGGGAGCAAGTTGATAATATTGATCCTCCCAGCAAAGGGGGAGTGATGATAATACTGACATCGATGATGGGATGATAGTGATGTTGAAAAGGTCCAACATTCACTTATGGATGACAGTATCCTCTCTTGAGGATTGCAGGTATAAAAATCTGTTCATGAGAGTGTTCCTTACTAAGGATGGCCCTACAAATGCTACTCTCGCATGGAGAGTACCCACATTTAGTTTTGGATACCGTAGAATAAATCTCGCTTGGGATTGGTCCTAGCTTCAGTGGCAAGGATGCTCTATAATGAATCCTCACAGACACCGAAGTATAATACTCACTTGGGAGTGGTCCTAGCCTTAGTGGATGAGGATTTTCTATGATGAGGGATGCCACATAGGTGTGGTCAATATTTTCTTTGTAGACAATACTTTTATTTGGAGAGTAATTCCTACATGTATGTGTAGATGTTGTAGTATAACACTCTCTTAGGATTGGTCCTAGATTTGGAAGTTAAGGATTCACTACGATGAGTCCTCAGGGATGACAGGGCCTGCCTTTAGGTGTGGTTGAGACATACATTCAGTTGTAGATGATTTAGCTGGTCAATACTATGGACCCTCCTCATTAAGGGGGAGTAGGTTGATGGAGTATTGCATCATCCTTAGACCTATGTCCTAAAGTGATAGGGATTGATCATCCTACAAAGAGATCATGTGTATTATAGGTAGCATGGCTGTGATGGATCAAGAATATTAAAGTGTGTATGCAACGGATCAAGAATATCGAAGTGTTGCTACAAAGGATAGAAATGATCGAATTGTTGCTACTACGAAGGATCGAGAAGATCGAAGTGATACTATGAAGGATAGATAAGATAAAAAGTGTTGTAAAGGATCAAAGATCGAAGTAATTTTGCAAAGGATCAAGAAGATCGAAGTGCATCTATGGAGGATCAAAATATCAAAGTGTTGCTGCAAAAGGATTAAGTGATCGTGTGATGTAGAAGATGAAGACATTGAAGAGAAATGGTTCCATTTACTGATGAATGTTGAAAAATTCCTATGACATATAGATGTATTACCTCAATATTGTTGAAGATATTGTCTCTCGGTTCTCCTATAGTCTATGATGATGTTGTCGGTAAAATAACCTTCTCGTTAAGGGGGATTGTTGAAATATTGTAACTTCAAAGGATATTCTAAATGTATTTTATGGATGTAACCAAATGGAGATGTTATTATTCCTCTTTCGGGGTGTTACTATTGTAATTGGTCATCATAGATTCATGAGGTAAATCCTCCATTGTAAGTCGGGTCATTAGTACCTTAACGAATAATATAAAATATTGTTTTGAGTCTTCCTAGGTGAAGTTGACCCAGATAATTTAGTGGGGCTGACTTGTTTAGGGTAAAATCAGTTGGATCAATGTGTATAAATAGAAGATTTGTGCTTCTTATTTGAACACAAACTCACTCACTTGTGTAGAGCATAGGAGAGAGAGAGAGAGATACATAAGCAAGGAGGAGAATACATATTTTGGGTTTTTATTTTATGCATCTTATAGAGAGGAAGTTTTGTTGGGTTTTCTTCCCCTTGAGGGTTTCCCAGGATAAATATCGTGTCTATCATGTGATTGTGTTTCTTTCAGTGATTCTGCATATGCTATTGTAGTGAATTTTGATTGAACACTAATGATATCTAGTCTAGCATATGAAATCTTAATATTAAGTCTGTTAGAGGGAGTTGTGAATTTTAGGGTGTTTTTATCCTAATGAGATCTTCTCACTTGGTGACTGGTACTTTTTATTGTATGTATCTAACCTAATCCCTAACACTTTAAACTTCTCTCTCTCGAAGTATGACTTGTGACATCTTGTCCTTGCAAATCTGCATATTTTAGGATTCCATTGTTTTTATTTCTATAATATCTTATATATTTAAGTATTCTCCAATAGCATGTAGACCATGGGATAAGTTGCATGGAAATTTTGATAAGTTTCACCCCAAAACTGAAACGTATAAAGAAAATCATGATGCATTTCATCGCTTTTAACTTTTAAAAATTGAAGTTTTTTACCCTATCTTAAGTTCACTTAACTTTATTTTATGTTTTTTATTGGTAAAAATCCTAAAATCTAGGAGTAGTTGAGTGATATTTCTAGAATATTGTGGTCCTCTCACCGACTGTGTATTCCGTTTAGGGCTGGGTTGTGTCACAGGCGGGTTCACTCGGTTGAACTTCTCCATAGCATGATCATTCACAAGATATTAAAGAATATGCCTAATTTCATCAAATATTGGAAAATGCCTCCTAAATATGTATTGTTCAACTCCCATACCAATATACATTTCTAATTAAGAAAACCCCTAGTTTGATTAGATATTGTAGGTATCCATTTTTATCAACCCATTTTTAACACCCCCTTTATATCATATTATCAAGTTGTAACAAAAACGAGCATTAGTGCATTTAAGTATAATAAAGCAAGATGCTAAATAAAATAATAGTAAATAATTCTAATAATTATCCCACCAATTGTGGGAGTGATTTATCAATTTGTAGCGTTGGATAGTGGAAGACCCAACAAAATAGTAATGGCGAAGGAAAAATGCATAAAAGGGAACCTAATCAAGATATCCATGTAACAAAGAATTTAAAAGACTGATAGTCCAATAATTAGTGCAATGCTTAGAAAAGAAGAGAATTTGTAGATGTTTCACACCATACCTTGCCAATCTACCAATTTTATTTCATGTAAATACAAATATAGCTACAGAGAGCTCATGTTTTCTATAATATTAATAATTAAAATTTATAAATATGTAAAATTGAAACCCTTTCATGCATGGACTTCCATACATTTCATTGTATTTTATTTATTGAGACAAGATGTGAACAAACACTTCATTTTTGATAAGAACTGTCAAAACCCCAAATTTCATAAAAATTTAAAATTTTGAAATACATAAAATGCTGAGAATGTGGTCTGCTAACAGCTAACAGTTATCTATAAAAGAATTAGTTACCAAATTAGTTAATACATAATCTTAATGAAGTAACTTAGCATTCTACTTTTTGATACAAGGTTAGGATTAACTTGTGCAATAATTTCTTTTTCAGTTTGCTGAGGAGTTTTAATTTGCGACAAGTAGGTGGAACTGTCTTTGGATTCTGGGGCTTACTTAGCGTTAAGCTAACGCAGAAAGCTTATTGTTCTTACAGGTTTTACAGGTATGAATGATCGAGTAACGCCTTTTAATTCCATAAAGCATTAAGCTCTATTTCTATTTGCAAAGTAAAAAGCTCGGTAAATAAGCTGTTACATATCAATCTACTTCTATGAGGTAAAACAAGTAGTTTGTTTCCTTCAATTATTTTTGTCAATGATAAATATGTAGAAGAGTTTCTTTCTTAAATGTAAATAGCAACAGTAATTACTTTCCCTAGTTCACAACTTGTGATATTTGTCGTAAGTTAATTTCACCTAGATTGCATAACTATAATTCTATAATGATTTGTTCTAACAGTAATAAACACTATCAACTTATAATAATAGTATAAGCAATTGCTTGTTATATATCTTCTGTAATGAAGATTGTTGCCTATAAGGTTCTAAACATTACAGTGAAATACAAAGGCCTGAGGACTTAGGGTCTAGTGGGATGGTTCCACTCTAGTTTCTTATTTTATTTTTATAATACTTCTCTTGGATTAAGCCTTTGACCACAACAGTTAAATTAGGTCAAATCTTTAAGAGTGATTGATTTATTACCTCTTGCAAGAACTAGATAGTTCTAAATTTTATGTTACTAATCGAAACCATGGTATAACTAATAGTACTTGTCATGGTTGTTAAATAACCAAATGTCATTAAACTTTGTTGATATGAGCTATGTAAAGGATTCATAGCCATCATTCGAGTATTTGCCACCCACTGATCTATAATTTTTCTATGATACTCAATGATACACACATAAACTCTCTTGTTTATAATGCATTCATATTTACCAGTAATTCTGGTTATAAACAGATAAGGTTTATAAAGATCATGATCCTAATTAAAACTATGTTCTATAAAAAAATATATCAAGTTACAACATAAATATTGGTGGCAATAAGATTGGCTATGCAAAGTCTGTTAGAAATACTTTAATATTATAGTTTGGCTAGGTGATGAAATAGCCTTTTTAATTAGTATCTTCCAAGTATCATAATATTTACTCCAAAAAAATAGTTTCGATAGCTCAAGGCTTATCCATATTTGTAATTATGCTATTTATGCTATGACTAAATGGATAAACCATTAGTGATAAACTAAAGTTTCTATGCATAAAAATTCCTTGAGCATGAATATGGATTATGAGATTGCATTGATTCCATGGTCAATCAAAAGCTTAATATGAATAAACATTTAATTATAAAGTTTATATTGTAACTTGCAATGGGTAATGGATGTGGCATTAGACCACTCCATCAATGAGATTGTGTATTGTTTTGTATATAAAAGACTTTGAATTCACCATCGTTTTGAACTAAATGATGGCTATATGATAACTTTGTAAATGATGTGAGGTTCATGGTTTTAAGCCCATACAATCGTAGGTTGAATCCATGATAATGTGGAACCTTTGAATGATTGCAGTACTATATGATTGTGCATAAGATTTTGTTTGAATAATTGGAAATAATTTTGCATGTAGGGACTATAGAATCGACCCACTACATGGTTGAATTTTTTTTGAGACCACGTGGTTCTTTTTCATCCAAGAGTTGGGAGTATAAGGGTTGGTGTAACCCTAGACTTTGTCATTCTCCTTCGTTGTTTTCGGGCCTTCGAGCCACTCTGCAACTGTGTCTTGGCCGCCATGCTTACCCTATTGTGAAAAGAATGAGCTCTGCATCCTGGTTTGCACTATTCCATCTACCTTCTTCATCCTTGAACCTCTGCTTGCACTGTTAGTTTATCATGGAAAGATTTTGATGATAGTCATGACATTTAGCTTACAGCTTGGATTGTGTGTAGTTTTTGGGTTTGTTCCTCCATGGCCTGCCTGTTGGAAAAGTTTAAAGGAGTTCTTGCTTCTGTTACGGCTCTATTTGTCATAGGGTTTGTGAGAGCGTGTTCTTATGCTTCGCATGGTGACAGCTTTCAGCTCTACCGTCCGCTTCTTGCTTGGTCATTGCTCCCTTCTCCTTGTTGCTGCTAGCAGTAGTTTGTGCATGCATTTGAACCATCTCTGTCACGTGAGAGATGAAGTGTTGGCTCTTCATTTTGCTGGTAGTGGTGCTCTTGTTCCTTGGTGGCTACATTACCTTCGTTTCTATGTATGAGAATTTATTTTGTTTTAAAGTTCTGAAATTTACTCTTGACTCAATTACAATATAATGCATAGTTTTAATGCCGTGGGATTATTCTTGCAGGTAATAGTTGACATTTCTCCTTGCTCCTGGTGCAACGTGTAAGGCTGACTTCTTGGTGACGGGTAAGCCCTGGTCAACCCATGGCAGTCCATGCTAGTTTAGTTCTATATGGAACAGTTTCGAATGGAAGTTACGGCCTGCAAAATTTACCCTTCATGGGTTATTATTTCTCGATTTACTTGCTTAGTTTTTACCAACCCTTGCTATTAGCAGGGTTCTCCTGCTTATGCCATGACTTGTAAATTTTGTTTTACTAGTTTAGTTTTTGCTAACACTTGCTCTTAGAAGGGTTCTCCAGCTTATGCCGTCACTTGTAAATTTTGCATCATGTTAAGCCATTCTCTGTTTAAATTTTTAACCATAGTAAGTTAACTATCCTGAGCTCGAACTCGGTTATTTTGATACTCTTACTGTAATTTAGTGTACTAGGGTTTTTACCCTATTTTGACTATGTAAAGAAATCTTTACTTCTTATACTTATCTTGCATTAACTTGTATTTTTATAACCTATTCTATTATTTCTTCTTGTTATAATAATTGTTTATAAGCTCGAATATTCAAGCAAAGGTTATTCCTGTTAGTGACCTATGAATAAATAATTTCTTTAATTATTTTGTAGGTTTAGTTCAATAATAATGTGAAATTAATTGTTTGTTACAGGTATATAGTTATCATACGTTCATGGTTATATTTCTCTGTCCTTATAGAACTGTAATAACATTTTAGAGATTAATGTTCAGAATACTAAATAAATACAAATCCTTGGATTATTGTTTATCTGATTATTAATTACAATGTTATTACTATGATTTACAATGTTAATACTATAAATTATAATGTTAGTATTATAATGTTAATACTATAAGGGTTTCGACCCTGTATTTTCTTTTATAATTAATTTTTGTTTAGTTTATTTAAATGAATTTGTTCATATATAAATAATATTAAATAAATAGTATTTACCATTGCATTCAATCTATTTTATAAGTACATAGATAGGATTTGTTATTATTCCCTTGTTACACTATTATAATTGATTTAGTTAATTTATTTATAAAAGAACTATATTAGAATTACCCTACTTGAAATGTGAACATTTGTAGAAATAGTTAAGCAGTATGAACAATAAAATAATTCTGTAAAATGACTTGGTTCTTTCTTCACAGAAATAAATGAGTGTTTATCTAAGTTAAATATTTTACCTATGTGATAGGTTAGAAGTTTCATTTTACAGAAATACAGTTCTGAATAAGATAAATAACCTATTTATAGTAGTCAATTTGTTAAAAAAAATAAACCTGCTGTTTGTAAAGTATTATGTATACTTCTTTGCTAGCATTCTTAATACAATAGTCTAGTTTTTAAACGATAAATTAATTAAACAGATTAGTATCCTTTCCTAAAAACATCTATATACAGAAATAAAATTACTCCATTGTTATGAAATACAAAATTACTCTAATCAATCAAGATTTCTATCATATATTCATCTATTTTAAACATACTACCTGTGCTAGAGTATGGTCTAGTTTATTCCAGACGGGGAAAAACACAGGTAGGGTTATCTCATCCAAATACAAATTCAACATTCAAATAACTAAAAGATTATAAACTCTAACATTTCACTGCTAACATGTAAATCATTCATTCTCAGACATTAAATTTTAACACAGCAAATAAAAGACTCTAGAACCTATTTTTAAAGTTGGATGACAACAGCGTTGGGAGGCCGTTCCTCCCTACCAACTCCTGGAGAGTGCTCAAATAGCGTCTTCTCAGGACCCCCAAGCCTGTTCCTGGTCTCCTTGGTTAGGAACTGGTGGAGCAAGCAACAAAATACTAGTCCAATGACTCAGTACTAACTCTGCACTCAGCAACAAGATCTTTCAGCTGAAAATATGTACTAGATCATTCTCTGCATTTTACCCCTCAAACACCTTCCAAAAATTCCCTTCCCAATGAAATACTTTGAAGTACATTCACCTGAACGATTCTCTTCTTGGAATGATCATCCTCAACTCTCTTCAATGGGCATTTTTATTAAGATTGCCTTGGTCTTTTTGGGTTAGTTGTCATTAATTAAGCCACCTGCTCTAATCCCACTTTCTTGGGGGATCATGACCCTAAATGTAGGGAGGTTGCCACCTGCAACATTGGAAGTGTTTGAGGCTGTTGCCACTTGTCTATTTTCTCTCCACCTAGTCTCCTCCACCAACTTGACCAGTAAACACTCTTTTAACAACTCTCCTAAGCTGTTGTCTCCACTTTTTATTTATTTATAATTAAAATATTCATAATTACATTCAACATCCTTGACTCTACTAAGTCATCAATTACAACTTAGCATAAAATTTAACATCTTGTCTTGAAATAAAATCAAATATGATAATATTATTTTTTCAAAATTGGGGCATGTGACATACACAACCCCTTAGAATATAACATCGTCCTCGATGTTATTTATTCTTCATCCTCAGAATTCCCCTGGAACAGAATTGGATATGCATCTCGCATTTTACTTTCCAATTCTCAAGTGGCTTCCTCTAGACTAAGGTGCTTCCATTGCACCTTTACCTGTCCAATGGTGCGGTTCTGAAGTGTAATCTCCCTTCTCCTGAGGATACAGTCTAGTTCCACCAGAAAATCCCCTTCTAGTTCCACCTGTACATCATTCCATTTAACCACATGAGTAGCATCATGAACATATTTCTTTAAAATGGAAATGTGAAAAACATTATGTACTCTTAAATTAGGTGGTAATGCTAATTAATAAGCTACTTGTCCAATCCTAGACATAATTTCAAATGGGCCACAGTAACAAGCTGCCAATTTTACGCAACTCCCCAATATCAGAGAGCTCTTTTTGGGCCTTACCTTAATGAACACATGTTCACCTACCTGAAACTCCTTTGCAGTTCTTTTTAAGTCTGCTTGACTTTTCTGCCAATCCTATGCCACTTTCAGATTTCCCTGCACTTGTTTTACAATTTTTTTCCATTTCTTTTAACAGTTCTGGACCTAATACCAATGTATCTACTGGATTACTCCAAGAGATAGGAGTATTACATTTCTGTCCATATAAAATTTCAAAAGGACTAAATCTGGTTAATGTCTGATAATTATTATTATAAGCAAATTCTACCATATGTAAATAATCCTCCCATTTACCTGGCTGGTCTTGTACATACATTCTTAATAGATCTTCCAGTACCTGGTTTACCCTTTCAGTTTGTCCATCTGTTTGAGGATGGAAAGAAGTACTGAAATTTAATGTAGTGTTTAACCCTTTAAACAAAGACTTCCAAAAGTTTCCTGTAAACTTAGGATCTCTATCTGAGATTATGACTTTTGGTACTCCATGAAATCGAAAAATCTGTTTTAGAAAAATATCAGTTATATTTGCAGCTTTATAAGTAGTTTTAACAGGTCTAAAGTGAGATGCTTTACTTAACTTATCAACCACTACCATGATAGAATCATTTTGATTTTGATTTCTAGGAAGCCCAGTAATAAAATCTAGACTAATTATCTCCCATTTCCAACTAGGGATGGGTAATGGCTGTAGCAAACCAGCTGGGTGTTGATGTTTAGTTTTTACCTATTGACATTCCAAACACCTATCAATATATTCTTCTACTTCAGTTTTCATATTTGGCCATAATACTCTTTTCTTAACATGGTTATAGTCTTTTGATAACCTGGATGACCGAAATATGGTTTTTTATGAATTTCATCTAGAATTAACAGCTTAACTTTAGGTAAGTTAGGTACATACAGTCTATCTTTATATAGTAAAAATTCTTTTTCATTTAAATTGTAACCTTTAATTAAGTTTTCTATTAGATTTTCTTTAGCTTTAGCTTGCAAACTCTGGTAAATTTCATCTTGTTCTATTCCTTCTTTAAGCTATTCATCCAAATCTGAAACATAGGTGCTGATAGCTGCTACGAAATTCCGCCTTGCATTCCTACTTAATGCATCGACAACTTTATTCTCTTTACCTTTTATATGCTGAATTTCGAAATCATATTCGCTTAAGAAAGCTAACCACCTAGCTTATCTGGAATTTAGATTAGGCTGATCTAAAAGATACTTCAATCCATTATTATTCGTCATTAAAACAAATTTTCTGCCAGTTAGGTGATGTCTCCACATCTTTAAGGCGTGTATTACAACTGCTAATACTAGATCGTATGTTGCATAATTCTTTTCATGAAATTTTAATTTTCTAGACTCATTGGCAATAACATGCCCTTCTTGAGTCAGAACACCGCCTAAGCCATCATTACAGGCATCAGTGCACACTACAAATTATTTATTAGGATCTGCTATTCTTAAAATAGGTGCGCTGGTTAATAAATTTTTTAACTTTTTAAAGATTTCTTCACATTTCTGATTCCATTCGAACTTCTTTTCCTTCTTCTGCAAGGAATTTATCGGATTTGCTATCCTTGAAAAACCTTCAATGAACCTCCGGTAATAACCGGTAATTCCCATGGAAGATTGAACATCCTTCACATTCTTAGGAACCGACCAATCTTTGATTGCCCTTATCTTTTCAGGATCTACAGAAATTCCTTCCTTGGTCACCACATGACCTAAATACTGAATCTTATCCTTGAATAAATCACATTTACTAAACTTTGCGAAGACTTGATGTTCTCGCAACTCTTGCAAAAAAAAATTTAGATGTTCTTTATGTTCTTCTTCATTTTTTTAATAGATTAGAATGTCGTCGATAAATACGACCACAAACTTATCTAAATACTTATGCATAACATTATTCATTAAACACATGAAGACAGCTGGGGTATTAGTAAGTCCAAATGGCATTACAACAAATTCGTAATGACCATATCTAGTTCTGAAAGTTGTCTTAAAGATGTATTCATATTTAATCCTTACTTGATGATATCCAGACCTTAAATCCATTTTCGAAAAGACCGTGGCTCCACGTAGTTGATCAAACAGATCATCTATGCGGGGTAACAGATATCAATTTTTGATGGTCATCTTTTTTAACTAATGGTAATCTATGCAAAGCCACATAGTTCCATCCTTCTTCTTAACGAAGATGATAGGTGCCTCCCAGGAGACACACTTGGTCGAATATACTTATTATCAATTAATTCTTGTAATTGAGATTTTAATTCATTAAGTTCGAGTATGTTCATTCGATAAGGGGCCTTTGTGCTAGGTACTGCACCCTATACCAGTGCAATATTGAAATCCAATTCCCTTTTTGGAGGTAATTCCGGAATCTCTTCTGGGAATACATCAACATATTCTCTTAAGACTGGTATGTCTTCCACTTTGAACTCATCTGTTTTAATTAAACTTTCCTCATCATTTATTGTTACTGCATAAGCTTTATATCCCTTTCTAACAGCTCTCTTAAGCTGTAAGATAGAAATCTGCCTTATGGTAGTTTTTCTAGGGATTCCTTTAACACTTAGTGATTTTTCATCACTGTTTAAACATGTGAAAGTTTTATCATAACAATTTAGAATTACTCTATGTTGTTCTAACCAGTCCATACCAATTAGCAAATCATAAGAACCAAGAGGCAAAACATCAAGTTTAACAACAGTTTCAAATTTATCCATAACTATTGCACATTCTTTAACAAAACAAGTTACTTTTCTTTTAGCACCAGTGGCTAACTGAACTAACCATGAATTCTCAAACTTATCAACAGATAACTTACATTTTTTGACTATTTGGGGTGCAATATAACTGAGACTAGCTCCTGGATCAATCAATATAGTTACAGGGATCTGATTTATCATACCTTCTACTTCCACCATGGAAGTCTGATATTCAGCTTGTCGATTCCCAATGCTGCGTTAATTCTAGGCATGGTCCTCACTAGTTCCCCAACGGTCATCTCCTCCTGTATGGTATGAATGTTGTTACCAGTCTTATTCTAGTTTGGACAGACTGAAGCATAGTGTGGGCCATTACACTCCCAGCACTTGATAGGCTCTTTGAATTCAAAGCTCTTGGTAAAATTTCCATGTTTATTTGCAAAACCCTTACCTTTAGAATTATTCTGGTTGTTGGGTGTATTGTTCTTATTTCCTTGGAAGTTCTTGTTATTAGGATAATTTTTGGCCTTACTGTTCTTAAAATTTCTGTTAGGCACAAAATCCTTCTTCTTTTGTTCAAAATCATTATTATTTTTCTTAGCTTTCTAGTTGGCCAAGCTTTCTTTCTTCTGATTCTACTCAAAACAGAAGTTATCTTTTCTCATAGCTTCTTCCAAGGTATTTGGGTTATCATATTCAATTCTATCTTTAATATGATAAGGGAGACAGCTAAGAAATCGATGTACCTTTGGTTTCTCATATACAAGGTATGGTACATACCTAAGTAGACTTAATAACTTGTTGTTTAGAACCTTCATTGTCATTGATCCTAACTTCAACTCATAAAACTCTTTGGCTCTCTCCTCATAATACTGCTCAGATAGAAATTTCTTTTTGAAATACCTCTTAAAGGTACTCCAGTTTACATTTTTCTCTTTTATGCCCTTAACTCTTTTCAAATCCTTCCACCAAATGTCAGTCTTTCCTGAAAGGTTATATATAGCTATTCTAGCCTTTAACTGGTTACAATAGTTATATATTTGGAAGTACTTCTTCATCCCAAATAACCAGGATTCATCTTCCTCCCCCTTCTCAGTCTCTCCATTAAAGGTTGGTGGTTTTATCTTTTTGAATTCCCCAGAAATTTTTTCATAAGGTTTGTATTTCCATTTTTTAGTGTACTGATTATCATCACTACTGTCACTGGTAGTATAATAGTTTCGTTGTTCACCAAACACTTCAGAAGACGAACTACTTTTATTTTTATTATGTTTCATCTTTTTATATTTACCCTGATGACTGGTATCTTCTGATTCTGTTCTTCTACCCCTACCCTCAGTTTGAAACTTTTCAGTCCGGATCTGATTCAGCTCTTCTTGAGCCCTCCGAATCCTTTCATTTTCTCATTTTACAGACTCCATTCTAGTTTTCAGGTCCTTTACAGTTTGTAACAATTCTGAAGAAGTGGTAGTTAAATCCTCTGGTATAGGATCTATTGGTAAATCTATTGCTTCAGTAATGGGAGACTCCTCCGTTGCATACTCTTCCATCCTTTCCATACCTACCTGTTAAACTTCAGAAAACAATTCTCTGTTGAATAACATTTAAAATAAAATACATCAGCATAATAATTTAATTTACTGTTTCATGAAATCTAGTTGGGCTTCATCAAGGCCTAGTGTTCGAACCTTAGGCTCCAATACCACATGTCGAAACCCCAAATTTTCATAAAATTTTAAAATTTTGAAATACATAAAATGCTGAGAATGCGGTCTGCTAACAACTAACAGTTATCTATAAAAGAATTAGTTACCAGATTAGTTAATACATAATCTTAATTAAGTAACTTAGCATTCTACTTTTTGATACAAGGTTAGGATTAACTTGTGCAATAATTTCTTTTTCGGTTTGCTAAGGAGTTTTAATTTGCGACAAGTAGGTGGAACTATCTTTGGATTCCCGGGCTTACTTAGCATTAAGCTAACACAAAAAGCTTATTGTTCTTACAGGTTTTACAGGTATGAATGATCGAGTAACGCCTTTTAATTCCATAAAGCATTCAGCTATATTTCTATTTGCAAAGTAAAAATCTTGGTAAATAAGCTGTTACATATCAATCTACTTCTATGAGGTAAAACAAGTAGTTTGTTTCCTTCAATTATTTTTGTCAATGATAAATATGTAGAAGAGTTTCTTTCTTAAATGTAAATAGCAACAGTAATTACTTTCCCTGGTTCACAACTTGTGATATTTGTCGTAAGTTAATTTCACCTAGAGTTCATAACTGTAATGCTATAATGATTTGTTCTAACAGTAATAAACATTATCAACTTATAATAATAGTATAAGAAATTGCTTGTTATTTATCTTCTGTAATGAAGATTGATGCCTATAAGGTTCTATAAAGTACTGAGGACTTAGGGTCTAGTGGGATGGTTCCACTCCAGTTTCTTATTTTATTTTTATAATACTGCTCTTGGATTAAGCTTCTGACCACAATAGTTAACTTAGGTCAAGTATTTAAGAGCGATTGATTTATTACCTCCTACAAGCACTAGATAGTTCTAAATTTTATGTTACTAATCGAAACCATGGTATAACTAATAGTACTTGTCATGGTTGGTAAATAACCAAATGTCATTAAACTTTGTTGATCTGAGCTATGTAAAGGATTCATAGCCATCATCTGAGTATTTTCCACCCACTGATCTATAATTTTTCTATGATACTCAACGATACACACATAAAATATCTTGTTTATAATGCATTCATACTTACCAGTAATTTTGGTTATAAACAGATAAGGTTTATAAAGATCATGATCCTAATTAAAACTATGTTCTATAAAAAAAAATCAAGTCACAACATAAATATTGGTGGCAATAAGATTGGCTATGCAAATTCTGTTAGAAATAATTTAACATTATAGTTTGGCTAGGTGATGAAATAGCCTTTTTAATTAGTATCTTCCAAGTATCATAAGATTTACTCCAAAAACTTAGTTTTGATAGCTCAAGGCTTATCAATATTTGTAATTATGCTATTTATGCTATATGATTATGGATTATGAATATGGATTATGAGATTGCATTGATTTCATGGTCAATCAAAAGCTTAATATGAATAAACATTTAATTATAAAGTTTATATTGTAACTTGCAATGGGAAATGGATGCGGCGTTAGACCACTCCATTGATTAGATTATGTGTATTGTTTTGTATATAAAAGACTTTGAATTCGCCATTGTTTTGAACTAAATTATGGCTATATGATAACTTTGTAAATGATGTGAGGTTCATGGTTTTAAGCCCATGCAATCATAGATTGACTCCATGATAATGTGGAACCTTTGAACGAATGCAATACTATATGATTGTGCATAAGATTGTGTTTGAATAATTGGAAATCATTTGGCATGCAGGGACTATAGAATCGACCCACTGCATGGTTGAAACATTTGTGAGACGACGTGGTTCTTTTTCGGCCAAGTGTTGGGAGTATAAGGGTTGGTGTAACCCTAGAATTTGTCATTCTCCTCTATCGTTTTCAGGCCTTTTGATCGCTCTGCAACTGTGTCTTAGCCTCCATGCTTACTCTACTGTGAAAAGAATGAGCTTTGTGTCCTGGTTTGCAATATTCCATCTACCTTTTTCATCCTTGAACCTCTGCTTGCACTGTGAATTTATCCTAGCAATATTTTGATGAGAGCCATGACATTTGGCTTACATCTTGGATTATGTGTAGTTTTTGGGTTTGTTCCTCCACAGCCCGCCGATTGGAAAAGTTTAAAGGTTTTCTTGCTTCTGTTATGGCTCTATCTGTCATAGTGTTTGTGAGAGCGTGTTCTTATGCTTCGCATGGTGACAGCTTTGAGCTCTACCATCCTCTTCTTGCTTGGTCGTTGCTCCCTTCTCCTTGTTGCTGCTAGCAGTAGTTTGTGCATGCATTTGAACCATCTCTGTCATAGGAGAGATGAAGTGTTGGCTCTTCATTTCGTTGGTAAAGGCACTCTTGTTCCTTGGTGGCTACATTACCTTCGTTTCTAGGTATAAGAATTTCTTTTGTTTTATACTATCTTAAATTTACTCTTGACTCAATTACAATATAATGCATAGTTTTAATGTCATGGGATTATCCTTGTAGGTAACGGTTGACATTTCTCCTTGCTGCTGGTGCAACGCGTAAGGCTAGCTTCTTGGTGACGGGTAAGCCTTGGTCAACCCATGGTAGTCCATGCTAGTTTAGTTCTATATGGAACAGTTTCAAATGGAAGTTACGTCCTGCAAAATTTACCCTTCATGGGTTATTATTTCTCGATTTCATTGCTTAGTTTTTACCAACCCTTGCTGTTAGCAAGGTTCTCCGGTTTATGCCGTGACTTATAAATTTTGTTTTACTAGTTTATTTTTTGCTAACCCTTGCTATTAGCAGGGTTCTCTGGCTTATGTCGTGGCTTGTAAATTTTGTTTTTTACTGATTTTGTATACAGTTATGTAAAAATATTTGCATCCTATTAAGCCATTCGCTATTTAAATTTTTAAGCATAGCAAGTTAACTATCCTGAGCTCGAACTCGGTTATTTTGATACTCTTACTGTAATTTAGTGTACTAGGGTTTCTACCCTATTTCGACTGTGTAAAGAAATATTTACTTGTTATATTTATCTTGCATTAACTTGTATTTTTATAACATATTCTATTATTTCTTCTTGTTATAATAATTGTTTATAAGCTCGGATATTCAAGCAAAGCTTATTCCTATTAGTGACCTGTGAATAAATAATTTCTTTAATTATTCTATAGGTTTAGTTCAATAATAATGTGAAATTAATTATTTGTTACAGGTATATAGTTATTATACTTTCATGGTTATATTTCTCTGTCCTTATAGAACTGTAATAACATTTTATAGTTTAATGTTTAGAATACTAAATAAATCCAAATCCTTGGATTATTGTTTATCTGATTATTAATTACAATGTTATTACTATGATTTACAATGTTAATACTATAAATTATAATGTTAATACTATAAGGGTTTCTACCCTGTATTTTCTTTTATAATTAATTTTTGTTTAGTTTATTTAAATGAATTTGTTCATATATAAATAATATTTAATAAATATTATTTACCATTGCATTCAATCTATTTTATAAGTACATAGATAGGATTTGTTATTATTTCCTTGTTACACTATTATAATTGATGTAGTTAATTTATTTATAAAAGAACTATACTAGAATTACCCTACTTGAAATGTGAACATTTGTAGAAATAGTTAAGGAGTATGAACAATAAAATAATTCTGTAAAAAGACTTGGTTCTTTCTTCACATAAATAAATGAGTGTTTGTCTAAGTTAAATCTTTTACCTATGTGACAGGTTAGTAGTTTCATTTCACAAAAATACAGTTCTGAATAAGATAAATAACCTATTTACAGTAGTCAATTTGTTAAAAAAATTAAACATGTTGTTAGTAAAGTATTATGTATACTTCTTTGCTAGCATTCTTAATACAATAGTCTAGTTTTTAAACAATAACTTAATTAAACAGATTAGTATCGTTTCCTGAAAACATCTATATATAGAAATAAAATTACTCCATTGTTCTGAAATACAAAATTACTCTAATCAATCAAGATTTCTATCATATCTCCATCTATTTTAAACATACTACCTGTGCTAGAATACAGTCTGGTTTATTCCAGATGGGGAAAAACACAGGTAGGGTTATCTCATCCAAATACAGATTCAACATTCAAATAACTAAAAGATTATAAACTCTAACAGTTCACTCCAAAGATGTAAATCATTCAATAATTCATTCATTCTCAGATATAAAATTTTAACACAGCAAATAAAAGACTGTAGAACCTATTTTTAAAGCTGGATGACAACATCGTTGGGAGGCCATTCCTCCCTACCAATTCCTAGAGAGCGCTCAAACAACTTCTTCTCAAAACCCCCAAGCCTGTTCCTTGTCTCCTTGGCTAGGAACTAGTGGAGCAAGCAACAAAATACTAGTCCAATGACTCAGTACTAACTCTGCACTCAGCAGCAAGATCTTTCAGCTGAAAAGATGTACTAGATCGTTCTCTGCAGTTTACCCCTCAAACACCTTCCATAAATTCCCTTCCCAATGAAATCCTTTGAAGTACATTCACCTGAATGATTCTCTTCTTGGAATGAGCAGCCTCAGCTCTCTTCAATGGGCATTTTTATTAAGATTGCCTAGGTCTTTTTGGGTTAATTGTCATTAATTGAGCCACCTGCTCTGATCCCATATTCTTGGGGGATCATGACCCCAAATATAGGGAGGTTTCCACCTGCAACATTGGAAGTGTTTGAGGATGCTTCCACTTGTCTATTTGCTCTCCACCCAGTCTCCTCCACCAACTTGACCAGTAAACACTCTTTTAACAACTCTCCCAAGCTGTTGTCTCCACTTTTTATTTATTTATAATTAAAATACTCATAATTACATTCAACATCCTTGACTCTGTTGAGTCATCAATTACAACTTAGCATAAAATTTAACATATTGTCTTGAAATAAAATCAAATATGATAATATTATTTTTGCAAAATTGGGGCATGTGACAAGAACAAACTACAAAAAGTAAATAGTATGGATTCATAAGAAAAATGTATTAATTGTTTTTAACATGTTTAAAAAACTTGAAACAACCCATTGACAAAACGTTAAGTCCCAATGAATTATTTCTTACCCATTGTGATAACTTTCCTCTATTTTAATTAACCATGTTGTATACAAACACTTTCTAAATTGAACTTTACTTAACATTACATAAAAATCTATTCAACATAAATATTAAATAATTAAAAAACAAATATCATAAAACAAATATCAAAAACATTATATTTGACACACACACACACACACATAATAAGCTAATATTAAAAAAAATCAGTAATCAAGGCTCCAATCGACACTTTGTAAGTCACACTAGTGGACCATGTCTATTACCAGATTGATCCAAAACCTTTTGTAGTTCATGATTTTTCTTTAGGAATAGGTCACCAAGAGGATTCAATGAGGAATTCGATAAGGCACAACCTTCTATTATATATAGGATGAATTGGTGGGAAAGAAGATCTTTGTGGGAAGCCTCTGACTATACAAAGAAGAAGAAGCTATATATATGAACTCATCCCACAATTTGAATGTTATTACTCAACCCACCCAAATAAAATAACCCCCAATATTTATATTACTATTTCAAATTAAAAAACCCCTTTGACCACTTAATATGAGACAATATATTCTTGAGGTTTTTTAGAGTATTCAAACCCCCAATATGAATGGACATGATATGATATTTACTCACTAGTGAACCCCCGCGTGGGTTTTGTTTTTTGTATTCCCTATATGGATGGGATCATTACCTTATAAAGAGGACCATGACTATGTGTCACTTATCTGCTCAACCCAAAATAAATATGAGTTTTATATTAAAACCATGAAACAATCCTAAATTCATGGTTTGACAAGGCCAAATTCATAAAGATTTGAAAATGGAAAAGTAGAGATGTCACTAGAGCTTCAATAGGGTAGTAAGAAATATTAGGAGGAGATAATTCAAGTAAAAAAACAACTAAGATGATGGATTAACATCAACATTCATATCCAATTCACCACGAAGAGTAGTAATTCAACAATACTACCAAAGGAGGCCACCACTATCTAATTAAGAACCTCCAACCCTAATCAAAACCAAAAAACCATACACATGCCATCATTGACATACCAAATCCCAAAAAAATACACCAATCCATAGTAAACTTGAATGGAAAAAAAAGTGCAAACATTACATAGTCCAAATCCATCAACCTTGAACCCCAAAGAACTATGAGTTTTGTGTTACCTACAAGCTATGTTGTGAAGGTAAAATATGCCAAAACACTCTAGTTCCAATTATAACCTAACCTAGCAATTTATACCCACATTTATTAATATTTTATTTGTCAATGTGTAGATCCTAGAGGGTGACGTAGAAGGGAATGTACAATAGGATGCAAAAAGGGAGGGTTGCCATTGTAAGGGAAGCCCTTAATGGTTAAAGGGGAGGTTGCCACTATAAGGGTAGACTCAATACTAGATGAAGTGGAAACACACATGCACATGAATCACATGCACTCATGTACACAGCCCATATTTTAACCTTTGACAAATAAAAAACCCAAGTTCATCCATTTACATCATTTCAAAACTATTTGTCCAATGGGAAAAAACGTGTTACAACCATTTATAAATTGGATGATGACAATTTTCCAAAAAAATCAAGGATTTCAATGTAAATTCAAAAAAATTAGGGATTTCACCATCAATTCAAACAAATTAGGGATTTCACCATAATTTCAAACAAATTAGGGATCCCAATGCTTACTTGTTTATCCATGATAACCCTAAACCGTGAACACTGAGCTCCAACCATGAAATGTGAACTGTGAGCTCAAACCATTGAGTTACAACCATGAAATGTGAACTGTGAGCTCAAACCATTGAGTTACAACCATGAAATGTGAACTGTGAGCTCAAACCCTTAAGCTCCAACTATGAAATGTTAACCTTGAGCTCCAACCAATGATTTTCAACCGTGAAATGCAAACTATAAGCTAAAACCCTTGAGCTCCAACCGTGAGTTATGAACTGTGATGATCTACCCATCACTTCACATTATATTTTGACTTCGATAGGTTCAGCAATGAATTCGACAAGTATACACCTCAACACGACGTCGATAGGTTCAATATAAACTTCAACAAATTTATCACCTTGACATGCATCGTCAACACCGACAACCAACGAACTACGACAAATTTTATCTCTGTCTTCCAGTCATATGTAATGGTTAAACTTCTGGAACCATTCCAACTTCTCTTTTGACTGAACGTAGAGGAAATAAAAACCAATATTTCTCATCACTCTATTTAAGCATGTACATTATTGTAATATACAAGCAAGTAATAGAGAAGTAATGAAGTAACATAGATTGGTTCAAATTCTTACATATTATCTATGTGACTGTGTGTGTGTGTAGTGTATTTTCTGCTTTGATTATTATTATTATGCTTCCTCCATAATAGTACTCAATTCATTCGTTCGAATGGTTTTCGCATCCATGCACTTGGGAACCTT
This sequence comes from Pseudotsuga menziesii, assembly GCA_001517045.1. NCBI lineage: Eukaryota > Viridiplantae > Streptophyta > Pinopsida > Pinales > Pinaceae > Pseudotsuga > Pseudotsuga menziesii. The sequence goes on along the minus strand of LPNX010881598.1, from coordinate 600,808 downwards.
GATCATTGGTAGCAGAGCTTGTTTGTGCTGAAGTAATGTGTAGAGACTTATATCAATATTACCTTACTTATTCTTGTTCAAACATGCTCACAAAATCAACAACCCAAGCATACACTACCTTCGACTTTGGATTATCTATCTACCATGTACCATTGTTGGAACATAAAGAATTGCAAAAACAAGAACCTAAAGACATACATCCATATGTATAGGATCATCTTCCTTGAGACAATATTATGGGATGATGAATACGTCATACAAGGATGAACACAACTCCCTTGTTCCAGGTGGCTAAAGTCAGACAAATCCTAGCACAAGGAAAATGGTACTCTGCTACTGAACTAACCAACAAGTTTCCTCATATGTATGAGTAAACAATGGGGACCATTGTTTCTTAAGGAATGAGGTATGATCCACCTAGTAGTTGGAATTGTTTGTCGACTTCGACAGGTTCAAAATTGACTTCAAAAATTCTGTACCGAATTGACACGACATCGAAGGTTTCAATCACTAGAACAAATCTTGGAATTAGCGTCCCTTTCTAGTGTAATTTTTTTTACATTGAGTGGTCAAACCTGAAGCTAAATGGGACGCTTCATGGAAAAAACTTAAATCGTCTCAAAAACATCTTTTTTTGCTTCCTAGATAGCATCCTTATGACGTCCAAAATATCGTCTATTTTTTTTCTTCTAGAATAGCATCCAACTTTTCTTCCTAAACAACGTTGAGGTTTGCTTCCTAAATAACGTCCTATTTTGCTTCCTAGCGAGTGTCCTCTTTTGCTTCTTATATGACATCCTAGTTAGTGCCATATTTGCATCCTTAATAGCACCATGTTAGCATCCAAATTAGCATCCAATATTGCATCCATATTTGCTACCACTTTAGCATCCTATTGTGCACCATGTTTTACTTCCAAATATGTGCCAATTTTTGCTTCCAAATTTGCACCAATTTTTTCTTCCTTTTTTGTATCATGTTTTTCTGCCAAAATGACGCCAAATATTTCTTCTATTGTTGCACCATATATTGCTTCCTATGTAGCACCATGTTCTGCATCCAAATTAACATCTTATTTTTCTACCATACCAACGCCATGTTTGGCTTCATCATTAGCGCCACGTGTTGCATAATTTTTAATGCCTAGTTTCGCATCTTATTTTTCTACCATATCAACACCATGTTTGGATTCATCATTAGTGCCATGTGTTGCATCCCTTTTAATTCCTAGTTTCACATCTCTCATTTTTTGGTCACTAATTTAGTCATTTTCATAATTTTATATACGATTTTTTGTCATTTTGTTTGGTCACTTATCTCTTATTTTTTTGTTACTAATTTATTTGTTTTTAACCAATATTATAATATCATTAGGGCATGAAGGAATCAAACCACCAACCTCCTGCTTATAAGGAAAGTGCTCTTCCATTGATCTAGCACCCTTTAAGAATTTGGGAATGTAACTTACAAAGTCCTCTATAATGGTAAAAAGGATAAATCACAACTTTGAGTATCTAATGGTTGGGAAAGGATGATAGATTGTATAATTTCACAATATATTATCAAGCAGGTTATGAAATCCATAAACATTTTATAGGAACTTTGAACAAAACTCAAGAAATTGGCGTACTGGGATTTCAAAAATCACTATTCCCTAGCAACTGTAAGTGTACAACTATATGAGACCTATCAACAACAATTATCTTAGTGTGGATGCCACAGATATAGTAGATAAGCATCATCATCTAGAGCCATGTATAAGTAGAGCAATAAGGATGGTGCAAATGATAATGTAACCTTTATTTCTTTCAATGTATCAAATTTGAATCACATGTACTAAATATAAATAACCCAAATATCCTTAACCCTTGACTTCTTTGGAATTCGTACAGAAGACCCAAAATCACCCAAGAAAATTTTGATAAGTTATGCTACAAAGAAGTTTGGACATAGATTGAAATCCTATATAGCTTTTCCATTTGCTTTATATTCTAGTAAAATTTCCCACGTCTTTATCCCTCTCATCCTTTAGAAAAATACAAAGTCAAAGTATTAAATATGGAAAATATCTATATTTTCACTTGCTTTATATGCTGGTGAAATTTCCCACATATTTACACCTATCATCCTTCTTAAAACACAAATGTCAAGTGCTTCAATTTGTTTCCAAATCTTACAACTATTACTCCACAAAGATTCAAACATAAACAATAGCGAGATTATGGTTTCAAAGACCAGAAGTTGATACTTACAAGCACCTCGACAACGCTCAATAAAGAACATAAGCATACCCCATATTTTTTAGTACAAAGTTGATGCTTAGGCTTTGTGATTCATCCAGACATAAGTCGGCACCTTAAATCTCTAACAAATATATATTACCAAGACCAAGAGAATGAAAAATCATCTTCTCTCTTTCCAAGAATACAATGCATCCTCCTGTATTTGCAAAGTCATCTATTTTAAACACGAGATGATGACTAGAAGATGTTTACATGTTCTGATTGGACTAGATATTTTATAATACTATCATGGTTTCTACATCACAATTGTAGAAATACTTAGCAAAAAATTAATTGGATATTTCATACCAATCTCATGTGCATGTACACCCTACGACCATTTATATGACATGAGAAAAACCTATAGAATAGAACAGGACTTCAAATGTATAAATTAATACTTGAATGTCATGATTATCTCATATGTAGAATAGTTGACAGAATCAAATGTAGAAATTAATACTTGAATGTCCCAATTGTCTCATCTGTATAATAGTTGACAAAATCAAATGTAGAAATGAGTTCTTCAATACTGTCCCTACTAAGAAAGATTCCAAAGAAAAAAGTGTTTGGAAAAATCAAATCCAAATTATAAGTAGCCCAATATGCGACAAAACTTTTAGATGATAAATTTAGCACTCCGCCCTTCTCTGAGTAGCATTTAAATATTCTACAATATAACCTGTAGTAGGGCTTTCACCCTTGCTATAGGTAGGAACGGCTTCCTTCGGTCTATAGGACGGAAGGGTAGGGTTCCTATGAGAAAGCAAATAAAAATAGAAAGGAAATGAAATAGAACCCCTCTGCACACAAGGTTAGGGTTAAGCTTCGAGACCCTGCATGCAACTATTAGAAAACCAAAATACCTGCAAACAATCAATGAAAACCTGCAAAAACATGTTAAGTAATGAACCTGCAAACAAATACTATTAGACAAAACTACAATATACCAAAGCAAATACATAAAACAAAACAAATATACCTTCTAGTTGGAATGGGCCATCATGCCCTGGCTTGGGAGAGCACCTCTCTTAGGAATGGGGAGCTATGGCTCAATGGAGGAATGGAAGAGAGGGAGGGTGAATAGCGTGAGAGGAAAATGGTCTCAAGGCACTCACATGGGAAACATAATGATAGGGAGTGAAGGAGTGAGTTGAGAGTGACCCCCACCCCTCTATTTATACTTTCTCTAAATATTTTTAGGGTTTTAAGCCCTTGGTTGGGGCTTTAGCCCCTTTTTTGGGCTTTTATTCCCTTTCGCTCAATCTTTATCTCTTTTGGGGGTCTTAAGCTCCTTTGAGGGGTTTTAGCCCCTTTTAGGAGGCTTTAGCCCCTATGAAAGATATTTTGGCTCTTTTTAGGGGCTTTTAAGCCCTTTTCATATATTTAAGCCTTGTTGAGGGTGTGGGGGTCAAATGGGGTCAAATGAGGGTCATACATAGATGTATTTAGGTGTTGTAGGTCATGTAGAGCTCATTGTGGGATTTTTTGGGTTAACAAATTGCCCCCTGATGTTTGAGGGTAGGAGCTCATCGTATGGCCGACAGACATCATAGGATTTTCTTGGGGAGAGGTGGTGCTTCCTGGGCTGGGGCATGGTGGCTTTTGGTTTTTGTACTAATATGGTTCCCATCAATGGGTGAGATACAAATAATGTGTGACATGTATATGGATGAGGTGGACATCCCCATGCTCTTAACGATGTCAAAATAATAATGCGATCTAATCTCTATAATACAAGAGCCGATCATGTACAACTGTTGTTACAATAGTGGTTGCCTCAACGAGAGTATGAATACAATACTGATCTGAAGAACTCCTACATTTGACCCATGCAATTCTCATGGAATGCTATATCTTCATGACTGATGGTCTGTTGGATCTGAAACAGTACATAGTTTACTGACGGAGAGTCAGAGTCTCTATGGTACAAGTATGTTGTATCAATCATAAATCTATATAGAAGCACTGCTGGAGATTTTGAACACTGTCTCCAATGCAACCTGAGAATCACAAGGGACTTGAACCAGTTGGGGTCCCTCATATAGAATTATCAATTTTTTAGAGTTAGGTGACATATGGAGTCTCCAACCAAATACTACATGGACCAATACCCTGTACAAATATCAACAATGAGATGATGTAGCTGGAGTCGAGCACGTGAGAAACAACCATCTCAAGAGGCACTAAGGACTCCTCTCAAGTGGTCCAAGGAACTCATCAATGAGGTTAATGAAACCAGGATATAGGGACCTTTGGATCTATCCTTTGGGATACATGTGTTGTCGTCGATAGAGGGATACCTACCCCTATTCAAGGCAATGGTGTTTCCTTGACCAGAAGCGCGAGGGAGATAACCGAACGATATGAGACAATCTGAGGACTGAACCACTGAATGAGGGGGGGGAGGAGTCGAACAGGGGTAGAGGGAGTGTAGTAGACTCAAAATTCCTTTGTTCAGAGTATGATGATAGGGCGTACCAGGAAACAAATGAAATTGACTCATGGGAAAGGGATCATAGCTGTAATACCAGGAATGTCACTGCAGATAGAAAATACTTGGGGGAGGTAGATACTTTTGGTATTGATGGGATCCAAGGAATGCACATTATAGAGTACTCTGAAAAAAGGTGACCCAAAGTGGGAATGATTCCAAACTATTATCTGTGGGGTGGTGTCTATAGACATCATTGTGGTACAATCTTATGGATTTTTGGCGATCCCAAGAAAGTAAATGCTCAATGGTGGTTTCAATTGTAGAGAGTCTGAAAGCATGAAGAAGATGCCAATGGGGGATCTTTTTTGTTGGTAGTCTCCTGTTCCCAAAAAAGGATAAAAGTATACATAGGAGAGCTCTCCCATCCTTTAGGGGATGAAAGACTTATTTACCATTGGTAGTCCAATTAGGCTGAAAAAGGTTAAACCTATACTGACTGGATGGTCATTTAGATACTTTTACGAGCATGAACGAAACCAAGTTTGCTCGGCAATCTTTTCTTGATGAGAAGGATGGAAAAGAGCTTAACGACAACCCATGATGAGCTTTTTCTTAAAGTCTGGCCCCTCTGCCCGAGAAAGCATAAAAGTATATAGAGGGGAACGATCTTGGCTTGAATGTGCCAAGGTGGTCCTTTTCATTTGATGGTCTACATAGACCGCAAAAGGAGATAAACGAGATGATGTAGATGCCCTTTCCTATACTTTAACAAGTGGGAAAAGAAGTAGTTGTGCTTGGCCATATTTTCATTCTTTTAGGAGTCAGAAAAGAGCTTAAAAGAAACTCCAATCCAGTCAACCGATTGTGGTGGCACAGGTGGTGCCCCATGTCGAGACAATGGATAGTGGTCTAAAGGTCATATGTGCAATATGGATTGAGCAGGTGGCTCTTAGACGTACCCATACATGCATGGGATAGATCGCGACACAGGCACGTGAGTCAGTGTGGTAGAGGTATGCAAACCGAGGTGGATCTGGGAAAGAGGTCAAAAGAGCTGTGTGTGAGTTGTGGTGGACGGATTTGACTACATGTGATGCGAGTGCAAGTTCGGAGGCAGTTATATTCCAAATGCATGCAAAAGAAATGATCCATCCTCCGGGAAGTGGCCTGGGGACCCGCATAAGGTGCGGTGGATGGATTAGATAGATATATGCTAAAATAAAATGATGCACCTTCCGGGTGGTGGCCCGAGAACCCGCATGAGTGGCAGTAGGAAAGTGTGGTGCAAGTACAGGTTCAAAGATAATCACATCACAATGATGTGGCTCATAAATCGAGGTAACTTCCAGGAAGTGGTACTGAAAATTACTTATTAAACATGAGACGATGGTCTCATAAAAAGATAGAGGACAAAAATTTGAGCCCAAAGGTGTGAGGGGTGTCTCAAACAGGCTCCGTGTGACATTGAACTAGCAGCTAATGATGCTACCCCTAGAATGGGGGGTCTTTGATTTGTGGTAAAAACATTGCAAAAACAAAAAGGAAAAAAGTACGCTATAAGAAACTCATAGTGGTTATATCAAGCATAGACTCTCTTGAGGTGGAGCCCATTGCATAGCTTCTTCAAGAGTTGACCGTCTGAATCAGTGAAGAGGTATGCCCCCTTACTGAGATGAAGGTCATTGGCAAGGCAGGATAACAAAATCTGGTCTTTTATGGGAAGAATAGATTCTACACTATGGTTTAAAGGGAATCGGGTAAAACCAAAAGAGGTCTTGCATATCTCTCTATCATCGCGTAAGTGGTGCTAGGATAGATCAGGTGGCTCTTCCACAAGCAATGAGACAGAAGGGAGACTAGTGTTAGCGATCATGTAAATGGTTTTGGTTGTGGTTTTTGTAACCTTACCCCCAGTCTCTATTGGAGGAAGAGAGGAAGGCTTGGAGATGGGAGGAGTCTTTGATGGACCAGGAGGTAGGTGCAACATCATCTCAATTGGTTGGACAGGAGTCAACACATCTTGGGGCCTCAAAGGTAGGGTAGGTGGTTCAAGGTGCCATGCAGGAAATCCCAATGTAAAATTGGGTAAGTTTAAGGTAGCCATTACTGGCTTGATCATGACACTAGGCAGGGGAAAGAGGAAGGGAATTATGGGACTGGGTAGGAGCCCAGATAACTCCTTGATGGTTGCATGTGGGGATGAGGTTGTGGTGGTAGTTGCACATAATGTTGTTTCTCTTGATGATGTTGTGGTTGCTGATGGTGTTGCCGCTCTGGATGGTGTTGCGGTTGCGGTTGGTGCTGCAGCTGTAGTTGATGTTTGGGTGTAGTAGTGCTGGATGAGAGCATGCACAAATCCGTAGTCTCATTTGGTTTCAATGGTGGTAACACTAAGGGGAAATAGGCCGTCATGGTGGTATCGGCAAACAACCAAAGACCCACATTCAACAATGGGGAGGCTGGTATGTTGTCAACCATGGTGTTGACCACAAGGATAACATTGGCAGGTGTGGTTAGCCCTTGCGAATCAATGGTGTTGATTGTAGGGGTGCCATTAGCCCTTATGTATCATGATAAGTTAGTTGATCAACTGTCATGATTTTCCCTTCGTGGGGGAACAACATGAGATGGAAAACAGTTGATGCTACAGCCCTCATGGCGTACATATAACTTCTTCTAAGGAGAAGGTTATAGTCCAATTGAGCATTCAAAACCTCTATGTCAATCAGTATTGTTTTCCTGGCCAATGTGATGGGGACATGGGGGAGGATTCCTTAGGCTTTAGTGGGATGGCCATCATAATCCCGCAGAGTAGTAGATGATGGTTGCAAAATTGGGGATCCAATATTCTGCCAGACTAGGGTAGACATAACACACGTGGATTTCCCCTCATCCACTATGCACCAGTGCATGACCAAATTCCAGATAGATAGAAGGATTAGGAAGGAAATGGTTGATGGCATCTGCAGTTCTCCATTCTCCATGTCGAATGTGATCAAGTTGGATTCAGAGGGGTACACGGCACCAAGGGCAGCTAGTAAGGCTTTTCGCTGCATTGGGAAAGTTTTGAGTACCTCAAGAGCAGACATGGCGGTAGGTGTTTGGGTCAAATCATCCACAATGTTGTAACTGACAACACCTCTAGCCATGGTGTTGTTGGAAACCTGTTGTATGGGGGGGTGTGGGAAAGGGGGTAACTGAGGAGGTGCATTGGTTGTTTTGGACGTAGATGTCGTTGATGTGTCAGCAGGTTCGGTGTTGGTTCCATACTAGTTTCGTTTGGTCTATAAATTGACCTCTTCACTTGTCATAGCTAGCAGGTGGTGAACACTTGTTTCTACCATCGAAGGTGCCCCTGGGCTGTTGGGATTGGGTTGGGGAGGAGATGCAGTTGCCACTAGTCCTTGGACTGGTAATGGGTTTTGGAGCACCATAGGAGGAGGTCCTGGTGGTGCCGGGTTGGGTTGGGCTTTCTCTGTTGTATTGGTGGCATGTTGAACCTTGTTCCTAATGGCCTTCTTAGCATGAACCATAAAGGTACACTCATGTGTGTAGTGCATGTAGACCTCGCATAGTGTGCACGGTTGGTTTGTACACAATGGAGTGTTGTGTCTCAATGCATTTGGTCGTTAAGGATTTTGGGTTGGTCTGTTTGGTGCGGCATTATTGGGAGGATTTGGTTGTTGACTAATTTCCTGCAGTTTGTTATTTCCTTGGTTTTGGGCTAGGTTATCCCTAGCTTGCCCTTGTTGGTTATTGGGGGTTGGTTGGTTGGGATGGTTTTTCTATGCAAACATCTGTCCCAATGTAGCAGGTGGAGAAAGGGCAGGGGCTTGAACATATTGCACCAGTGGTGCATAGTATAATTGAGTGGGTGTCGATGCCACAAATGTGGGCATTTGTCTCGTCTATTGCTGTGTTGGCCAAGCTAATGCCTGGGCCTACTGCGGTGGCATAGGTTGTGCATAACAAGTTGTGGCTCTGGACTAGGACATCATTCTTGCATAGTTTGGAGTTTGGTTTTGGTACACAACACTAGGGGTGTTGCTTGGTTGTGGTGGTATTGCAGGTGGTGTCGAACGGTGATGTGGTTAGTGAGAGACAGAACCTATGATGCCATCTGCAGCATGGGATGCCCCCGGTGCATCCCAGTAAGAGGTGCCTGTATGGGGAGCGTCTGGAATGACAGTGTAAAGGTATCCAGACTATGCATAGATAAGATCAAACTGCTGGGATTTCAAGATGGCCTCCTCTTCGGATTGGGGATGTTCAGATGCGACGTCCTTTGATATAGGTGGTAGCAAAGTTTTTAGGAACCAATCCAGGAAGATCCCATCATCACGCTAAATATTGCACAAACTACGATGTCCCTGCCACTCATGGATGTGGTTGGTTATGTGGGTCACAGTATTCTAGTGGAAAGATAGCAAAATCTCCACCCCTTCGTCATATCTAACGGGGATTTGGAAATATTGTAGGAACATGAAAGCCAAGGAGTTAAAATCTGGGTACTTGGCTTGTGGTAGCTCAATGTACCACTTGGATGCAGCACCTGTGAGGGTGCATTGGAATGGTCTAAGACTGATCGAATCATCTATAATGTTGTTTGATGGGCACTATAGGTGAAACGTCATGATGTGGTTTCGAGGGCACACACTCCCCTGCCTTCCCTTCAAACTTGGGAATGTCTAAGGGAAGTTTGGTTGGCATGGGAGGCCAAAACGTTTGATGGCAGATAGGGTCATTTGTTAACCGAGCCAAGTTAAGAAGGTTGAGATGTGCCATGAAAGGAAGGTTTGAACCAAGGTTGATGTGAGATGGGGAAGCAATGGTGGTGGGGTTTGCAGGGACATGATGCACCTGCATAACTGGGGGTACTTGTGGCACCGTTGTGGACGGGCCACTGCCCCCAAGTGTGGTAAAAGGAATTATGTGAGTGGAAGGGCCACTGCCCCCATGTGTGATAGGAGGGGTAGTGTAGGTGGAAGGGCCACTACCCCCAAGCATGCCAAGTGGGATAGTGTGGGTGGAAGGGACACTTCCCCCATGTGTTACTGGTGGGACAACTTGACTAGTCAATATGGGTGGTGGTAGTTGGCTTATGACAATTTGCATGATCATGCTGGTGCCACCCATAGGGGTGTTGGTGGTGGTGTGGGGTGTGGACATGGGTCCACTACCAATCACTAAGCCGAAAAATGGATCCAGGTTTGCACCAGCCATGGGGCTTGATGGTGTAGTATGCAAGTCTGGCTCATATTGGTATGATTATCAATATGAATCAGAGGCTATGTGGCCTTCTGATGGTGTATAGGATCATTGAGAATGGTCTCGATAGTGTTGGTTCAAGAAACCGAACTGTGGTGGATCACCTCTCGGGCGTGAGGAAGAACATGGGGGATCAATTATGTCTGATTTGTATGTCAAGTGGTGAAATATTGTGATGATTTTTGGACCCTGGTTTTAATGGATTCCTATTGGATTTAGGTGGTCACTTGGCCACCAAGACTGCCAGAAGATAGCGCTTGGATTTTTCCTCACGGGAGTGCTAGTCAATCGATGGGGGTCGTTGCCCATTTTGCTTGGAAATTCCTCTCAGTGGCCAGCTACTTTAGGGTTCCCGTGGTACTCCTCACAATGAATTTCTGGGATGAGCCCAAGTACTTCCCATGCTGAAGGAATTTAGGGACTTATGTCCTCAAATACTGTAGATGTTTGACTTAGTGTAAATTATAAATTTTAATGGCTAGCTCAGCGTCATGAACTGAGTTGGGTTGTTTTTTATGGTACGGTTTATGTGCATGTCCTTTTTTATTTCTGTTGTATTTATTGGCTGCTTGAAAGGTTTATGAATATTCCGCAGAGTTCAGAACATTGTTCATGGAAGTAGTAAATGATAAACATAAATTTAAGCATGTACCATATCTGAATCTCAACTATGATAGCCTGACTAGGTGACTTCCTTATAGTACCTGTATTTCTCTTCAACCAGGAAAGGGTGTTGGGATCTCAACACAATGGGACTAATCCCATCCGTAGATCCTTAGGTCACCCTTCAGATGCAAGGTCGGTCAACAGGGAGGACGTTGAGCACAGTGGGGCCCTGTGGGCCTACTACCCCCTCTACCTTCCAAGTCACCTGTTTTTAGTAGTTTTGAAAAATGACAGGTGAAGTGCCTATTACTATACGAGCTTCACCCCTTGTCTTATCCCAGAATACCCCGAAGGGTGATGAATCGGTAGAGGAGGAAGGGCTAGGAAAGATGTTAATTTCAAATTAAGAATTGAAACATACAGTAATTTCTTGATTAAAGCTTTAAACAGATTCATTAATCAATTAGCCATTCAATTTAACATTAGTTTACACATGTTGTAATAAAATGAATAGGTATTGAAAGGAAATAGACACAAGTTTGATGGACAAAGGCAGCTGAGCCGCACTAACAGTCCCTAATCTTTAAAAATCCGAATCTGAGAAATAGATCACTCTTTTCAGGGGAAATGTGGTGAGGGGGTCACCAAAGTTTCCCCAAAATAGGCAAGGGGGTCACTCAGAAACTACAGACATAAGCGATCTGGCTTCTAGGTTGAAGTCGCACCTTTCAGGCCTAAATGAGTGACCTGGTCACACCTTTCGGGCCTGAATGAGTGACCTGGTCGCACCTTTCAGCTTGATAAGAGTGACCTGCCCTGAAAGGTAAAAAAAAATTGAACCTGAGTCAGATCTGGCCGACAGTAACCTATACTGTGGCCAAATGGGCTCGATTTGTCCTTGAGGAGGCTCAGAAGTAACTAGAAATGTAGGAAAAGATAGATCTAATCTAGATTTGAAAGAAAACTAAACTATGGAAAATAAAACTAAAATGCTGAAATAAAACCTAGTGATCCTATGGGATGAACCTGGTATGGTCACCAAATCTGTAGTAGGGCTCTCTCCCTTGTTATAGGAAATAACAACTTCCTTTTGTCTATAGGACAGAAGGGTAGGGTTCATGTGAGAATGCAAATAAAAATAGAAAGGAAATGAAATAGAATCCCTATGCACACAAGGTTAGGGTTAAGCTCTAAGACCCTGCATACAACTGTTAGAAAACCAAAATACCTGCAAACAATCAATGGAAACCTCCAAAAACATGTTAAGAAATGAACCTGCAAACAAATACTGTTAGAAAAAACTACAATATACCAAATCAAAGACATAAAACAAAACAAATATACCTTCTGGTTGGAATGGGCCACCATGCCCTAGCTTGGGAGAGCACCTCTCTTAGGAATGGGGAGCTATGGCTCAATGGAGGAATGGAAGAGAGGGAGGGTGAATGGCTTGAGAGGCAAATGGTCTGAAGGAACTCACATTGGTATCATAATTAGAGGGAGTGAAGGAGTGAGTTGAGAGTGACCCCCACCCCTTTATTTATACTTTTTCTTAATATTTTTAGGGTTTTAAGCCCCTGGTTGGGACTTTAGCCCCTTTTTTGGGCTTTTATCCCCTTTCACTCAATATTTAGCTCTTTTGAGGGTATTAAGCTCCTTTGAGGGGTTTTAGCCTCTTTTTGGAGGCTTTAGCCCCTATGAGAGCTATTTTGGCTCTTCTTAGGGGTTTTTAAGCCCCTTTTAATATTTTTAAGCCTTGTTGAGGGTGTGGGGGTCAAATGGGGTCAAATGAGGGTCGTACGTAGATGTCTTTAGGTGGTGTAGGTCATGTAGAGCTCATTGTGGTATTTTTTGGGTTAACATAACCTATGTTGTCAGTTACAAGATAAAACTTGAAATAAGATCATCTTACTATGGAGAGGCCTTATTGGATTTAGAAACACCGGAGAGATTGTAAGTACTTTGGATAACATGGTCAAAAATTAACACCATTACAAAGATTAAAAAAATAAATTCCTCTAAATGAATGGCAGGGAAAACAAACCTCAATTCAAAGACAACATTCAAAACAAACAGATATAATGGGAATGTCACCAAGAGTACTACCACTACAAGACAAGACTAGCTACTACCGTTTCAACCTCTTTCACAATATTAGGAAATTAAACTTGATAATAGAGACCACTTTTGCATGTAGCAATATATAAAAATATTCAATACTAAGGATATAATGACCATACTGAGGTACCATTAATACTGAATATGGTATGGTTGAGTAACAAGCATAAGAAGAAAGTATAAATAAATAAAATTTATTCTGTAAGACAGATGTAAACAGGAATTATATTAAAAATAGATAGATTAATCAACAAGAACATAACTATCAGAAGACCAATTATATACATTTAATGTTATTCTATAAAACAAATCAAATTTTACTCTATGAAAAAGATACCAAAATTTTGACCCTAAAATCATCTCATCGCCCGGGTATAGAGATTGCTTAAATAATCCCATTCTCTCTTCTACAACTTCACCCCTAAATTTTTTTTCTTCTTTTATTTGGTTTGGTATATTTTCCCTAGGCATATAGCGTATACCATCAGATTCATGATGTATGATGGAAAAAAACAATGAATATATTATCATACAGCCATACACCATCAAACAAATTACGAAAATATACAAAGCATAACTCTAGAATCTACTGTGCAATGTTAAAACTTAACAACTTCAATGGAATAAAGGAAGACAAGTTGTAAAGCATGAGAAAAAAATCAGCCAATTAAAACATATCCAGACAGCATTAAGCCATCATAAATTGCAAATATGCACACAACAATGCAAGTAAGCATATATCTAAAAAGAAATCAATTGACATAAACCTATTATGTAATGCAATGTATCTGTCTTGCGATCAAGCACAACAACTAAAGTGGACTCCTAGAGATTAAATACAAAGAAAACAAATCACTCACTTTACACCAATACTATGATAAGATACAACCAAAAGGTCAAAAAACAAAGGCTTAAAGTTAAAATGCATGATTTGGAACCCCTGAGGTTTGAGCTACAATGCATGCTCTAACCGCTGTAACCATCAAATGAAATGAACAAATTTTTGCATGTACATTTCTAGAGTTGACTGAAAAATAGGTAGTAAACCTGTCAACTTCTAATGTTAGCAGCAAATAATAAAACATGGATTTATAAAATTTTCCATTTCGATCTTGACTTGCTTGTTGGAAGCCATAAAACTATACTGAACATTTGGAGCTATATTTTCGGTACTTCCAAGGGTCTATACCAAACATTCTATGCCAGTGAGTGTAACATCTACATGAGGAAAAGATGATTTTACCAATAACAATTCCATATCTTACATCCAATCCTCAAATATTCCTCAGATTGATAGCAATAGTAAGAGGGAATCACAATTTTCCATTCAACTGCATCCCTTGTTTTGGAATTCGAAATCAAGTTAGGCATTTGGAAAATGTATCTAGGTTTGCTCATAATTTTCCATCATAAGTGAGATACAAAGAAATGCATTGTTGGGCCCATGTTTGCAATTATTTTCATTGTTTTTATTTGGAGGATGGATAAATCACCAAAATTACCTTAATAACTTCGCATACCTGGGCCAAAATGGCCTTTCTGGACTTTGAAGAGAGGGATTACTAGGTTTCTCAAGTTTCCAATACATTTTAAGTATCTAATGTCTCTAAAAAGTAAATTAGGAGGTAGGGAAAATAACTAACATTACCTGAATCACTAACACACCTGGGTAAAATGGCCTTTTTCACCACAAATGCGGCATGTAAGCTCCTCTTTGTTCTTTCATTTCCAATTTATTTCTATAGACGTAGCCTTTGACTCCCACACTTTAGCTTCTTTACCAGTAAACCCTGTGGGAATAACATTTGGATCATGATTCTTTTCATCCTCAAAATCATCATCATCACTAGCATATCTTTTTTTTCATAGTATTATTATCACGATCTTTGATATCAGAAGGATTAGGAGGTCCTGTATATTCCTTTCCATAAACCTCTTTCATCCACTCCTCATCTTTTTCATCATCCTAAGGATCATCCATTAGATAATAACCAAAGAAACTTTCTATTCTCCTTCAACAATTCAGATAGTAAGTAGTTGCAGTTGTCCCACCCAATCCTGCAACAAAGTTATGCAGGAGTTTGTTGAGCATCGCTTGCTTCAAAGCAAGCACACTTCAGAGAAACCACAATGGGTTTGTGAGACAGACATCAAGTAAAATGTGGTTAATAATTGGTAAAATACACTAACAAGCATCTTGTTTCCTCACAACTATATGCATGCATATGGACAAAAAAATGAGGTTCTACCCTCACATATCTCATTCTTAATTCTTACCCAGCCAAAACTATGGTGAGCCATGTTAAAATATTTCTGTAAAAGGTATCATAAATTTAATATTAGTGACAATTCACTGCCAAAGAAAAATAACAAGTCAAAAATCATAGTTTTGTGAATGTAATTTCCAATAAAAACAAATCAGGTCAAAAGAAGCATATTCTTTTACATCAAAACTAGTCAATTAAAAGGAAAGCAATATAGCTTTTGCACATCCCACTATTGTTCCCACTATAAATTAGTTAAGATGTAGCGGTAGAGAATTTTTTTGCCAACAGAAAAACATTTCTGCAAGAAATGAATGAATAAATTTAAGTATGAAAAAAATAGTACCACACTTCTCTTGTCACCGGCACTTTCCTTAGAGATGACATCTAATAGCATGTAATTCAACATGAAAGAATTACAGATGTTACTATAAACTCATTTCAACTAGAATGAAAACGTCCATAGTAGATATGATTTGAACAAAATGTAAAATGAATGATCTTCAAAAAACAAAAAATGTTTAAAAAGCGGCATAACATGGAAAAAGAGTACAAAGAAAAGAATATAAGGAGCAGGTATTCAAAATTTAATCCTTGTATACCAACTTAAAAACACATGCACGAGAATTGTTCACCATGAAAAAATTTAAGGTGGAGAAAAATGAAGTAATTAGAAGATCATTTTTAGAAGTTTAACGTCCAACTGAAACTAAGCAGAAGATCTAGGGTGTAAGATTTGTTATTACTGAGTCACTAACTAATAAATTGTACAAGAACATCTGAAAGTGATGCATTTAATTCTAAAACATAATATAGATTAAATGGTAAGATAATGTTTCCAGAGACCAATATTTTATATTGTTCTCCTCTTTAGTTGACACTTAAGTCGATACAACATTAGTGAGCTTCCAACACAATTGATTTTAGATATCATGCGTCAAAGGATATAAAAGATTAAATAATTTCAAACTCGAACTAAAAGTTTATATCAAAACTCATAATAAAATTCTTGCATCCAATGACTAAAAGGGACATACAAGATGATGAACTCTATCTTTGGATTAATTCCAACATATTTTACCATAAATAAATGTGGAAAGAGTTGAGCTAGAAGAATCTCTATTCAGACAAAAACCGCAGGCTATTGAAGCTTAGAACAACTACAAAAAATGAACTAACTATACAACACAATGCAAGGGAAAAACTGTTAGAATTTAAGGAGATGAATAGTGAAAAAAATTCAAACACTTCTTAATATCCAAAATTATTCTTAAGCATCATGCCAATACATAAGCATGAACTGCACCAACAATCTTGACTGCTTTAGTGTCCCCAAGTGCTTACATAGTGTCGTGTCCCCGACCCTCCGACCAGTGCAGAGGACGCGACAAACACCAATGAATACGGGAAAACAGCCCCATGAACATAAACATTCAACAATGCTGAAATTAAAAGCTTAACATGATGCATAACAGGAATGCTAAGATGCATAATTCTTCAACATACAGTGGAAGCAACCACACATACATTTCCAGCATTCAACATGTTCATCATAATTCATTGACATCATTATAATTGCAAAGATGAATCAATCAGAAGTACATATATTTTAATGGAGAACTCGCCCTGCAACCAGCTACGTCGCTGCAACGTTCCACCCAACCATAGGCCAGTGTGCTCATCAATCTCTCAGCAACACCGCCACCCCCGTGCTGGGCATGATTCCTCAATGAATAAGGGTCAATACATTCTTACACATAGCCAAGGGACCAAATCAGTCAAACCAACACAGTTGGGTTTATCAAGCCATCAGCCAATCGGCCAAGCCAGCATAGTCCAAGGGACAACCACTGCATACCCGCAGTGAAACAATTCATTCATAGCTCCGTGATGAAGGCATAAACAACCAGGGATAATCCCAAACAAAACATGGGCATAGCTCAAGTCCATAAGACAACACAGAGTTTCCCTTGGCCCTAACGTGGCCAAAAAAACTCAGCAACAACACCCAAACTAGGGTATATCAGCATCCCAAACTCACAATGAATGATGGCCACAATCCACAGTCTCAAAACAAAGGAGGAGCCAATCTCCTAGCGTGGACAAAAGCAGCACTCCCAGCATAGACATGGGAAAACTCAGCTGACAATTGTGGAAATCAATAGCCAACTAATGTCCACGAACCCACAACACACAGCTCCTCAACACAACGTTGTAGAATGACACAGCCCATGCAAACATGGAAGAACACACACACAGTCCACAATTGCAGAAGAAATCGGACTCTCAACCACATCCAAAAATCATGGGAAGAATAACAACAACCCAAAACGTGGGTGAAATCAACAGCAAGCTACATACACAGCAGAAATTCATGCCCGCAAGGCTGCTCTCCAAGCTCGTTGCATGTGCAAAAACCAAAGAGGGAACCCTTGACCAGCGCGTGAGGAAGACAGAACTGACCTCTGCGTGAGGATGAGCAACTTCCTGCTTGTCCATGCAGATGAATAGACCACGATGGGGAACGAATAAACTAAGGAGAGAATGTGCCATGGGGAGAATGGAAGGTCGCATGAGAGTGGAATGAATGTAGTCGTGGGTGGTGAGTTTCTTCTGCCCCACGTGACATCAAGGGAAAGTCTGCTGGTGGAGTGGGTACGTGGGCAAGGATGAGCAGTCCTACCACACCCACCACCACTACCAGCATTAACTGCCCCAACTATCTCCATCAAGACATCAAAATGGTTAGGTGAGACAAGGGAAGGTGGAAAACAAGACAAGGTGGCAACACATGGGTTTCCCCCATAGGCCAAGGTTTAACATCCCCCACCCCTTATCCTTTGGAATCATGCCCTTTCCATTCAACGTTGCACTGTCGTAGCTGGTTGTGGTTTTATTTTATTTGATGTGCATGTTTACATGATGTCAAATTATAATATGCCGGATAGCATGACATACCATCGACAACTATCCCCATTGCCGAAACATACACAACCAAATCGATGGTGGGGCTTTTGCCTTAAGCTCCTCACCATGATTAATTACATTATATACATCATGCAAACAGAGTCAAAACCTGGACGTTACATTCCCCTCCCCCTTGGAATAACACCGTCCTTGGTGTTCCATTACATATATACAATACATATAAAATTGCACATCAAAATTTCAAAATTTTGCAGATCTGTCCTACATTCAATCATTTACTTTGGACATTCAATACCAAGCCCCTCGGCTTCCACGTACTGCTCCTACTGCTTCTCAGCTTTCAGCTCATCCCGAAGTCTAGGAACTTTGCCGCTATTGCCCTCATCATGTTCCCTCATTGGGCAGTCCCGGCGTAAATGATGTTCTCCACATTTCCAGCATTTCACTGGCTACTTCATCTTTACCTGTTCAATTTCCTTTGAGTCTTCATGCCCGAACCGTTTCTTATCGGGCCACTTGGACAATTGTCCCATTGCTGATCCACCTTCCTTTCCTTTTTTGATTGCTCCCAGAAGGCTTTTCACCTCCCTTTGCAAACCAATAGAGTCTTGCAAAATCTGGTGGTTCATTTTGTTATGCCTTCTCTGTATCTTGAGCATCTCCCCAAGGTTCTCTTGGGTCTTGGCAATCATTTGAAGGAGACTTCCATCTAAGTCCAACAACTTTTGATCCACTGCCATATTCAATGTGCACCACCTGGTTTCACTTCTCTCACCTGTGAAATGCACCATTGAAATTCTATCAGACCAAGCATAATATAGACATTAAAACCAGTCAGTTAATTACCTAATTGGCATGACAGTCCAAGTCTCATCAAGGAGACTTTCATATTTTTCATGCCTTCCCCAATAGGCACATGAGCTCATTCATGTCCATTCTTGGGTAGGGAATTAACTATTCCAGCATTCACAAATTTACTTAAGCAAATACATACATTCCATTTTCAATTATACATGCATTCAACAATCTTTTTTTTCACAATGCATATATATATGTGTGTGTGTGTGTGTGTGTGTGTGTGTGTGTGTGTGTGTGTGTGTGTGTGTAATCAAAAGGCAAGGGAGAGTAGCAAGAGTTCTTCCCTCTTCGTTTTGTTCCATCCTGGAACCCACATCCCCGCAGTGGATTTTCATGCTCTCAGCCTCTTTCACTTTACCGTGAATGTTGGACCAATCTCTCTTGGTCATGACACTTAGTGTCTCCGGTCTATTCCAGACCTCCAAACCATGGAGTCTCTCCACATTGTTTATCTTAATTTCTAGGAACCTCACGGTCTCACTAGCACCTTTTTTTTTCATTGCCGCTCATTCCGAGCCTTCCAGGACAATCACAGGTCCACATGCACCCCCTATGATTCTCTCATAGTCCTTGTTTTCCAGCGATACCTACATCCAAACATTGAATAAATTCACATGTTTAGTTTATTCTCATCGGTTTTAAAAATCATATACACATGTATATTCATACGCAAAATATTCCAATACTTATCTGCATTGTGCATTTCCTCGTTCGTCCACAAGATCCTGCTTCGCTTTGCAAGCCTTGGGAACGCTTATGGACTTAGATGTTAGGTCAGCACACACGCTACCCAACAACATCAATTAATTAATGTCCAGCCAGTACATTTTCATGTCAACTGAGCTTGGAACTTTTACCATGACCATTTCCAGGTATAGGATCTACTATGGATCCTCAGGCATATCACAGCCCAACATACACTTACACCAGCACACACTTATATCAACAATAACCCTTACTCTGCAACCCCTCACAACAACCATTTACCATTTACCTTTAGGGTGCAACACCCAATTGCATCATTTAGCCTGTCAGCACAAGCAATACAAGCAAACTTCATCAACGTTATTGCTCTAAAGCTATAATCACATTTCATATCATTCACTATCAAGTATTGAGACACCAAGAGTGCGTCCACTCCCTACAGTGTATTCAATATTGAAAACCCTTCCATGATTCAACATCGGAAAAGTGTGCACTCTCTTCCAGTGTGTGCCATGTAGGCCCTATTCATACTCAAGCAATCGGTCATCATGGAAATAAATCAAAACACGTTTCTCATATGGAATTTAGTAATTAAACATGCATATTCTTAGCAATGATTACAAAACACTTATCCATTTGCTGACACAGTATGCCTTTTATGTATACCAGGAACTGGCAAGCCATCAAGGAGTTGGGGAAAGGCTAAATGCTAAGCTGGTGAGCTTATGGCAGAGCTAGGAACACCTACACCAGAACTAGCCTAACTTCTAAGACACCCACACACACCCAACACAAGGAATTAGTCCCTTCTCCACTACACAGTCCCTCAGGCCCTGCATTCCCTTCCAGTGCTATCCCGAGGTGGTGGAGAAGAAAGCCATCCCTCTAGCTCTGTCTGTGTGGTTTCCAATCACCAGGTTCAAGCAAACCAAGCCCCCATCCCTGGTTCCTTTTAAGTTTCATATACACACATGTCTCACCGACATAATATATACCATCTCACTCATGTTACTACCGAACATGCAGTGCAGATGAGACATTTCCAAAATGTCCAATGGCGTTTCACCCGAAACCCATTTCTAAGGGAAAACCTTCCCATGAAGTTTGGCTCTTGCAGGACATCACACATGATCTTCCTGCAACGTGCACCCCCTGGCACATTCATCAAATATCCAAATAGTCAATCATTATCTGATAATACAATCCAAGTTGGCTATTACACAACCAAGCAATTACATTAAGTAATTAAATTCAATAAGAATTTGCAACTCTGTTTACTACAAAAATTGATTTGCTTGGCAATGAGGTGACCCTCCTGTCACAATCTTATACAAGCCAACACTGATTAGTAGTCGTCAATAATTTCCTCAAATCCGAAATTCACAATTCAAATTTAACAACCCATTATTCATACCGACTACTTTTACAACTATGAGACTCTTCTCATAAGGTTTGGCTCTTTCACATGGTAGATTCTGGCATTGGTCAGGGTCTTATCTCTCACTGCCATGCTCAAAATAATCTACATGAAACTTGAGCTTCAATCAACCAAACACAATCTTGTGCAAACCAATAGTGACTAGTAGTTGTCAGCAATTCCTTAAATCCAAAATTCACAATTCGAATTTAACAACCTATTATGCATACCAACTATTTTTACAACCATGAGAATTTTCTCATAAATGGTAGATTCTGGCATTGGTCAGGGTCTTACCTCTCACTACCATGCTCAAAGTAATCTACCTGAAACATGGGCTTCAATCAACCAAACACTTGGTAAGTCTAGATGCATCTAGCCTTTTCAGAATTTATAAAATTCAAATAATTCTAGCTGTTAGTCACATCAATGTATACCAAAACTCATTTACTTCATGCAATCATCATCATACTAACATTGCAAGGTATAGTCATATCATTCATGCAATTAAATGAAGTGTTTAGATACTCCTTACTTCACAAGCGTATCATTCATACCACGTTGCTCTTCCAAAGAGCATTTCTGGCAGCCAATTGATCATGACTATCCTGCATTCATAACAACCCTTGAAATGGCTCTTGAATTGTCATCAATTCATCATTTCAGTCATTAGTCATTCATAATATCACATGCATTCATCTCAATGCATTCAACATACCATGCATGGCCTAACCATGTCCACTTCATATAGGATGCATTACTATAATCAATGTCATCTACATATATAGGCATGACACCTTTCTACATTCCAATATTAACATGGTATGAGGTCTCTTACCTTTACTACTCCTTGGAATTTGTCATAACCAAACTCTTACTTGCAGGGGTCCTACTTACACCCTTGACATGACAAATTTGGTTGGTCCTTTGCAGGAGATTGCAGAATTTGCTCACCAACTTTTGTTTATGGACTTGTTGCCTTATTCCTTTCTCCAGAGGGTTGCTAGTCTCATGTCAGCATCAACAACATATTCAGCCGGGTCCATGTCATCGTTGTTTTTTTTTCCACTAATGCCAACATCAAAGCAATGATTATCATTAGTGGTTCATTATAAATGTATAATCTTTAGTATCCTATGTATACAATACATATCCTCATGCATTTCATGCATAAAACTTAGGAAATGTAACATAGTTAGAAAGACAGGGTTTTAAGGAAACTTCCCTTTTCAAGTCTTTCATCCTTGCATGGAACTACTCTTCCACACAACAGCTGGTTAGCCTTCATAGTCCTTGTTACCCCCGGGCATGCAATTTTTCCAGATTTGTCCATTTGATAGCAGCGGCCATCGTTAGCATTTTGCTGCTCCATGCTTAGATTCCGGTGACTTACCCTTGTTCCCCACTGGATAAGATTTCCAACTCCTATCCCCATGCTTCATTCCAACCTCGGGTGTGAAAACCACACCACTTCTAAGAATGAAGACTTTCACCAATCTTTGCATTTTTACACTCCACTGCTTTTGGACTGGGTGCCAACTTCAGCCACCTGTAAACTACTGAAAGGTAGCTGAAAATCCCACTGAAACTAGTCGAAATTTGCTGGAAAATACTACCTGAAAATCTCAAAATTTTCCTTTGTTAAATTGGGTCTTATTCCAATTATCCATCCGTAGAATCAGCTGTCAAAACCACTAATACTTCCACAGAATCGGCTCTCAAAGCCACCAATCCTTCCGCAGAATCGGCTCTCAAAACCACTAATACTTTCATAGAATCGGCTGTCAAAACCACTAATCCTTCTACAGAATCGGCTCTCAAAACCACTAATCCTTCAGCCGTTTCAGATCCCCAAACGACTAACTTCTTCTGCGGTTCATCGACGGTCAGGTGCACTTTTCATCGGAAAAACAATTCAGTAGACAGCCGTAACGGTGGTTCATCTTCCTTAAACTTTTTCCGATCAGCGATCCAATCCGCTAACATTTTCCGATCTTCTTCTATACTTAGAAAAATTTCAACTTTTCAAAACTTTTCTTCTTTTCGCCAGCGAGGAATCTCCATCACCAGTTGCAATGGCTGCTTGTCATCCTCTATCTCCTTCCGATCGGCGGCCAAATCAACTGTGGCATGACTCGATCGACATCGGTGGACTTTTCGCATCGGAAGCCTAGCACCTTTCGCTTCCACAATGGTAGTCATTCGATCTACTTTCTGCTTCCGATGGTCGCTCTTTTCTTAGAAAAATCTTGAACTTTCGGCATCGGCGGTCTTTCTCATCGGGAGACTTAGTCCTTTCCATAGCCGCAATGGTGGAACATCAAACCCTATTTTCTTCTGATCGGTGAACTTATTTTGACCGGCGTCGGAATTCCTTTCTCGTCAGAGGTCTAGTGACTTTGACTTCCACAACGGCGGACAGGAGAACATCTATTTCCTTCCGATAGCCGACGATTTCAACACTTAACCAAATTTTCCAAAAAAAAATTTCCATGGCGTCGGCGGTTGGACGACTTTTCCGTCGGGTGCGTAGTCGTTTATACTTCCGCAACTGTGGATGATCGAAGAGCTATTTTCTTCCGACGGACACTTAGACAAGTTTCCGTGATTTTCTTCAAAATATTTCCTCCATCGGGTACGCTTCCGTCTTACTCTTCCACTGCATCGGACGTCTCTTCCACTAAGTCCTCCGCCTCATCGGAAGTCCAAACCACTAAGTGCTCCGATGACTGTTCAAACACTTGGACAATTTTCTTGAAATTTCCCTCTGTCGGAAATCGGCTCCACTGTTGCATCGACAGTTTAGTCCTTTTGTCAGCTGCAATGGCGGACGGGAAACCACTAAACTCTTTCGATACATCAGAAGTCTGTTCCTCTTTAGTGCTCCGATGCTCTGACTATTCAGGAACTTAAATAATTTTTGGAAGTTTGTTGCCATCAAACTCTGATCTCTGCTGGGAAGAATGAGGTCCTGCCTCTGTCACTGCATCCTTCATGGCCCATAGAGGCCCACTGTTGCAACCTTTGCTCTCATACCACTCTATCATTTCCCTGACCCTCCGACCAGCGCAGAGGATGCGACGAACACCAATGCATAGGGGAAAATAGCCCCATGAACATAAACAGTCAACAATGCTGAAATTAAAAGCTTAACATGATGCATAACAGGAATGCTTAGATGCATAATTCTTCAACATATAGCGGAAGCAACCACACATACATTTCCAGCATTCAACATGTTCATCATAATTCATTGACATCATTATAATTGCAGAGATGAATCAATCAGAAGTACTTATCTTTTAATGGAGAACTCACCCTGAAACCAGCTACGTCGCTGCACCGTTCCACTTAACCATAGGCCAGCGTTCTCATCAATCTCTTAGCAACACTGCCACCCCCGAGCTGGGCATGATTCCTCAACGAATAAGGGTCAATACAGGCTTACACATAGCCAAGGGACCAAATCAGTCAAACCAATACAGCTGGGTTTATCAGGCCATCAACCGATCGGCCAAGCCAACATAGTCCAAGGGACAACCACTGCATACCTGCAGTGAAACAATTCATTCACAGCTCCGTGATGAAGGCATAAACAACCAGGGGTAATCCCAAACAAAAGATGAGCACAACTCAAGTCCATAAGACAACACAGAGTTTTCCTTGGCCCTGACGTGGCCAAAACAACTCAGCAACAACACCCAAATCAGGGTATATCAGCAGCCCAAACTCACAATGAATGATGGCCACAATACATAGTCTCAAAACAAAGGAGGAGCCAATCTCCTAGCGTGGACAGAAGCAGCACTCCCAGCATAGACATGGGAAAACTCAGCTGACAATTGTGGCAATCAACAGCCAACTAACGTCCACGAACCCACAGCACACAGCTCCTCAACACAACGCTGGAGAATGACACAGCCCATGCAAACATGGAAGAACACACACGTAGTCCACAATTGCAGAAGAAATCGGACTCTCAACCACATCCGAAAATCATGGGAAGAATAACAACAACCCAAAACGTGGGTGAAATCAACAGCAAGCCACACACACAGCAGAAATTCATGCCCGCGAGGCTGCTCTCCAAGCTCGCTGCATGTGCAAAAAACAAAGAGGGAACCCCCGACCAGCACGTGAGGAAGACAGAACTGACCTCTGCATGAGGATGAGCAACTTCCTGCTTGTGCACGCGGATGAACAGACTGCGATGGGGAACAAACAGACTGAGGAGAGAATGCACCGTGGGGAGAATGGAAGGTCACGTGAGAGTGGAATGAATGCAGTCGTGGGTTGTGAGTTTCTTCTACCCCACGTGACATCAAGGGAAAATCTGCTGGTGGAGTGGGTACGTGGGCAAGGATGAGCAGTCCTGTCACACCCACCACCACTACTAGCATTAACTGACCTAACTACCTCCATCAAGACATCAAAACGGTTGGGTGAGACAAGGGAAGGTGGAAAACAAGACAAGGTGGCAACACATGGGTTTCCCCCATAGGCCAAGGTTTGACATCCCCCACCCCTTATCCTTTGGAATCATGCCCTTTCCATTCAACGTTGCACTGTCGTAGCTGGTTGTGGTTTTATTTTATTTGATGTGTGTGTTTACATGATTTCAAATTATAAGGTGTCGGATGGCACAACATACCATCGGCAACTATCCCCATTGCCGAAACATACACAACCAAATCGATGGTGGGGATTTTTCCTTGAGCTCCTCACCATGATTAATTACATTATATACATCATGCAAACGGGGTCAAAACCAGGACGTTACACATAGTATTTCAAGAAGCTCATTTGCTACTAACAAAACTGAACTATTAACCATTGTATTTATCATACCAAATAGTTAATTTGCTACAACATGTCAATATGCTATCAAAATAAACACATTTTGAATCCATGTCCTGAAGGCCTCCTGTTGAATCACCTGCGGGAACGGGATTGATCATGGCTACAATGATGTAATGTATTCAAAAGCAGACAAGTGCGGAAAAATATAGGTTACATAATTCTAACTTGACTAAGGGTTTTCCAAGCCAAACTTCATGAAAATCCTTTGTAGGTTCAATAATAGAGAATTCAAGAAGATAATTTAATCAATGCTCGTATCGAAATAAAATCATGATGAACATTCTGCACATAATCTCAAATTTCAATCAGGGATACACCCACATTGGAAGGAAGGGATATCATCACTTGTGGAGTTCGTATAATAAGAAAGCTAGGGAATTGTATATTCAAAAAGTCCCCAACCATTTTAAAGACTTGGCATATGTTTAATCCAGCACTTGAAAGAGTCCAGCTTCTTTGCATCTAACAAAATTAACTATGATGTATGTCAATACTACTTGATACAACCAAAATTCACATATTTTAAGGCCTCTTGGTGAATCATTTAGATGGGACAGTACTTTTTGTGTCAACAACGATGAGATATATTAAAAAAAAGACAAGTGCTACAAAAAGATAGGCTATAGGAATCAACTTTGAGCAAAGCCTTTCCAAGCGCAAATATGAAAATATTTTGTAGTTTTCAGAGAAATATACCAATTAATAAGATGATTTAATGTCCTTGTATAAAAAACAAGTCGCATTGAACATTCTTCACGCAATCTGATTAGGGAATATGGAAAACTTGGGAACATGGGACACTTCACTTGAGAAGTTCATATGGTAATAGTGTTTATTCCAAGACTTGGAATCTGTTTGATCCAGCACTCCACTAAAAAATTTATTTGAATCTTACAAAACTGAACTACATACTATCTTTAATACACAATACAATTAATTTGACATAACAATAGTGAGAGCCTATCAAAGAATGTCCATCTTTCGATAATGAATCTAAATCTAATAAAGGCATGCTCTTGAAAAAAAATGGTAAAATGAACTCAAATTGGACCTCATGCTCAAAACATATATATATATCATGTCCACACATGAGACAAGAGCCTTATTATAAGAACTTTGTTGAGTTATAGAGCCAAGCCACAATGCATCCTATGCCCAACCTAATTCAGAAAATATGCAAACTGAGAACAGGAATGTGTTACTTGTTTCCTCATTGCTTTTGGAGCTTCAATATAGTTAAATGTAAAAATTAACAAGAGATAACCCTAAAAGTAATAAGGAGTAAATAACTTAGAGGGGGATGGAGAAACCTTGATCGAACTGATTCATCAAGTTGGAAAATCCTTGACTGGTCTCAGTTGAGATGTTGAAGGATTTAATCAAAGACCATATTATAGTTTTAACACATGTGGTTTCCTCCCAAATTTTATGTTGTCTTATAATCAATACATATTGTGCAAAATATTATATATGCTTTCAGGTTTTAAATGTTAATTTTCCCCATAAATAGGTCCTTAATGTTAGAATTGTATAGCTTCCACAGTAAGTGCCACCAAATAGATCCTAGTATTTTTATTCTATGCAATTTTGCAATATGACCATGTATACATTATGGCATATTTTACAACATTTTAAATTATTTAATTACAGCAAACTAGCTAGATCATTGAGATCAAAACAAGTTTAACCCGACTGTCAAATAAGGATACATTTATATATACCCATGATTGTCAATTTACAATTCCAATGCAGGAGATCAAAAAGAAAGAAATCATTACATGACCATTGAAAGTGCTAATATCATTACAATAAAGATGTAATCCCATAATGAGTAATATTTGCAAGTCTCTTTCACTCAGTATGGTCTTAATGACTATTTTGTCTGATACATCATCTCTAATACCTGTGATATTTGTAACGACTTCTTTACAATTTATTCTATATACCTGGAGTTTTTTATTCCTCTTGCTTAATATATTAAACGTATTTTGACTTAGGAGTTTGAAGATCGTAGTCAACTATAGAATCTGTGATGGCAATAGATTTGATCTATTTTCCCTGCATGCATCAAAACTTTGGAATATTTTCATACCCAAAGCCAGGTTCCTCTTAGATTTCCTTATATTTTTGTGTCGACAAGAGAGAGGGTTTATTATTATCCACCAAACTTGAGTCATCTAAGAAGAGCGAAGATCAAAACCTGAGCAAATTTGTTGATTGGTAGTTGTCACTCTAATTTAATGGATGTCCAGCAAGGGATCACCAGTTTGGAAGGCAAAGTTTTCTTTGTATTTGCTTTACCCCTCAGAGGATGTATTAGAGACGACCAAAAACAAGGGGTTTTGAATAGCTGGGTGTTATCCCAACTAGATATGAGCAAGTATGATATAGGAGTTTCCTCGATCTATTCTAGGTCATTGCTGCAGGGAATATTATCAAATTTTGTGAGATCAAGGAGAAGTCCATTACCAAGCAGGTAAAATCTTCAGATCTCATAGTTTTCCTCAAGCCTAAAGTTTTAGCCGAAGTTGGGATCCCTGTGACATTTAGAACTTAGTTTCTGGGGATAAGTTGTTGGAGAGTGTGCTCAAACTATCTAAATATAATAATGTTAATAAGGATTCTACCATTTGTTTGGTCTGCAGTTAAGTGGGTTTGTGTCATCAACAATCTTAATGACTTCAAAGTCTGCAAATGTGTGCAACCCTTCAATGTCGATAGGGACTTGACTCAACCTACCAATTGGTAGGACCTTCTCCTGATTTGCAAGTCACAAATGGAGAGGAGACCAATCTAAGTGCAGCTTTCCCATGCTTTCCCAAGTTTTTTGCATCAAAATATTGATGTTTGAGCCTAGGTCTAAGATAATGTAATCCATGTCATAGTTTCCTATTTGCGCACTCATTCTCAACTTATGCCTAGTTTTGAATTTCTTTCTGACCCGGTTAACTCTCTTTGTGGTTGCAAATCGTCTGGGGTTTCTTCTATCAGTGCTTGTAGTTCTGTGATGGGATATTTATCTTGAATTATCTCTAAGCAACTTGACAGAAATTCCTTGAGCTTACTAACCTTTTTCAGGATCTGCTTCTGGAGTATTTGTTGGAAGCGCTTAGGAATCTCCATGACTTCTTTTGATTTCGACGGTTCTTGATCCACAAACTTTAGTCGCACATTCAAAAATAATTTCTTATGTTTTTGGATGTCGAATGGCACTTTCTTCTGCACCGCGGATCGCACCTGCAGCTGTAGTTGTTCTTGTGGTACATCCTGATCAGCTCCGTTCGTAGCTCCTCCTCATGTTACAAAAACAACGCTTGGTTCACTTGGATCAGCAGGAATCATCTCAATGTTCAAGTTAGGATTCATATTTGGGTTCGGATTCTACGCAATTTTAGGACCTATAATGGTCCTAGCTTTCCACTTTGCAATTAACTAAGGACATTGCTCCACATTATGGTCCTGTGCTTTACAATATGAGCATATATTTGTAGGTTATTAGAAATATCTGGAATAGTGGCCCACTTTTCCATATTTTTTATAATATTAATCCATCATTAGTACCTTAGTTACACTAATTAGTCAATTTTATTGATTTTTAAGCTTAAATACACTATGAGGTGGACTAGGGGTGCTTAGGTGGACATATGCCATGTCAATTTGAGGTTCCATGACCCACATGGGTACTACAACTTAGTCAACCAGCCACATATGCACATGCATAATTGCTGGTGCACTCCCATTCATTGAATGTGGACAGGCAAGTTGACTTCGAGTGCTAGAGTGGGATTTTGCCCAAATTTGGCTTGATTTGGTGCAATTAATGTTTCATTGAGACTCTAAAACACCCATTTTTCCACACCCACACTGTCCAAGGTGTAATCATTGACCCACAACACATCATCCATGCCACTTCAGCAATTTGTAACCATTTGGAGAGATCTGGGACATGATTGGCCCACCTAGGGGTGTTTGATGCCAATTTGGAAATTTTGGGTTATTTTCTCACAATTGGCTTCCAAAGCCATTCAAAACTCTTATGATGTATTTATAAACCTTTTAATAAAAATTTCATAGTTAGATAGTCCAAAATTATCTTGTTTCCAGCTATCATAATGTGTAATTTATTTGTAATTTGATGGTTTTTGTTGAATCTTGCACCCAAATTTGATTTGTGAACCTCACTAATGCTCATAGATTATCCTGTCATTCGAATTTCTCACACGGTATCATATCTGGTTGGATATTTTTGAGTTGCAGACCAAATTCTTAGTGGATTTGAGCTTCTTTGTTAGTGAATTCCAGATAAAATTGAATTGTTGTGTGTAAACCAGTTAGCAATTTCACCACCATCAGTGCAAGTAGTAATGGAGGCTACCCACATCATGCTAACACCTTTCAAATTATTTGAATGGAAGGGAGAGATGGTGATTAAATTGATAGCCAAGGGGCTTTTCAGAGTTACCATGGGCACTGAAGTGGAACCAAATTCTGCTGTAGAGAAAGCCAAGTATTTCAAAAAATTGGATGAAGCATATGAATTGTTGTTGTTGGAATATAATCCGTCAGGATTATACGTTAGTGTAAATAATAGGAAGATGAAAAGAATCTCGGATATGTGATCCCAAGAGTCATTGTAAATGTATAAATAAATGCTTTGGCTATGAAATAAATGAATCGGGAGTTATTATCCAACAGTGGTATTAGAGCCACCTACCATAACTCCTACCTGTGTTTCAATCCTGGCATTCTGCCTACCAGACCTTCGTTCTACCAAATTCGTTTAAGGCTTCCTGCTCTGTCAGTCTGTCAATCGCATGCATTCTCTTTGCCAGCCTGTGCGAATTCATTGTATGCGTTATTCTCTTCTAGACGTGCGATGAGGACTAAGGTATGAAACAATCCATAAATTGTGTATTACTCAAATCGCTGCACAATTTTGAATGAGTGGTTGAAATTTTGTTCATTCGTTTAATAAATACCTAACCCTAAGTTGAATCACCATTCTATTTTTTCCTTCACGTCATTCCACCACTGGGTATAGCCCGCTCTCTGTATCTTTGTCCCTTGCAGTCTACTATTACAAGTTTTTTCCACCCCATCGTGTTCTCTCTCTACTACTGTGGGTATCCTCATTGTGTTAGTGCATACTCTCTCTGCAAATTCCCATATCTCAAACAAAATTATCAAAGTTTTGAGTTTTAGGTTTTAGGCTATATTCGAAGATGTGATACAATAGTGTGCGATGTATTTTTGAGAGACGTGAACTGTGAATTTCAAGTGGAAGAGGTATTTTGAGCAAAGCAAAGTCACTGCATAGTTTGTGGGAAGAGCGAAGGATTTACCCATATCTTTGTGTGGAGACCATCTCACCGTTCACTGCGTTGATCCCATTCTGCCACTACGTTAACTATCTGTGAGAGCTCAGATAATCTTCTGAAAGATTTGTGGAACGTGAAGACCATTGTGTAGGGCTACGACTTTTTGCATTAAGAAGTGTTGCGATTACAAGGGTGGAAACCCTAATTTTATGTGTGAAATCACTAGTACAAGTGATCAATTTTTCCACGGCAAAACGTGGCAATATCCATGGAAAAGCATGGATATTGCCACGTCTAATGTTTTTTTTCTGTGGAAACAATTCCGTCGCAATAGAGATGACCCCTAATTTGCATTGCAAGAGTGACAATGTTCTATATTTCATTATATGTCTAAGCCGTTGCTATATCCATGCCTGGCCGTCTCTGTATCCACGCCTGGCCGTCACTGTATCCACGCTTTGTATAAGTTTTTTTTTTTTAAATGCAAACCCAGGAATAAGACGTTGCTATAGCCACGCCTTGCCGTTTCTATATCCACACCTTTCTGTATATGTATCCACGCCTGTCTGTCGTTGTATCCATGCTTTGTATAAGTTTTTTTTTTTTAAATGCAAACCCCAGGAATAGCGATGGGGATGCTATACCTGCGATGGGCAGACTAGGAAAAGTTCCACGTCATGCCATTTATAAATGTAAAAAATCCTAGGAATACAAAAGTGGCCATATACCTGAATGAGATTCTCTTTGTTTCAAGAATAGGTTATTCTTTACTGAACAGGGCCAACCACGTGAAGGTGGAAGCTCATATGGCCCCTCCCCCCCCCCCTCACATCGCTCTCAATTCCCCTTACCCTTTAAATTATTATTTTTACATAGAAAACATATAAAAAACTAAACATATAAACATTCGAAACACAAGAAGGTAATCCATACAAACAACGTTTCATGTTAACATCGATATAAAATACAAGTCATGATATTTTACAATTTTTTCTTCGTGTGACTTTGTTTTTTTCGATTCAAAAAACCAACAAGTGGCATCTCAAATTCATCATTTTGCAATGTATCTGCTGAGCCCTGTCCTTCTGTGGTTTGTGTAATTTGCGTACCCTCATGTACCATACTCCTGGTACGTCGCTGAACAGGGCGTGGAGGCCGCTACAAACGGGAAAGAACTGCAACAACGAAAAGACCATTTTTCTTATGTTAAAAATTGATTCAAATCACTATTTCATTGTTTCGATAAACATTACAATATCGATTTTTACCTATTTGTCTATCTGTGAAGGTCGGTGTTCCGACTGCTTCAGTCGTTTGTTCCTCTTCCAGTTCATCCTCGTGAGCTACATGCTCTTCCATTTAAAGAATGAAATATGTAAGTATACATAAAAAAATAAATATCTATAATCAGAATACATATATATATTTCTAAAACTCACTACCTGAATCCCTAGCCTGCTCCACATTATCATCCAACGGGTCCTCCCCAATATGAACTGGCACCCTCCCAGTACCGCTGGATTCACTGCTGCGGTTGCACTGTTGTTTCCAAACAAACATAAAAATATAGTTATTGGTCTACTGTGGGAAAATATGAAGCAAGAATATTTCAAATGTCCTTATTCATTCTATTTACTTGCATTCCCACAATTGGGTTGATTGGAGTCTGCCCCAAGCTTTTTCTATGCTCAACCACACTTTCAAAACCATACTTGAAACCAATCTTGAGGTCTTCCTCGGTGGTGGCATCTGCGAACGTACTTCCCTGCAATATTGCAAAGAGAATTTTATTATTAGAGAGGACGCAGCATATTATGTGCTAGTCTAAAAGGACTCAAGAACTCAAAGTTCAATACTGTTCAATATGCTTAAAAACAATGAAAACTATTCTAAGAAAACTATGAATTTAATTAGCAGGCACAAATCTCAAACCCCAACACTTGGTAATATTTCGAAAATTTATAAAAAGGAATATTGAAAATTCTTACGATTCGGTGCCTTAGTTTTCTGTAGCCACCCTGGCCCAGTTTATGCTGGCCAACCTTATCCATTCTTTCCTTGGTTTCCTTGGAGGTGTCAGGAAACCTGTTTATGAAATTTATGACATATGTTAAATGTATGATTTGTTGCTTGACACAAAACATAAAATAAAATTGAGCATATCGCAATAGTATAATTATACGTCATGTACCTTGCTTTATCAGTCCGTGGTTGTTTTCCTTGATTTCTTAACAAAATAAATTTGGCATCAGCCATAAGTGCCTTCCACTCTTGCTCCGGTACCATGGGAGGGCACTCATGCTTGGGGTTATCTGCCAGTTTTCCCCGATATTGGGCCTTGGTATATTTCAAACCATCTCCAGCTAACTTTAAAACCACTTTCTTGTTGAAAGTGTCACCGAACAAGTAAATCATGTGTCTAATCAATTCATCTTTTAAATTGTTGTTTTGTTTTTGCCACCCTGTGCGAATGGTGGGCCCAAACAGCTCCAATATTCTCCTATATTTTCTCTGATGTTGCCTATAAGTTTCTTTGCATTGCCGACAGTATATTCACCAACAAAACGTTTGCAAAATTGATTGCAAATACCTATGACAAGTAGGTAGAGATGGGATCGGGACAATGCTAAAATGTTGTCCCTGTCCCATTGAGCTTCTTCATCTGATTAGAATCTACTCCAAGGAGAAAAATATTGAAGCCAAGGTAAATCGGGCTTGCTCTGAGAACAATTTAAATGTTTCAAAAGGTCACGATCTTTATTGATTTTTTCTGTAGGTGTCTCAAGCTTCTTATGCAAAGACGTTTTATCTCTCTATATTGACTTTCCATGTTTAAGTAGTTGTAGTAATGGTTGGATTTCTTTAAGAATCTTCTATTTGACCATAGCATTAATTTTAACCTTTGCAGCATTCTGGCCTCGTTTTAATTTTTATAGAGTGATGTCATTGAATAAATTATACATTCTACCCCAATTCAATTTCTCCATTCAGTGAATACAAGAACGGTCCGAGGGGAATTGCATTTAATATCTGACAAGTTTGACAAAGAAAGCCAAACTCAAGGTTTGCCCACGCAGGATGAGAGAATCTTAAAGAGAGAATCTCTTTTAAGATTCATGATGTTCCTCTTCCTTTAGAGTAAATGTTGTGTACTATTCAAAAGAGATTGGAATGTTTCATAATTGGACCTGAAATTACTTTGTTGCATTCAAATTATATGTTTCTTTAGTGAAGGAACTGATAACCTTCATATATTTCAACTTCTAAGATGCTACCAATCATTTGGAGAAAAATGAGCAACTCAAGCTTTGTATAATCCCAGGTATGAAGCCATCGGAGAGCTTAACCTGGTCTTCTTTTCGAATGCTTAGGAATTTAATTGTCTTAAGTGCTGCTCACATCACAGATGCCTCCATATAGGCCTCAGTTTTCTTTACAAGGGTCAAGTTAGTAAACAAAGTTTTGGGCGATACATTTCATATATCTCTAAGTTCAATAGATTAGACTAGAATCTATACGACAGAACTATGAACAGGGTTTTGTTAGATGCCCCAATTTGGATCCTTACAAAGATGAAGTTAACATTTTAAAGATTCAATGGCATTGGGGGAGTTGTATTACATAGCAGTGTTTTTGAGCCCTCTCTGCTTGGTTTTCTGCTCACTTATTGTGGACAGCAATGCAATTAACTTAATCATCACTCCTGAGCATCCTTTTACTTGAGAGTGTGAGACATCTTTAAGTTATTGTGTAATGTTCTGATAGAACGGGCTAACTGAAATATGAAACCATGTTGTCATGTAACCTCAGGAAAATATTTATTTTTTATAATTATTGTTTTATTTTGTATTATTGCTACACCACTTGATATAAAAATAGGTAATCCTATGAATTCTTCAGTTCTCTTATGGAAAATAATATTTCTGTTAAACATTTCACATAAAAACAATTTTAGTAAAATTCATGGATTCTCTCCTACACGTGAGATTGACATCCTCTCTAGTAGATTTTGCACCTTCCCTCCCCATTTTGTAATTATATTTGCAATCAAAGAAACATGTTAGTGCCGTCCTATTGACCTATATAATCTTTTGCTAGATCTGTGATGTTAAGGGGTACATTACCGTAAAACATTTTCCTGTGCACCGCAGCAGGGTTCTCAATGCACAAGAGCAAATACAAAGGAATAATAGCAAGAAATAAGTAGTCATTTTTTCAAATCAGAGAAGGCCACCCCTAGGATTAAGAAAGGTGAGAGGATAGGCATCTAGCATCCATGGGAGAAGAATCATCTTAAACATTAGCATGAGCTTGTGTTTTTGTTTTGGGGATGTGTATAATTAGTTGCATGCAGGGTTCTCTACATCAGTTCCCTCTAAAAATAGCCTGCTCAATTGATATTATCTATTGGGCCAAGCTTCAACAATATTTATCCGAATTTCTTTTGCATTACTAAAAATTTGTGTTTTCTTAGTGCTTCTGCATGACTAAACAATTAGTTTACCAGTATGTTAAGAAATGAATGGCTTTGAACACATCACCTGCTTGATGGGATTAACCATCATAGGGGTAGAAAATGTATTATTGGCAATGAGAAACACTCCATATGTTCTATATACAGTGGAAACTGGCTGCAAATTTGCAATTCTTACAGATGTCAAGGTTTGAAAGGGTGAATTGAGTCAGCGTTGAGGTGATTCTTGGGTTGAAGGGAGATGGCAAGGGAATCTAAAGATGAGATGAGGTCATAGCAAGGGTATATCAAACCTGTTTCAAAGCTGCAATGGCCTTAAAACAACAGTAGTATAATAGGATTGCATGACGTTGAGGGGTAGATGATAGAATTAGGTCAATGTTTGAGTATGGGGATGTAGAATAGGAGAAGACGTGTTAAAAGGAGTGACCAATGAAGGTATATGAAGCCTTTTTGAAGGTCAATGTATGACTTTTAGTTGATTAGGGTCTTATGAAGAGGGTTTTCAGTTTTTGAAATTTAATAGGGAAGATAAAAGGAAAGGCTATTAGATTTGGGTTTTGGAGTCCAAGAGGCTAGGGCATTAAGAACACTACAAGCTTGTTATCTTTCATAGACAGTGCACAATAAACTCAGTCGTGGTAGTTCCTATGTAGCATTTCCTGCCTTTGGAGATTTACTGTACAAGAGCATAATAAGGTTTATGGACTCACAGAAATGTTACTGTCTATACCATGAAATGTGGAATGGAATCCTGTGATAACAAAATGTTGCACAAAAGGATGAATCGTTTTCCTCTCCCAAATGTACTTTTCAAAGCAAAGCTGCCTTGTTTCAGCACCATGTGAAACAGCATAACCAAATGATTTCATAAGCCTGCTAATTTTCTTAAATTCACAGAAACCCCAATCGAGCAATAGATAGTGTGAATCCAAAGCCACGAGGAGGACAGAACCCAAAAGGGTCTCAAACTCAAAGGTGGAAGCATTAAAAGATTGGTCTCGATCTAGATATGTGACTGGAACGCTTCATCAACCGAATTCACTTTAACATATACTGAAAATCGGATGGTAGCTATCAGTCCAAAAGACATACCTGGCCAGACATGTTCGATGCTCGTGGATGAAATTGGAGGGTGACAGGAAGCCTGCAAATGCGTTCACCTGGGATTTCTTGAGCTCCTAGCCAAGGGGAGCAACTCTCTCCAGCTCCCAGAAACCGTGAAGCCAACGCGTTTGGGGCCTACAAATTGGAGGGTTGGACAAAATTGTGAGGACCTGCAAATGCATTCACCTGGGATTTCTTGAGCTCCTAGCCAAGGGGAGCAACTCTCTCTAGCTCCCAGAAACCTAGCTCCCAGAAACCGTGAAGCCAATGCGTTCGGGGCCTGTAAATTGGAGGGTTGGACGAAATTGTGAGGACCTGCAAATGCGTTTGGGAGTTGTGAGGGACAAAATTGGAGGGCGGCAAAACTTGGATGAAATCACACATGTAAAATCACACTTGAATCAAAAGTATTATATCATGTTAACATGGCCAATAAACCAAAAATAAGGACCATAACTATGCTAAGTGATTCAATATAAATTGTTAGTGGAATAATCTATAGTGACACTCTGCCTTATCTTAAGATAGATATGTATTTGGTATTATTTATTCATCAACATCCATTGTATTTTTTGAGATCTTTAGAATTCCATATGTCTCTTTATTATGGAAATGCCTTCAAGGTACTTTCCAAGGGAAATTGCCTGGCTTTAAATGGATTTAAATTAAAATACCCATTTAAAGCCAGGTGAATGTTTAAATCCCATTTAATCATTCTGGAGAAATTTCCAAGGGAAATTGCCTGGTGAATATTCTAGGCATAGGAATGCAATGAGAGATATAATATAGATTGCCGTGTTTTACCTTTATAGCATCAACTATAGAAGAAAAGATTGATAGTATTTGGGGTTTTACAATTTACTCATCTTATTTGTTTTTTGTCTATTTTAAATTTTTCCTATTTAAATATTCCTTTTTGTCAAGAATTACGTAGGAAAAGAAGATGGCTACTACAGATATATAACAAGGAACATGGAAAATGAGTAAAGGTTTTTCAAATGATTGAGATGCAATATAAAAGAATTATAAGGTAGGATCCATGATAGTTGTGATCATGACATTAGATACACATTAGATCAACAAAAAAAACCATGGACATTGAGATTCATATAAAAAATCAATTGTCGAATAACCTAGACAAACCAAGTATATAACCAGCGGTGATATAGGGTTTATGTTCCTAGGGATGAGCTTCTCTTGGTTTCGAGAATAGTTCATTCTCTACTAAACAGAGGCAACCACGTGAAGGTGGAAGCTCTAATTATTCCCCCCCCCCCCCCCCCCCCACATCACTCTCAATTCCCCCATACCCAAATTGAAATAATAAAGAAAGTCTAAAATATTATATTATACAAAATAAAAACATATAAAGATCATCATATAAAACACATACCTCTATATATCATTCATCTTCTTCTTCATCAAACTCAATATCTGTAGCAGGATCTGGTTCAAAATAGATATTGCTGAAAGGCTCATTCATATCACCATCATCATCCATGTCATTTTCACTTATATAGTCATTGAGATCGTCACTAAGATCATCGTCTTCTACATTTGGATGATCAAGTTCTTCAACTTCTTCATCTAACACATTGATTGCAGCAACCTACTAATTATCTTCATCATCGTGATCTTCTTCTTTAGGATCATATTCATCAATATCTAACTGATTATACCTTACTGGTCTTCCTCGTGGATCATATCTAACAACGTATGACCAACCTGCTTTACCTGGTACCTCTGAGTAAAAGAATTGCTCACATTGACTTGGAAGAACATAAGTCTCTGTACCCGATTCAAATGCCCTTGTATTAACCATGGTAAATACATTAGCATGCTCAAGAACAAACTCTTTCAGGATCACGTTCATGCATCCGTAGCCTGTACCATTTCACCTCAAACAAAACTATTTTAAAGGAATTAAAATCACACTCAATTATGTCCTCCAAATGCCCATAGTACCTATTATCTGTTTCTTATGGATGTCTGTCACTTCTAGAGGAAACATTGGTGACCTTAAACACTGCGGTTATCCCACAATCTGAGTTTTTCATCTTATCATCCAACGATTTGATATGAAATTTACGACCATTACACCACATACCCTTGTGGTGTTTCAATT
The DNA here is from genome assembly GCA_001517045.1 of Pseudotsuga menziesii. Taxonomy (NCBI): domain Eukaryota; kingdom Viridiplantae; phylum Streptophyta; class Pinopsida; order Pinales; family Pinaceae; genus Pseudotsuga; species Pseudotsuga menziesii. The sequence goes on along the minus strand of LPNX010881598.1, from coordinate 562,041 downwards.
GCAACATGGAAAACAAGTGAAAAAAAATACATTGCAAATAAATATTAAACATCATACAGGGCTTTGTACTAAATATATATTTCAAAATATAAAAAAAAGCAATTACATTGAAAAATGGAATTAACTAGTAAAATACGTGTATAAACAATTTACTTGCCTGTTTATCTTTTAAACCATATGCTAAATCTACCTCCCTTTGCGACGTAAGATCGGTATGTTGATGTCAATGACGATGTGTTTTTTTAATCATCTTACTGATCCCCTCCCATGACAACCTACCAAAGTATTCCTCACAATCTTCTATCCAATGCTCCATCCAATCATGGTTGTTCGCAATGTATAAGTGTAAAGCATCCCACACTCGAGCAACTATATGAGAAAACAACAAATCAAATACATCATGAATTGGCTAGAATGAAATGCATATAGTTATATAAATTGCAAAAATAAATGTGTAATATATTAATTCCATAGCATTTATTATTAAATACCTTTCATAGTACTCATTCTACCTTTCCCTAATAATACCTCCCCTTCAAATTTCTTGATGGGATCGAGATGCCAAATGCAAGGCACATTCATATTTTTTGCTAATTTAGGTAGATATTGATTAATATACACCATGGATTGATATACCATATATCCCTCGACCATAGAGCCCTCAGGACATGCTCTTTGCCTAACAAAAGCCTTCAATGACTTCAACTGCCTCTCCACCATCCACATCGACCTTGTGCTTACTGGTCCACATAGTTCAATCTCCTCAACTTGGTGTATGAGGTAGTTTTCTTGTTCATTCAAAAATGCTGGAGGTAGATACTGTTGCATTTCACACATTAGTCGGGGAATTTCTCTCTTCCAATACCGTATATCTTCTTTATGGATTTCTTTCGATGAAATCCACCTACAAATGATGCATTAAAATAATATCAATAATATTGCATATATAAATCACAAAATAAGTTACATATCAATCACAAAAGAGGTACATTTTCCATATTCCTCATTACTTACCTCATGTACTTGCCAAGAACATAAATAATTTTTTTTATGTTGTTGTCCAAGTCATCTGGGAGAGATAAAGGAAGAACATACTGTAACAAAAAACATATAATTAGTATTTATTTTCAAATAAGAGAATAAAATTAACAAAATAATGCATACAAATAAGGCTGAAATATATTAAAACCTAATTATATTTACCTTAATGAATGTGTGCCAGTAATTGTTGTAATCTCATATATCACATAAGGTTACCAATAATACATACTTAAACATAACTATAAATCAGATACAAGAGACAAGAACAGATAGGAAAACATATTATATTAATGTAATGAGTTCTTACAAGGTACAGAACTGAACTGAGTTCTTGCTTGGCTCAACAGCCTAATATATACAAGTTACAAACAGTTACAAAATAACTACCCGTCGGTTCGGTGAACCGACACGACTGTTAGTTAGCCGACTAATCTTTCTAGTTAGTCGACCGACCGACTTAGTCGGCTGGTCGACTACGTCGGCCCATCGACTTAGTCGGCTGACTAAGTCGGTCTTCGTTCAAGTTTACTTATGTCGACTTGCTCCTTCTACATCTCCCCCATGAACAAAACGTTTCTTCGTCCCGAAGAAACAGGGAGGTACAAAAAATGAACTCTTGTCTAACCATTCAGACTTTCTCTTGCTATGGACTGTGCAGACGGATGGTCAGTCTCCTCTGGACGTAGACTTCGATGATAGCTGGAGTTGTGATGGAAAGATGATGCTGAAAGTTGGTCCAACTCTGCAATGCCTTCTGGATATCGATTGTTAAGGTAGTGAGGCTTGAAAGGATCGACATCTTTTCGGACATGGGCATTTCTGCTATATTTTCCATGTTGGGACCCAACAATTGGTTTTTCTCTTCTGCAACATTGATGAGTCGTTTCATCTGTGGACAGATGATGTTGACATTCTCTAGGTTGGGAAGGGCCTGTTGAACCCACTGATGTGCCTCTCATTCTAGATTCTGCAGTTTGTTGGTCTCCATCACAATTTGTTCTTCAATGGTCTACCTCATTTCTGCCTCTGTCAACTTCCGGCCCTCCAAATCCTGAATGCCCTGTTGCGCCTGCCTTGTCTGCTGATAGACCTGCCCATAGTGATTAGGCCAGTCTCATAATACTTCCTCAGTGACAATTGATTCTTCCATATGATCCTGTAGAACCTTGTATGCCTCCGAGAATGCAGTGTGTTGGGCTAGGAGCAGTTGAACAGTCTCCTCCTTTTGTCCTTCCTTAGTCTCTTGCATCCGGGTATGAACGGTCGATACCATCGTCTCGAAGAGCTGATATGCTCTTTCAAGTGGTCGATCTGTGTCGACTTCGATAGGGCCTGGTATCACGGTCTGGACTAGAGCTCTGCATCTGCCGAGAAACTTGACTTCTTCTGCATTTTTGGCTACAAGCTATTTATTTTTTTGATCTGTCCTTTTCTTTGACTCTTTGGCCACAGTTTTAAGGAGTTGGCTGACCTCTATGTCGTCCAAGGAACTTGCATCCCTTAGGCTAATCTGGAGACCGGATATTCTATGCTACTCTTTCTTTTTCTTTTGTTTGTCTGTCTGTTGCTCTTGGGTATCTGCAGTAGTTGAGGTTGGTTCTGTGGTTGGTGGAATGGAAGTCGAGGGTTTTTCTATTTGAGGAGGTGGTATGACCACTTTCGGTTGTGAAGATAACAGTGGCTCTGATGGGTTTGGCTGTAATTTTGGTGGTGGGGATTTTGACGGTGGAGGTGGTCGTGAAGGAGGTTGTGATGATGGTGGTGTTTGGGATGGAATGGGGGTATGGACAGGGGTCGAAGGGTTGGCTGGAGTGTGTTGTGAACTTTGGTCGAAAGAGATACCTACTTTCGAAGGTGTAGTGGGTAGGTCATCCTGGGTGTCGATGTTGATTGGCTCTATGACAGACTTTGATGTTCCTATTACGTCACCTTGTTGGTCTCGGGTGAATTTCGTCGTAACAGTTGCATAGGGCTTTTTGCTGGCATAGAGAGGAGATTTTGTTTGTATTTTCTGGGCCGACTTAAACAGTGCAGGAAGTGTCGCGAAGAAATATTTAAGCTCAGTGTCCTGGTCGACCCTGGCTCTGAGTGCCTCCGGGATGGCGCATTGATATTCCTCAGGGGGACTGTCTTCCTGCTGTACTAGTGCTTATTCCTCGACTATGGTTGTCGGGGATGGGGGGGAGGGGGTTGACACAAGGTCGACCACATTTTCAGGTGTCTGTGTCGTTTTTTCTTTCTTTGGCCGACCCTCCGGAGTGCCTGTGTCCAAATACCGTTGAAACTGAACTTCAACTGACACTTTATTTGCACGGGCATCCTCGACTATGTTGACGGCCGTGGCTGCTAGTTCCTCCTCATCGTCGGACGAGTCAGCTAGAATAATCTTGCTCTTACCCCTACCTTGTTGTAGTTTTTGGGCCTTGATTTTTTTCCTGGCGACAGCTATCTCCTTAGCCAGCTTCTTAATGATGCTTTTGGATAAAGCATATTCCGGGTCGTCGCCTTCGACTTCACCTGTCGGTACTTGAGTGGGGTCGACAGTTGCTGGAGCCGGAGGAGTTGTCTGTTGCTATGGTTCTACTGTTGGTTGTTGTTGTTCTGTCAGCTGGGGATCGACTACCTTTGTAGTCGGAGGTTTGACAGTGATGTGTACCCGACTAGTGGGCACGGTCGGGGTATCCTCCGACACAAATGTGTTGATGTATAATTTTAGCTCGTAGTCCTCTTCTTTTTCCTAGTCGGTGAGTGGCTCTATGATGGAGAAGTCGACCTGTTTGGAAGCCTCTGGAATTGGTATCTTTGTCTACGCTTGTCGGGTCAACTCTCGAAAAATCTGCTCGACCATCGGATAGTAGTCAAGGTCCTGTGCTTTGGGGTCCTGACCTTGCATGTACCATACTGATGTATGATCAAGTTCTAACTGGATATGAGACTCAGCAGGGAGGTTTCGTCGAATGTTCTTGGGCACCCTCCACCTCGTCGTGCGAACCTTCAACTGCTGGAACCAGTTTTCCAAGAAGACTTTCCCCTGTGCCAGCTCATGCAGGGTTCCTTTTTGTAAAAAGGGTTTAAAGCAGTGCATTTGGAACTTGGTCGGCTAACGGAAGACTGGACTACCTTCCAGACAAATATGGTACATAACAATCTAGAGAATGAGAGAAGGGAACTTGATCATACCTCCCGTCTCTTGACAGCGTTCGCAGATGGTTTTGATCATGTCGGCAACATAATCTCCCCATCGGTAGATCCGACCGTCGGTCGCGATTGTGTCGACAGCTTCCAGCATCTCTAGTTTAAGGTCACTGCCCCGACCTGCCAATGTAAGGGTGATTGCTATGATTTTAGCCACAATTTGTGGTGTCCTTGTCACAATCTGTCCGATCATCAAACCTTTGGAATTCTTTCCCGACGGTGAGCCCGTAAGTTCTTGGACTAACCCATCTTTGATCCCAATAGGTACATGGCTGCCTTGGTTGGACAGACCCGTAAGCTTGGAGATAACATCCCCGGTGATATCAATCAGCTGGTCGAAGTAGAATCGGCCGTTATGGTAGCGACTGATAATGAATTTAACAGTTGCTTCCTTCGTCCCACCGAAGCTTGCCATCAGTGGTGCGTTAGGGTAGTTGAAGATGCTGCTCTTCTGAATTTCCTCAGTGGCCTGTGTCATTCTGTTGTCGACATAGGCCCACTCTTGGATCTCTGCCCAGATTTTCTAGAATGGGCCCTCCTAGACCTTTGCGTTTTTGATGTTCTTTAAGCGGTTGAGAAAAGGGGTGTCCTCTGCTTGCAGCTCCTTTGCCTTGGTCACGGCTCTGGTTAGCTTGGGTGCCATTGCATCGGACTGGTTGGGGTTTTGACAGAGTGCTTGGTCTTTGGTCGACGGAGATTGTGGGTGCTCTGAGGGTAATTGGTGTGGTGAATGAACCTTCGACTGTCCATTATTTATAGGCGTGGGTGGGGTTGAGTGTCGAAATGGGTGTATTAATGGCGGACTTGACAGTCCAACTGCAATACTTGAGTGCAATTTAATGGAGGATCTGTTTCGGCGCTCGAGGCCATCAATGCATGATGGGACTTTCAAATTCGATGGTCAGTGTCATTGGTGAAAATGGTCGGCCTTACTGGTCGATGGAGATGGTCGATGTTGGTGATGTCGGTTGTCGAAGTAGTGAGTTGCTGTCATGGCTTGTTGTGTCGATGTATTATTTTGTTTTGGAAGTTTTCTATTGTTTTATGGGTTTCGATTGACGGTTAAGGTCATTATTTGATTTTTTTTTTTTTTAGTTTCTGTAACGTTTGAGTCGGGCTCCATTAACGAGCTTTCGGAATACTAGGCCCTGTAACGTTTTCAGTCGGACTGACCCGTTGGGATGTATTTCTTCGACAACGTAAGGTCCCATCCATTTTGTGTGTAATTTCTTGGGTTTTCCTTTGACTCGACTATTATAAAGTAAAGCAAGGTCACCGACTGACAGGTTTTTGTTTTTGATGTTATGGTTGTGCCAGGATTTCTGTTGTTGTTTGTGAATTTCCTGATGCTGGATAGCCATGATTCTATGTTCTTCTACCTTACTAAGTTGAAATAGTCGGTCCTTTCTTGCCTGTTCGACATTGACATGTAGTATCTGTGCAATAATAGGTGTCTGCTGTCGGAAATGTAGGGGGACGACGGCTTCCTTCCCGTAGACTAGTCGAAAGGGGGTTTGGTCAATCGACCATTTATATGCTGTCCTATATGCCTAGAGAACCGCGGGGATTTTCTCATCCCAGTCGTCTTTGTCGGTGTTGCATATTTTGGTTAACCCTTTTGTTAGAGTTTTGTTAAAAGCTTCAATCATGCCGTTTGACTGAGGATGATATGCAGTGCTTCATCGGTGGTCGATGTGAAACTGGTCGGTCAAATTTTTGATGGTTTTGTTGATAAAGTGTGATCCTTGGTCGCTAATCAATGTGAGTGGGCATCCAAATCTAGTGATAATGTTTTCATAGATAAACTTAGCAGCTACCTCACTTGAACATGTATCAACAGGTTCAACTTCTTCCCATTTGGTGACATATTCCACTGCCATGATAATATATCTTGCACCTGATCGTTTGGCTGGGATAGGAAAAGGTCCTATGAAGTATATAGCCAAAAGTTCAAATGTGAGACTAGGGTTTACACATATCAAGGGCATTTCTGTGCTCGGCAGAGGTCAACCAAGTTGTTGACATCTATCACATCGACTAACAAAGTTTTTGCAATCTTTGTGGATTGTCGGCCACCATAAGCCCAACTGTTGGATTTTTCTTACAGTTGTATCCGCTTGAAAATGTCCTCCTGCAAGTCCATAGTGTGCTTCATGCATGATTTGTTCTCTCTCATGGTTGAGTACACAACGTCTGAGAATGTTGTCTAACCCCATTTTGTACAAAAATCCATTGATGAGGCTATAGGGTGCAGCCTTCATAGCTAAGATTTGTTTCTTCTTAGTGTTCAGACCTTCGGGTGCCTAACCTGTCTCTAAGAACTGGGCTATTTATTCTAGTTATTCGGGTACTACTTCTATGCGGAATAGATGTGCATCCGGCAAGTCGTCGTCGATTTCGGTTGGTTCCTCCCCTGTGTCTATACGTGATAAGTGGTCGGGTCCAACATTTAGCTTTCCTAGTCGGACCACCACTTCAAACACAAATTATTGAAAAAGAAGAAACCATCGACAAATTCTTCCATGATGAAGGGGTTTATTAACAAGGTACTTCAAAGCTTGATGGTTGGTATAAAATATGAAAGGGTTGGCCAATAGGTAATGTCGATACTTATGGAGGGCAAAGACCATACCTAGGGCTTCTCGTTCAGTGGTTGAGTAGTTCCTTTCAGCTTTATTTAATTTTTGACTGCTGTATACTATAGGGTAATCCATCCCATCCTCCCCTGGTTGAGTAAGGATGGCTCCAATTGCGATGCCTGATGCATCAATATGCACATGAAAGTTGGTCGACCAGTTTTCTTTTCAATTTGCCGAAGGATATTTGGCATTCTTCTGTCCATATAAACTCCTGATCTTCTTTTAGCAGTTCCTCCAGAGGGTAAGTCATATCTGAATAGTGTCTGATGGATTTCCTATAGTATCTTGTATGGCCCAATAACACCCGGACCTGTTTAGGGTTTATTGGGGGTTTTAGGTCGAGGATGATTTTTATTTTGGCAAAGTCGACCTTTATGCCGACTTTGTAGACAATATGCCCTAAGAGTATGCCTATGGGAGTCATAAAAGTACATTTCTTAATATTTAGGGAGAGTTGTATCTGTCAACATCTCTCCAGCATAAGTCGGAGCCATGTGCAGTGATCCTTTAGGGTGGAATATATAGTCCAGTTGTCGAAGTATACTGCCATGGTCTTATAGATATACTCTTGGAATGTTTTGACAACAATTCGAGAGAATACTGCAGGTGCATTCTTCAACCCAAAAGGCATAACTCTGTAGGAAAAGGACCCAAATTCACATACAAATGTTGTTTTCTTTTGATCCTCTTTTGCTATGGGTACTTGATTATATCTTGAAAATCCATCTGTAAATGAATAACATTCATGGCCTGCAACTTCATTCAGGATTTCATCAGCATAGGGAGTGGGGAATGGATCTGTGAGTGTGACTTTGTTGAGCTCCCTAAAGTCGACACAAATTCTTAACCTGGTCGGGTCATGTTTCTTGGGCTGTAGGACCATGGGACTTGCCCATTCTGACTGGTCGATAGGGTAAATGATCCCTACTGCTAACATGTTGTCTATTTCCTTCTTAACTATCTCCTTATACTTATGAGCTAGTTTGTAAGGTCGTTTCTTGACAGGTCGGACATCAGGTTTAGTATTTATTTTCATTTCTCCCATTTCTTGTACTAACCCTTTTAAGTCTTTGTAGTCCCTTGCAAAGACATCTTGGAATTCTCTAAGCAAGTTTATGATTTCGGTGGTTTGGTGTTCGCTCCAGTAGTCCCCAATATTAGCTATTTTTTGGACGGTCGTCATTTGAAATGTCGACCTCCTTAGTTTTCACTTTGGCATCCAGCCACTCTGGTGCTTTCGCTTCATTGATCGACTGACTTCCTTCTTTGAACTGTGAGAATGTAGCTGGAAAGTTGGCTATAGTCATTCTGTCAAGGTCTAGTTTGTCGGTGGTCTCGACTTTCAGGATTGAGTAGATCGATTTGGTTGTTTCAATGTGGTCGGTCTTCCATCTAAATCTCTTACCTTCTGTGTGTTCATTTTCTAAGTGTAAATGTGTCGACTGGGATTTTGATTCAGCTTGTATCTGGTGACAGTCCTTGATTTGTCGATGGTCTTGGACGGTTTGTTTATCTATCAATTGAAGAAACTGTTTGATTTGGTGTGCTGTCTCAGCCAATTTTTCATTTTGAGGAATGAACTGGAAGTCCTTAATAAAATTTTCTTTAAGTTCATGCCAAAAGAAGGTTTCTCCTCTATCTTCCTCCATCTTATACCATTTATTAGGCAAGTCGGCTAGGGTTGAAGGGAACAAATGTGGCCAGGCTCGCTCATATTTGTATCCAAGCCATCTCCACTCCCTTTCAAAAAGCTTGATGTGTTCTTCTGGGTCTTGGGATTGGACAAAGATAGGGATTTGAGCTTCCTGGGGGAACTTTTTCCCACCAAATCGTTCGACAAAGAAAGTTGAAGCAGTTTTCCAGGTCTGTAATTTTGTCTGATGGGTGTTCCACCATCTAGCTGCTTGACCTGTAAATGTTTCCACTAAGCTTTGAAGTCTGCCATGTTCTCCAATATTTTTAGATACTTGTTCAAGATACATAATTGGGGATTCTCTTTCCTTATACCTGGGAAGTTGGGTATTATGTAAGTTGGTTGGCTGTAATGTAGGTCATTCCCTGATTTTGTTTTCAAAAACTTTGGGGATAATTGATACAATGAAGCACTGTCGGGTGGGTTTTTTCTGTACTTTTTGTATAGTCCAGCACCCTCTTTCTTGTGTTTCATAATTTTTCATTTCCCAGTCATATAATTCGGCATCTGAATTATAACCAATTGAGTCTTGGTTACCTAAGTGAAGCTCCCCATAGATGTTTGGCTCGGTATAGTCCGTATTGTTATGGATCTGGTAAAGCTGTCTGACATCGACTTCCTCATCAATTGATTCGGTCCAAGGTGCTCCTTGGGAAGGATTAATGGGTACAATGAATTTTTGACCATTCCCTTTTAACTTAATTCGTTCTTTGTCTAAGGATATGGAGGATTTCATCTTTTGTCCCCAAGGTCGACCAACTAGCACTGGGAAGGAGCTAGATCCTTCTTTTGGGTCGATGATTTCAAAATCAACCTTAGTCGATATTCCTTTGATGGTCGTATCGACATATTTCCAAACCCCAATGGGTTCAATGAGGCCTTGGTCAGTGATTTTTAGGTAAATGCCTGACTCATAGAGTCGAGGTCGGCCCATCTTTTCCCATGTATCCCTGGTCATGATATTTACCTGAGACCCGAAATCGAGCACCACTTGTCGGACGTGATAACCCTCGATTTCTAGGTCGACAAGTGGGTCGACATCGTTTTTGTCTTTTTGATTGAGGCTACAAATGTTCTTATTTTGTTTTCCAAAGTTAGTGCTTTTTATTTCGTGTAATAAATCAATGAACTGGGCTACGGATTTGTCTGTTTGAATGAGATGAGTTAATTGCTGTGTCATGCTAAGTCGACTGGTAATAATGTCTTCTTACTGTGCAATGTCTTGAATTATGTGGGTGGCTTCTTGATAGGTTTGTTTTTCCTTCAGAGGATCCGGATAACCATTTTTGTTTTTAATTTTACTAATTTGAGGGTTATCAGGCCCTGTTTTTGTGCCTTGGCGAGTGACAATATGTAGATTTTTAGTATTTAATACATCATGCTTTTGTACACAAGACAAGACATTAACATTTTTCTTATTATTGATTTTTTCTAACATGGTAGGACAATCCTCCAGAGAGTGATCGCCTATGCCACAATGTGTACAGAATTTAAGGTCAGTTCTGTCCTTGTACGGACAGTCTACACATCAGTGCCCTTCTTTATAGCAGATGAAGCACTGGGTATATCGACGCAGTCGGATGTCGCGATTCCCGACGAATCGACCTCTTCCTCCAAACCCTTGTCGTCGATTGTCGTACTGGCGCTCATATCGTTGGCCTTCGTATCGTTGCTCGTTCTGGTCATTGGTATTATTTTGCTCATTGCTTTGCGCCACTGCATTTGTCTGGTAGACTGCCTGATAGTTCTGTCTGTTTTTCAGGTTTAATTGACAGTCGGTCGTATTGTGACTTTTTGTCTCACAGATGGCGCACCAGGAAGCTTTGGCGTTCTTCATGTTAAACGGACATTATTTTGTAGAATGATCTCCGTCCTCCTGGCAAATGTCACAAAATACTTTAGTTTGCACAAAGAGGACGTCTTGTCGGCTATATTCATGTCAACTATTATCTTTCGAGTGTCCGGCCGTCGAACATTTAGTACACTAGATTTCTTGATTTTTAAGGGTCAGTTCTTTCAAGGACTTCTGTACATTCTCGATCTATTCTTCTATCCTGTGGTCCATCGGATAGGAAGGTATGTCTTCCTCCATTTCCACCTGCAGAGCTTTGGTCAGCGCATTTTCATATGTCTTGAACGTTTCCAGACTGATGTGTCGACGTACTTTTTGCGATAATCCTGTAAGGAACCATTGAATTAGTAATTTCTCATCAATAACATAATCTAATTGGCTCAATAGTTCCTTCCAGCATTTGTCATAATCACGGATAGTCTCCCCTGGCTTTTGCTGCGTTGTCTTGAGCTTTTTGGAAGCTAGGTGCTTAGCGTCTGGGGTCTTGAAAAAGGATAAGAACTGTGCTTTAATCTCAGCTTTCGTTGCTTTGGGTTTCCTTTTCGAAAAGGTCATGTACCAAGTCAAGTCCCTTTTCCGTAAGGCTCCTGCGAACTGAGCCATCTGTCGGTCTTCATCCTTCACCTGGTTTGCATCCCAGATGGACTCGCAGACGAACCAATGTTGTCTAGGGTCTTCATCCCCCTCCTAGAGCTGGTACCTCCGTTGGTGGTCGATTCGTCTTCGACGTACAGTGGGTTGTTGTGGATTTCTACTGTCGATGGTCCACTGAAACTTTATGTGCGCAGGTCTGCGTGTTCAATTCCTTCCAAAGATGTACTTGGCAGGGGGGGGGGGTGCTCCTTCCTGTGTCGGTAAGAGCAAGTGGATACTTCGGAGGGAGGGTGCCGCTTGAATTGTCACCCAGTTCCCTTTGAATGGTCGATGTATGACAAGATGTCGTCCGGTGTACGTATCGTCGCCTAGTCGACTCCAGATACTATAGTCACCAGCTCTTAGTCGGAGGTCATCTTAGACAATAGTCTGTATTCTGGTATGTGGATTTAATGGGAAAATGGTCGTTCCTTCACCGGGAGCTGTTAATTCGAGAGCTTCTAGCTGCTCTATCCATACTTCTTCCTCCGTACGGGACACCTCTTGTTCTACACCCTCTTCCTGTCGGTCATGACCTGACTCTGGCGGATTCTCTTCACGGTCGGTCTCCCTAGGGTTTTATTCTTTGCACAGCCCGTCGGCTCTTTCGCATCTTGCTTCCCTTCTCTGTTGTCTTTCGTCCCTTTCTTTTTTCTGAATGTCCGACATACTTCCATACAGTACTATCTTCTTCAATTCTTCTATGGTCGACTTTTCATCACTAGTGACATTTATCCGCCTGAGGTTGACTAGGATCCACTATACTCTACCTCCGACACAAGACCAGCTACCCCCCCATAGCTTACCCGACGCTTTTTAGAAATCCTGCATAGTTCGAATCACTTGCTCAGGAAGTATTCCCACTCTCTTTCTGCAATAAATTTCTCCCACTTCCTCTGCTTTTCTGCCCAGTTGGTGTTTGGTGGCTGTTCGCACAGTGGTGATCGAGGTTCGACAATGTGGCCTGCTCTGTTCTCTATCAATAATTTGAATAGCAAGGTCGGTAGGGAGCACAAGAATTGTTCGGTGAAATCTGTGTAGAATTTTTCTTTGACAGTTTCTACCGACGTTCGGTCTTCAACTGCTTTCTCCTCACAGAAGTCATCGGGGATTTTCTCAAACCACTCTGACAGATTTGTTTGTCCCCCTCGAGACAGTTTATCTAGCAACTGCTTTTCTTTAGTCATGTCCGGTCTTCTCATCCAGAAGCTGCTTCAACAGTTGTGGCACAGACTCGATGAATTTTTCATGTGTCTCTGTGAAAAATCTGGCTCTAGCTTCAGCGACGGTTAATCTGTTTCGTCTTGCGTAATTTTGCAAGTAGTTCGCAACTTTACGGTCCCACCAGTCCTTGATCTCCTGCTCTGGTATCATATGTGAGCATATATTTTAGACATGTAGTCCCGACAACAGAACCAATGTTGTAATCTCACAGATCACATAAGGTTACCGATAATACATACTAAAGCATAACTATAAATCAGATACAAGAGACAAGAACAGATAGGAAAACATATTATATTAATGTAATGAGTTCATACAAGGTACAGAAATGAACTGAGTTCTTGCTTGGCTCAATAGCCTAATATATACAAGTTACAAATAGTTACAAAATAACTACCTGTCGGTTCGGTGAACCGACACGACTGTTAGTTAGCCAACTAATCTTTCTAGTTAGTCGGCCGACTGACTTAGTCGGCTGGTCAACTACATCGGCCCATCGACTTAGTCGGCTGACTAAGTCGTTCTTCGTTCAAGTTGACTTATGTCGACTTGCTCCTTCTACAGTCATGCGTTTTAACCCCACCAAAATCACCTTTTTTCATTAAGATATTTTGTATGTTTGACGAAAATCCCGTGGGAAACCTGATTTTTCGAATGACCTCTTTTACGGAATTGCTGTGTTGCTCCGTCAATAACCAAGGAAGTCTAATATTATGTTCATGACCATCGCCGTTGGAATTAATGATCACACTTTGCAATGCGTGATTAGCCTCATGGATGTCACTACAAATCTTTCCAATTCTTTCTTTGTCAATCCTTCCATCTAAAATACTCCATAACATTTCTGTTATGTTTTTCCCTATATGCATTGTATCAAACAAATGAACTATTTGTAGGTGCTCGTAGTATGGCAACCTACTGAATTGAATCGGGTAAATTTTCATCCCTCGTGGAAGCCCATTCGCACCTTAATGACATTAATGAAATAACAACAAAATTAATATTCAATGTAGCTACAATACATAACCGCGCTGAACAAAAAAAACAAAAAAAACAAACATTTATATAATATATGATACATAAACCAACTGCATACCTTGACGATTTCTATTATATTCCAACTTCCATAAGTGAGGTGTCATTCTTCGTGGTTTTTTTCCATTCTCTTCTTTACCATTGAATTTTGCTTTGTCTATAGTTCGATAAGTATGGTTCTTAGGAAGAAAGTGCCTGTACTCATCAAACACTTCCTTTCCTAGACTTCTTGAACGACGAGATTTTATCCTGGGACCACAAGCTGGACATGCAAATTTACCCTTTGTTTGAAGACCTACACGAAAGATGAATCAATGACGCAGTAAATTAGAGTTACAATTGAAATTAATGCATGATATATATATATATATATATATAACATTAAATCACAAAATAAAGTAATTACAATATACCACAAAAATGTGTTAACCCTGGAGCATCGTGAATTGTCCATGCAAGTATTCGATGGAATTAGAATCATCTTTTCCCTATTGGTCTAGAGATGTCGTACATAGTGACACCCGCCCATAACTTTAACAACTCATCGATAAGAGGCTCAATATATACGTTCATATCTTTAACCTGGTACTTACCTAATTGGTTAAACATACATATAAAATTGCTTTTAGCTATAATATGCATTATATATATAAAAAAACCATAACTATCATGCACGAAAATAAAAGGAAGCATTTTATAGTCATACTTTCAAGTAAACACATGCAAGTTAATTACATACCTGGAACAATCATTGCCAACATTGTGTGCTCTCTCTTGATCGTCATCCAAGGAGGAAGGTTATTGTTTATAACAAAAACAGGCCAGACTGAGTAGGTAGAACGAAGCTCTCCAAATGGATTGACGCCATCAGTTGCCAATGAAATTCTAACATTATGGGGGTCTTCTTTAAAAATTGGCCACTTTTCTTCAATGAACTTCAATGTAGAACCATCTGCAAGCATTCAAAGAACATCGTCTAGAATTATGTTCTTAGCATGGAAATCCATAATCTGTGCTATACTTTGACACCTGAACAACCGCTGGAAACGTGGAATTATCGGAATGTAATGAAGAACTTTGCGAGGCACCTTTTTTGACACTTTATCGGTTCGATATCTACTTATTTGACCATGTGGGCATTCGTTTTCCAATGCATATTGTCCATAGTATATGATATGATCATTAGGACAAGCATCAATAGCTTGATACCCCATTCCAATTTCTTTCATAATCAAAGATACTTCTCGATATGTGCGTGGTAAAATATTTGACGTCGGTAATAGAAATTCACATAACAATGTACAAAATTGAAAAGAATAAGTATCTTATAAACAATATTACTCATCATTAATATCGCATCCATATTTTACAAATAAAAATAACAATAGCAATATAGGACCAAAATCAACCTTAGAGGTAATTGTGAACATGCATACATAGATAATTAACAAATTACATACCTTAGCATATGTGTGAAACTAGTGTTTGATAAACCATTCAAAACCTTGAAGTTCACCAACAACAATATAGCAGATAGAAGATTTGTTGTTGAGCCTTCATAAAGAGGTTGCTGCGACTTCTCGATTAGAGGATCAACATCAATGTCATGATCACTATCATCATGGCCATCGTCCTCATCCATTGAAGCAAATGTGTCATGGATCAACATATGTATCTCATCTTCCTGATTTGTATCGGTAACGTTATATCCATCTATGTCAACGTCATTAAGAACTTGATCAGCTCCAATATTCTGATCACGAATTTGCTCACCCTGTAAAGGAGTATTTCTACTAGAACCTAGCAAATTATAACTATCTGGAGGCTGAAATTTTGGGGGCATTGTCTATATATGTACAAACAATGCAGTGAAATTAGTGTGTATAGAGCATATAAAATTATGATAAGACATTTTACTAAAAGTCATGACATGACGACCATTAGAGAGAATACATTAAATATTGAATAACCTCTTACAAAGGGACGATATTCATTGCCCCCTTTGGCGTGTCTCTTCTCCCTACAATGTCTTTCAGCTGTTGTTATTAAAAGTGTTCTTCTTTGCAAACCCCTGCAATCATTGCACGGGCAATAACATTTTCCATCGCCCCTCACCTCTAATGTCGCTCTGAACCGAGCAAGCTTCATTGCATTTTCGTTCATGGTGACAAAGCCTTGTGGTGACAAGAAATTGTATTACCTACACCATACCAAACAGTAAGTTGGAAAATACATTACATATAAATATGGACTTGGATGGTACACAAATAAATAGCTATGTTTGCAAGTGTAAAGATGGTAGGTAAAATGCATGGTGCTTCTTTTCAAGAGTATATAGGAAAGCAGTAAACTGAAATCCAAATGGACATGAATACAAACAAGCATTAGAGGCAACAATTTACTACAAATTACACCATTTCCATGAATCCACATAAAAGGTATCAATACCATCTACTCTATTGAGCCTAGTCTATATATTCATGTATTCTATTCATACAACACAACCCATGGTTGCATTGCCTCAATGTTGTAAATAATAGTTTTATTGGTGGCATTAATTTATGAATCCATTCACATATTCATGAAATCAAACAAATAGTTTGAGATCAAATAAATACTATCAAGTCTAGTGTAAACAATACTCATGTATAAAATTAATAAAATACAAGTGATTTACTCTTTATCGTGTTCCTTTTTCTATTTGTTGGAGTAAATCACATTTTCTTTTGTCCTTAATTTGATGATTGTTACAAACCACTATTCCTTATGTGTCATCAATTTTATTTATGTACTCACTATCATCACATAACGACTAATATATCATGTACCTCTCCAAGAATAACATCCAATGACATGAGAATACCATGGCTAACTCAACCTCATCAATGAAGTGAATTAAAAGAAGGAAATTTAAGTCCATGAAACTTGTGGGCAGTTTCCTTTTAACCACACAAAAAATCTGAACTATATGTTGATTACACATTGTATTGATAGCCATGTGCACATCATTTGACGTAATCCAACATAAAAAAGTAAATAATTTTGATATGGAACATTGTAGGTTCTAATGGAAGTCATGGTTCCCACATTAGAATGAAGTAGTAAAAGTATGCATCATTTGAAAACACAAACTAACATTGCACGTTTAAAATCCGAACTATGTAGATCTAGAAATGGATTGTTCACCAGTAGGAGACGGAAATAATAAAAAGCTCCAACAATCACCCAAAAATAGTGCTGCAACAATGGCAAGTGTGAAGAAAATCTCTTTAAGGTCTTTGTTTTTATAGAACTCTTAGACGTCGCTATAGCGACGGCAAACATTGACTTTTGCGCCCTAGGTCAACTTGACCGTTGTAAAAAGTCAAAAAAATACGGTGTCGTCGCTATAGAGATGGTCAGGCGTGGATACAGCGACGTCCAAGAGTTTAGGCATGGATACAGAGACGTCTAAGAGTCCAGGCGTGGATACATTGACGCCTCGTTTCTGTTACATCGGATTTTACACCAAAAAGTAAGAAACGTGGAAAACCTCCGTGGAAAAATCCGCGCTTTTGTACTAGTGACTGTTCATGCTGATAAACTGTGACCCATTTTGTTCAAAAGTTGTGAGTCCTAAGTTGACTCCACCATTTGAAGCTAAAAGTATATATGCTGCGTATTGAAGAGGCTCATGAGTTTGAATCTATATTGGAGCTAACCTACAAGAGAACGGATAGCTCGAAATATTCACGCCATTAAGTGAAGCGTGAAGCGTGATTGTGTTCACAAGAGGCCCGTGAATGCTGTGTACAAGTCGTGAATGGTAAGGCTGTTGTATGAGCCTGAGCTTGTTGTATGAGTTATGATTGTTGCATATTTGATGAGCCATTATTGTTGTGGGATTTGAAGCTCGTGACTAATATATATCATATATTGAAGACTCTTGCTATATTGTGACTGATATATATCATACATTGAAGACTTCAGTTGAAGATATATGCTGTTGTGTATGATGTTGTAATCTTGAAATGTATAAACCTAGAATTACTGCATTTTTTCTCTTTCAAATTTGAAGCTGCGACTAGAAGAGCACATGCTGTGTGAGGATAACCTTGACACCATCGAGATCGTGAAGGAGCAGTTTGCAATGGAGATTCGAGAGGAAGAAGTCGACACCCTCTAGTTTCCCGCATTTTGCTAGGGTTCTGCTTTGTGATCTAGTTTGAGACTGCAATCTCCTAGTCTGTGCTGCGTATTCAATGTGTGAGTGAAGCTCGATATTTTTGCTACACATTTTTGAAGGTTGTGTATTGTTGCAAATTGAGAAGTTTGTGCACTGCCATATAAATTGTGTTGCTTCAGAATTGTCTTAGATTAATGTAAATACTACAGCAGAAACATAGACCTACATAGTAAAGAGAGCTCATTGAAGACATTGTTTCTAGTTGTTATTCTACATAGAATGTATTGTAAAAAGTAGTAGAGACTTAGACCTGCTTCTTTCATATAGCTGAGCAGTTATTCTAGTGCTAAAAATTTGCATATGAACTGATTGAAAGAATATTTTCTCTACCTTCGTGTTGTTGGTCAATGATATTGTCATTGTATCACTTTAAAACTTGAAGTTGAGATATTAAGATTGTAAATAACCTTAGCAGAGACTGTAGACCTGCAAGGTTATTGTTTTTCTTTGTCATATTAAGTTCATTATTGTAAATTACACTAGCAGTTGTAGAAGATGCAATATATAGCATCTGGAGTTGGTGCCACTCTCTCTGGAAAAGAGAGAAACAAAGGAAGAAGAAACTTCAGGGGTAGAGGAGGAAGAAACAACTCCAGCAAAAGATCAGATTTGCAGTGCAAGCGTTGTGGAAAGACTGGACACACATCACATCAGTGTTGGGCTTCGTGGGACTCCATCAAAGACAGACATAACCAGAAGAAAGATGACAATAAAAACCAAGATGCTAGTAAATCTTCAGATTCTGCTCATTGTATTGTTGCACATTGTAATCTTGGTATTAATGAAATGACTTCACTTTCATCTTACACAGAATGTTGGCTGCTTGATACTGGTGCAACATCACACATGACTTTTAGAAAAGACTGTTTTGAAGAACTTAATGAAACAATAAATTGCATAGTTTACTTTGCAGATAAGTCAAGTCTTAAACCAAAAGGAATGGGCACCATTCGACTGAAGATGCCTGGATTCCCTGATTTCTTGTTGAAGAATGTTCTTTATCTTCCAGAGTTGCAGAGAATCCTGCTGTCCTTGGTGGAGATTCGACAGCGAGGCCATTCCATCCACATTTTTGATGGAATCGTAGAAATAAGAAAGTCCTCTGACAACCAAGTCATCATGACTAGATACGAAGATGGGAAGCTGCTGAAGCTAAAGGGTTCATCTGCAAGAGTTCATAACTATGCCTACCTCTCTCAGCATGGAGAAGGTAATTTTTCATCAAGTTTATTATGGCATGCAATATTTGGTCATCTGAATTATAACAGTCTTCATTTGTTAAGAAAGAATGGTGTATTTGGTTTGCCCACCATTCCCAAAGAGAAGAACAAATGTGATGCATGTATATTAGGGCAACACAGTAAGCTGCCATTCCATGAATCTAATTTCAGAGCAAGTAGGAAATTAGAATTATTGCATTTTGATTTATGTGGCCCAATGCCAACTCCTTCTGCCAATGGGAATAAGTATTTTATGACCTTTGTTGATGACTACTCAAGAATGTGCTAGATTTATTGTTTAAAGACAAAATCAGAAGCATTTCAAACATTCAAAGACTTTCATGCATTGATAGAAAACCAAGCACAATAAAAAATTGGTACACTTCGTACTGATAATGG
Source organism: Pseudotsuga menziesii (assembly GCA_001517045.1). Lineage (NCBI taxonomy): Eukaryota > Viridiplantae > Streptophyta > Pinopsida > Pinales > Pinaceae > Pseudotsuga > Pseudotsuga menziesii. The sequence goes on along the minus strand of LPNX010881598.1, from coordinate 542,885 downwards.
GAAAGAATACACTTCAAATGCTTTTGAAGATTATATTCGCCAACATGGAATTGCACATTAGAGTACAGTTCCATACAATCCTCAACAAAACGGTGTAGCAGAAAGAACGAACAGAACCATAATGAATATGGTTCGCTCAATGATGTTTTTTGAGAATGTAAAACTAATGTTTTGGGGTGATGCAGTGAAATGTGCAGCCTATTTGAGAAACAAAAGTCCCTCAAATGCTCTTGATAACAAGACTCCACATGAAATGTGGTTTGGCCATCTCCCTTCAATCAGGCATCTCATAGTTTTTGGTTCCACCTGTTATGCCTTGATTCCAAAGGAGCAAAGAAACAAGCTTGGTGCTTGAAGCAGAAAATGTATTTTTCTGGGGTACGAAGAATACTCCAAGGCATACCATCTGTATGATGAGGTAAACAAGAAGTTTGTTATTTCTAGAGATGTCATTTTTCTTGAAACTAATAAAATTGACCAGTCCATTGAGAGACAGCTTGATCATTTGGAAAAATATCTTTATCCAAAGAAATATTTTGAAAATTAATATGAAATTCCAAACCTTGAAGGGGGGATTCCTATTCTGGATCAACCTTTGGAATTTCCATATGAAGCACCAACTCCCCCGCATGAAGAAGTTCCTGCTACTTCACTTGATCAAGAGATTCAACTGGATGATGTGATTGAGAGAATTGGAATACTCTCAATCAATGATGAAGCACCACCAGCTAATCAACCAGGACCATCACGGAAGATTCCTAAATGGGCCACAAAGACACTTGAAAGTATCCATCTGGATGAAGTTGGAAAGACGGGAACGAGAAGTTCGAAAAGACATGAAGATGGAGGAGAAGCAGATAATTCAGGTGATGACATGGATGTATCATTTGATTGTGAATTTAATTTATCTGCTAACTTTGAACCAACTTCCTTTGAAGAAGCTTCTACTCGAGTTGAGTGGAAAGAAGCTATGCAGAATGAGTATGATGCACTCATGAAGAATGGAACTTGGAAGCTGGTTGACCCTCCAGTTGGAACCAAACCAATTAGCTGCAAGTGGGTGTACAAGAACAAATACAGATCAGATGGCTCACTTGAAAAGCACAAAGCGAGGCTTGTAGCAAAAGGCTATGAACAGAAATAAGGAATTGACTATGAAGAAACGTGTTCTCCTACAGCAAAATGGGCTACCATCCGTACCTTACTCTCTTTAGCTTCTCAGAAAGGGTGGAAAGTTCATCAGATGGATGTGAAGACTGCTTTCTTGAATGGAGACTTGAAAGAGAATGTCTTCATGTCTCAGCCAGAAGGCTTTGTTGTGAAAGGAAAAGAACAAAAGGTATGCAATCTTGTCAAATCCTTGTATGGCTTGAAACAAGCACCTCGCGCATGGTATGAAAAATTAACCGAGCATCTTTTGAAGTTAAATTTCAAACATTTTGATCTTGATGATGCAACACTGTTTATAAAGAAAGTTGGAAGATCTGTTGTGTATCTTGTGGTGTATGTAGATGATCTTTTGATGACAGGGAACAATGAGAGCTATATAGCATCCATAAAGAAATATTTGAAAAAGATCTTTGAAATGACAGATATGGGACATCTCCACTATTACTTAGGAATTGAAGTCACTCAACATCCTAAGTACATATTCCTATATTTGAAAAAATATGTTGGAGAACTACTAAACAAATTTTGCATGACACAATGCAACCCTATCTCTACTCCAATGGAACAGAAAATGAAGCTCACATCAAGCGAAGGAAAATAATTTGAGGATGCGACCAAGTATCGACAACTTGTAGGAAGTATTATCTACCTTACAACAACTAGACCAGAAATTTCTTATGTTGTTTGCGTACTTTCAAGGTTCATGCATAAACCTTGTGAAGGACACTGGTTAGCCGTAAAAAGAGTTCTAAGATACTTGAAGGGGACTCAAGACATTGGAATCAAGTACTCTAAAGTGGATGACTTCAAACTTATTGGGTACTCAGACTCAGATTTTGATGGCGATAAGGAGACAGGAGTATCAACTTCTGGATACACTATGAGTCTTGGATCAGCAGTTGTCTCATGGAGATCACGCAAACAGTTAGTTCCGGTAGATTCAACAACAGAAGCAGAATATGTGGCTACAGCTAAAGCAATGAAAGAAATAGTATGGATCAGGAAGATACTTGAAGATTTGCAAGAAAAACAAGAGAACTCCACTCCATTATTGATCGACAATACTACTGCAATCAAGCTGGCTAAGAATCCCAGATTCCATGATCGAACCAAACACATCAACACAAAGTATCATTTGATTTGACATCATGTAGGGGCCAAGACAGTCCATCTTCGACATTGTTCCACAAATGATCAAGTTGCAGATATCTTCACCAAAGCGCTTGGACGAGAAAATTTTGAAAGATTCAGAAACATGCTCGGACTTACTAACACCACTTTGGATTAAGGGGGGGATTGTTGGAATATAATCCGTCAGGATTATACGTTAGTGTAAATAATAGGAAGATGAAAAGACTCTCGGATCTGTGATCCCAAGAGTCATTGTAAATGTATAAATAAATGATTTGGCTATGAAATAAATGAATTGGGAGTTATTATCCAACAGTTGTGTTTGAGCATATCAAGAGAGTCGTTGTTCCACCTTGATAGTTTGACATCACCAAAGGAGGTTTGGGAGAAGCTTGAGTCTCTATTTAGCAAAACTGATGAGCTATGTGGTCACCAGCTTGAGAATGAGCTGATAAGCTTGAGCCCAACGCACTATGATACAATACAGGACTTCTTCACCAAGTTCAAATCACTTGTATTACAGTTAAAACAATGTGGGATTGAGAAGAAGGAAGATCAACTGATCTTGTCTATACTTTAGAAGTTGGGGCAAGAGTTCTTAGTTTTTATGACCACATTCCACTCCGGCAAAATCACCCTTCGAAACTGGAAAATGCCAATCTTGACAAACTTCATGGAGTCACTCACTCAAGAGAAGGACAAATTGGTCCAAATGGGTTCCATCAAGACCAAATATAAAGCACTAGCAGTGGGGGTTTTGAATTCAGCAAAGGGCAAGCCCAAGTCCAAGAATTTGAAGTTTCCAAACAATAAGAAATCAGAGAAACCCAAATCCAGTGAGGGAGATTTGAATCCACCCAGAGAAAAGGAGAAGAAGGGAAAAGAGAATGCCAAATGTACTTAATTCCATAAGGGATGGCATCCATAGATCTCATGCATGAAAAAAACCATAGACACCATGGCGCGGCTACTGGAGAAGAACAACATTCCAGTCCCTTACAACTCAAGGAAGAAATATGGCAGCTCCAGTTCAAATGAAGGCAAGGAGAAATGTCATACATTGGTGGCAGGTATGTCTAACTCTTCATCCTTTATTATTGATTCAGGTGCTTCCAAGCATATGTTATCCAGGAGAGAATTTTTCTCCTCCATGAATTCAAATGCTGGCCCAGTAGTTCAAATGGGAGATGATTCTAAAATCTAGACCAGAGGGTTTAGGATAATGGATTTAGACCATGGGTTCTTCAGTGATGTACTATAGGTACCATACCTTGTAGCAAACTTGTTTTCAGTCTACCAGATGACCCATACAAGAGAGACAAAAAGAGTGATCTTCACTCCTGACTCGATAGAGATTTCTGAAATTTCAACAGACCAAGTTATTGCATTTGGGTATGCTGATAATCTTGAGAGAATGTACAAATTCTCTAATTTCCTCCCTATTTCCATTGATCAAGCACATCACTCACATGCCAATGAGGTTTCCAAACTATGGCATGAGAGGTTTGGCCACATGAATTACAGATATCTCCAAACATTGCACAGAGAAGAAATGGTGGAAGGTCTTCCACAAATTCATCCATCTACTGGAGCATGTATTGGATGTGATTGGGAAGCATCCTGAGAAGATTTACAAGAAGGGGAAGGCAAGGAGAGAAACACAACCACTTGGGTTGGTCAATTCTGATTTGATTGGTCCACTACCCACTCCCTCATATGGTGGATCTAGGTATGTGCTTACATTCATTGATGACTACTCTCAATTTTGCTTGGTGTATTTTCTAAAATTGAAATATGAGGTGTTTGAGCAACTCAGGGTTTGAAAAGAATTAGTAGAGAATCAGAGTGGGAAGAAGATAAAAGTCCTTAGGAATGATAATGTAAAGTAATATGTGAACAAGAATCTACAGCAACTTTGTGAGGAGTGTGGCATCCAAATGTAACACTCAACTCTCTACACACCACAGCAAAATGGTGTGGCAGAGAGGAAAAATAGATCTCTCAAAGAGATGGAAACTTGCATGATATAAGTGAGGGAACTTAATCCCAAGCTATGGTCTTGTTGCAGCTGCAACTTTTTTCCCAATTTTTTTTTAAATTTTGGACCCTCTTTTTAATTTCATTTTTCCTGAGATTGTTTGGACTCCTAATTTCTGTCTTTCCTCTACTACAAATTTGGATCTTTTGAGGTCGAATTGAGGTTAACTATTTTCTTTCATTTTGGAAGTTGAATGATCTAAAAATGCCAATTATTTTGATTATGGAACTTAACATTTTCTGATTTTTTCAATGGTTTGGTTTGATCGCTATCGAAAGTCTATTGATGTGGGAATCGGGGCATTAGTCCTCTATGTCGCTGATGGACAGTCTTGTTATTCACCGATGTGCATTATCTCTTTGGTTTTATTTTTTCAAAACTTTATATTTTTAACTATCGGTGATTTTGCTTTATCACTATTGGAATGTTTTTTGTCATTGATCAAAGGCCTTATGCATTGCCTTACTGACACTGCAGAGATGCTTAGTTTTAAACTCGACGATCCATATTCCTTATTTATTCTGATCGCCAATGATTTTCTATTGTTGTGGAAGCCGTAGTTTGTATGTCTTCCACCATTGAAGCTCCTTAGTGAACTAATCATCCAATGCATTAGTGGTTCCAATCTCCGACACTTAACTATCGGTGGTTTTTAGCGTTTAGGGGAGCTGACACTGCAGAATGGTTGAGGACTAATCATCTGATGCATAGTGCTCAGAGCCTCCGATCACCAACGTTATTTTTGTCACGAAAGCCATAGTCTGATAGTCTTCTGCCGTTGTGGTTCCTTAGTGAACTGATCATCCGATGCTATAGTGTTTCCGCCCGCCGAAGTCGATTTTTTGCCCAATGCTTAGCGTTTTCTGTTTCCAACTGCCGATAGGGTTTTTCCCGCCGTTTTTGTGAGCTTTTACCATATTTCATGGGCGATAGAGGTTTCTGTTTTTTGGTTAAGTTAGGGATTTTGTGATGAGAACACAGTACAGGGCCTCACATTTGATGATTAGTTTTATTGATATTATGGTTTACTTTTTATTGAAAAGTTAGATGATCTTGAATGCAGTCTGGATTAATGATGATTTTTCATTTTAATTGCAGATAGACTTAGAGGATTTTTCAGACTCAGTTTAATGATTGTTGCTGCAAAGAAGACATATCTAAAAAATAAGCAGAAGGTGATTGCTGCTCCAAAGAAGATATATCTAGAAGACAAAGCAGAAGAAAGGAGGCAACAAGGAAGGAAGAGAAAGAAAATGAAGAAGCAGAGATGAAGAAAGCGAAAAAGAAAGTGAGGATCTGAGATCTCAACAGATTGATAGCAGTAGAGGCCTAGGCTTGGGAAAATTTCATCAATGACCAAGATGGTCCCTCTTTATAAAAGTGCTATTAAATTTTAATTTAATGTAACGTATTGTACAACACTCACTAAAAGACAAAATTGTGGGATTGAATGGTTGGGGGAGCCCAAAGGTCACCCAGGGGGGCAGCCCAAAGGTTTTGTAGTTTTGTATAAATATAGTAGAGTTAGATGTGAGATAGGGGGAATTTTTCCCAAATATATTTGTGAGAGTAATGTTTTAAGAAGAACTATTTCCTTTTGCAATAAAGAATTACAAGTTTCCTATTGGAGAAAGCTTGGTGGAAGGTTTCAAATGCTGTGCTATGGATTTGTTGAATGTGAACTATTTTGTTTTCATCTTGTGTCCATTAACTGTGAGATCATTCTAAATATTTGAACCTATGTTCTTGTTATGAATGCGCTCTACTTTATTCTATGAAATTTCCACTGTGAGTAATGAAGGCTTTTCATAAAAAATAAGCTATGTTGTTGTTCAAATATCTATTAATGTTCATGTGTTTTGAAATAAGTAACAACGATCTGTGATTTTTCTTAATGCATGCACAAAAATACATTACTCATTGATAAATGATAATTTTTCTCCCTAGGGATAGGTTAGATAGTTAGTTTTAATTTCTTGTTGTGTGTGATTTAGATGCGAGAGAGTTAAGACGAGAGGTAAGAACCTGCGCATCACATTGTGATCGCTCCTCGTATTCTCTATCAATCTGCAGTTTTAGATAGGCACTTGCACATCATACTTAAACATAAAAAACTAAAAAATATACATGGTGGACAGGGCCGTAACCGGTAAATCCTTTAATTTGTTACTTGACCAGCAGTAGTCGGACTGTAAACCGGACGGATTCCCCATACCAAACAATAACGGTCTAGTTGGGAACATTTATTGGGGAGAATCCCTAAATGTTGTTACCTACGATTTTACAAGCCTCAATATTTTTTGGCGCTAGAAGGAGGGTCATTGGTGCATGGATGGACGATTAAACCCATTTCCTTGAAATTATTCCACCGGTGATAGTTCTAAAAGCAGTTTGTTTCCCAATCCAACTCGAGAAGAAAAGGGTAAAGAGCATTTGTATTATGTCGATAACAAAGTAGTTGATGATCTGAGAATATTTACTAGGGATTATGCGAAGAAGATTGGAGGATTACCAATTATTCATGTATTACCCAGAAGAGAATATCGAAAGAAAGACCGCCCTATATTGGAAGACGCAGTGTTGGTTGAATATTTTGAAGAACTGGTAGAAACAGCCTTACAGGAAGTTGTTCAACCTCTGAATCAGTTGGGCCCAGATACACCTTACTGTTTGCCTATTCATTCACCACCTCATTCTCTGCCTAGAATCATGGCTAATGTAAACGCAAATCAGCCACCCAACCCACCAAATCCACCACCCGCTTAGAGGGCTAGGTCACCATTAAACCTGACACCTCCTTTGCATGATTTGCCTCAAGCTTTTGAGAAAATGTTGCCTAAGTTTGACCAAAGTGAAAATATTTTGGTAGACGATCATTTGCAAAGATTTTACTTGGCTATAGAAGGACTATAGGATGGAGAACATGAAGATGTAGTCTGTAGATTGTTTCCACATACCCTGAAAGGATCAGCAACCTCATGGTATTTTGCTCTGCCTGCAAATTCAATCACAGACTGGGACACATTTGAAAGAATATTTAGGAGTAAATATGCTATCCAAAAAACTCATGCAGCTCTAATGAAAGGATTATGTGCTTTAAAGAAAGAAAGAAAAGAAAAAGTGCATAGTTTCACTCAAAGGTTTGCTGCTTATCTTAAAAAAAATTCTGCAGTTGATAATCCCTCTGATAAAGTTTTGATTGAATACTATACTTCATCTCTAGGGCCTGAATTGGCCATGTTTTCCAAGATGTCAGTCAATACTACATTGTTAGAAACTTATGAAGAAGCTGAGAGAGTAGAAGTTGAAAAAGAGAGCATAGAATATTATCCTGAGCAGTCGAGAGAAAAAACTTTTGGTAAAAAAACTTTATTATTGACTAAGCCTAAGGATGAGCAATCACATGACTTTGAAGGAATGTTGAAAATGATGCAGAAGCTATCTAACAGAGTGATAGATTTGGAAAAAGAAAAAGAGGCTCAAAAAGCATATAAGCCTTACTATAAAAGGAGAGAAGACAACAATCAATCTAAACCTCCTCCACACAGTCCTGCATCAATGAATTTAACTGAGGTAGGTATGGATAATTTTTGCAACTTTCATCAGCAGCCTCATTCTAAAAGAAATTGCCCCCAATGGATAAAGTCGATGACATTAGTAATGAATCAACTATTGGACTCCAAACTAATAGAAGCTAGTGATAAGGAAGAAAAGGGTAGTAAATCCATAGAAAAACAAGAGGATGATGCTCTGGTTTTATGGGACTGTGTCTCGATGTTTGATACCAAAGAAGAAGGTTATCTGAAACAGGAGGAGATATCATAAACAAACGTGACAACAAGAAGTTGGGGTTTGATAAAATAAGATAGGTCGGTACTCCCAAAAATTAAGAGACTTCAAGAGAATATAAAGAAAATTCAGAAGAGCACCATAGCTGATAAAATACCTGAATTCACCATTACGAGTCAAAATCCAAAGAAAATTAACATGCATGTTAATCCTGTTGAAGAGAAGATTGATAATGTAAAAAAGAATCTTGAAGAACATATGATGGAGTATAATATTGTGGAAGATATTAAAAGTGCTCAGGCAAATATCTCACTGTTTGAAATGTGTAATGTGCCTCAGTAGAAAGAAAAATTGTTAAAATCACTTGAAGTACCAAAGGAAAAGCTTCCCACTGACAACCAACCTGAAGAAGAAGAAATTGGTGAAGCAAGTGTGGGAGGTACGTCTAAATACAAAACCCCAACATTTCTCCTAACTTTTGAAACTTTCAACCATAAATTGCACAACTGTTTAGTAGACTCATGGGCATCAATCAATGTTATGCCACTTTCAATTTGCAAGAAGATAAATGGACAACCTAAACCATCTACCTAGCAGGTTATTTAGTTAGACAGAAAAACTGTGAAGGTAATTGGGGAAATGGAGGGTGTTCTGATTCGATTATCTTCAAATGAAAAGGTATGTCAATTCATCGATATTGTATTAGCAGACACACCTGAGGCTTATGGACTTGTTTTGAGTCGGGATTGGTCAGCAAATCTAAATGGATATTTTGCATCAGATTGGTCACATCTGTGGTTTCCTTATAAGGGAAGTCTCAATCAAATAAAAGTATTAAGAGAGCCCCACATGAAGCACAATGTTACTCAGTTGGAGGATAAGAATGAACCAGTGAATTGTGTATTGGGAAATTACTTCATTGAACTAGAACCAGGAAACTACCAAGTAGAAGAAGCTAGTGGTACACTAGACACCCAGCCCGATCTCCTTCGATTTTCACAGGCTGATGAGATTGATTGTAAAATAGTAGACTTAGTTTCAGATGTAGTTTTTGATTCAAGTATAGTAGAATTAGATAGTTTTTGGACACTTTTTTTTTATGTATCTAAAACATTGGAAGGATCAAAAGCCAGCTGTGTCCTGATTGATCCAAAGAAAAATAAACATTTTCTTTCATGGAGATTAGAGTTTCAATGTACCAATAATAAAGCGGAATATGAAGCATTAGTTTAGGGACTAAGAAAAACAATTCAATTAAAAGTAGAAAATATGAAAGTGTATTGGGATTCTAAAATAATTGTAAAGCAAATTTGAAATCAGATACATTGCATTTCACCTCATTTAAAATCTTACCAAAATGAAGTATGGATTTGCTTAAAATATTTTATGCATTTAATATTGTATCCATTCCTAGACTAAAGAATGCAGCAACTAATTTGTTAGCTACCTCAGCTGTAAGGCTTGTACCTTCTAATAATAGATGTTCTATTGAATTAATTTTCACGCCTTCAGTTCTAGACATGGTCACCAATTTACGGGCTTTTGATGATGATCAACAAATCTTGGAATGTTTGATGAATGATGAGACTTTCAAAGGGGAAATTATCGATGATGAAGAACACCAAGATGAGTTAAAATTCAACAAATTTATTCCTAGAGGGGTCAGGACCTTAGATCAGATGTTTGATTTAGACAACAAGTTTAGAAGACTAGAAAATGTCAAGACTCACAGCTCGTCCTTACAATTCGAGCTGATAAATTTGGGAACTGAAGTTAAACCCAAATATGTAAATTTGGGAAAGTGTTGTTTTCCGGGTGAAAGAAATAAGTTCATTAGTTTGTTCAAACAGTACAAAGATGTGTTTGCCTAGACATATGAAGAGCTTAAAACATATGACACCAAGATTATACAACATGTCATCCCTATTAGAGCTGGAGTCAAGCCTTATCTGCAACCATTGAGGAAGATGCATCCTAAACTGGAGCCTTTAATTCAGAGTGAAGTGAAAAAATTATTGGATGCCAAAATTATATTCAAATTTAGATACGTGGAATGGGTTTCAAATTTGGTGCTAGTAAGGAAGAAATCTGGAGAAATCAGGCTATGTGTGGATTTCAGAAACCTAAATCGTGCTTCAGATAAAGACAACTATCCAGTCCCACCCATGGAACAAATATTGCAGATGGTTTCAGGTTCCAAGTTATTTTCATTATTAGATGGATTCTCTGGCTATAATAAAGTGTTACTAGCTGAAGAAGATAGACTTAAAACTACGTTCAGAACAAGGTGGGGAACTTTTGCTTATAAAAGAATGCTCTTTGGACTCATAAATGCTTGAGCTACTTTCCAGAGGGCCATGGATATAGCTTTCTGCGGTCTAATTGGTCGTATTGTTGTGGTATATCTCGATGGTATCACGATATTTTCAAAAAAGAGAGAAGAACACGCATTCCATCTAAAACAAATTTTGAACGGTGTCGAAAATACGGTATCTCACTGAATCCCAAGAAATGTGTGTTTGCAGTTATAGAAGGAAAGCTACTAGGTCACATTCTTTCTAAAAAAGGGATCTCCATAGACCCAGAAAGGATTAAGGCCATCGAACAGATCCCTTTACCCCATAATAGAAAAGGTATGCAATCATTCATGGGGACAATTAATTTCGTGCGAAGGTTTGTACTGGATTTTGCTCAAATTGTCAAACCTTTGCAGCAAATGGTGAAACAAAGTGTACAATTCAAATGGAATGATGTGGAAAAGAATGCATTTAGTAATATAAAGACATCTATTGTACATGCACCATCTCTTAAAATTCCAAATTTCAAAAAAGATTTTATTTTGTACACTTTTGCGTCTGATGATTCATTGGCAGCGGTGCTTACTCAGAAGAAAGGTGCGTGAGATGAGTACCCCATATCATTTATGAGCACTGGTCTGCAGGGGGGCGAATTGAATTACCTAGCTGTGGATAAACAAGCTTATGCAGTCTTCAAAGTGGTTAAACAATTAAGGCCATAAATACTTAAGAACTGGACTAAGGTACTAGTTCCACACCCAGTTGTAAGGTCTCTTTTTGTACAAAAAGAATTGGGAGAAAGAAGAGGCAATTGGGTAACAACTTTACAATAATATGATCTCGAATTCAAACCAGCATCTATAGTAAAGGGACAGGGATTGTGCAAACTAATGGTTGAAGGTAAAGATAATGAAGAAAACAATTGGGACAGTGAGGCTGAGTTACATATGATGGATGTATGTCCTCTTTTCACAGCTCCAGATTCCTGGTACCAGGACCTTGTTCATTACCTTCTGGAAGGATTGTTTCCAGAACATTGGAATTCCAAACAATGAAGATAATTGTGCCTTAAATCAGCTTCATATTAGATCATTGATGGAATATTATTCAGAAAGAATTATGATGGAGTTCTTCTTAGATGCTTAGAGAAAGAAGGTGCAAAGAAGGTCATAACAGAGTTACATGATGGGCCTGTTGGAGGCCATTTTTTCAGAGATATGACAACCCATAAGATTCTCAGAGCCGAATACTATTGTCCCACACTGTTCAAGAATGTGCATGCCCATGTCAAAAAGTGTGATATCTACCAGAGGTGTGGGGGAACACAAGCCAAAGCAGTAGGACCATTGAAGTCTGTGATGATAACAGAACCATTCGAGCAATGGGGGATTGATATCATTGGAGAGATAAAACCAAATTTTTCCTTGCAACAAAAATACATTTTGATGGCAACTGACTACTTCACTAGATGGGTCGAGGCCATTTTGTTACATAAATTGAATGAAGATGCGGTCATGGATTTCTTGCAAGATCATATTATGACTAGGTTTGGGGTTCCAATTTCCGTGGTTTTTTATAATGCTACTTATTTTTCTTCTATTAGATTAACTGCATTTTCTCATGAAAGAGGAATCAAGTTGCATTATTCTGCAAACTATTACCCACAAGGAAATGGTTTGGCAGAATCTACAAACAAGAAACTTACGGGGATCTTAAAAAGAACTGTGATAGAAAACCAGAGAAGTTGGAATTTAGCATTACCAAATTCTCTTTGGTATGATAAGGTCACACCCAATAATTCCTTAGGTGTGTCACCGTATACCCTTGTTTATGGAAAAGAAGCTATTCTTCCTCCCAACATTATGCTACCTTCTTCAATAATAGCTTAGGAGTATAGAGGTAGAGTTAACGAAATCCTACAAGTTAGAATCTATAATCTTTTGAAGGTGGAAGAGTCTAGGTCCAAATCCAAAGAACATTTTAAGCATCAACAGGAAGTAGCAAAACAGTGGTTTAATAAGCATAAAGCTGGAAAAAAGGGATTTGAAGTGGGAGATTTAGTTCTTAAGTGGGATCACCCGCATGATGAAAAGGGGAAACACACAAAGTTTCAACAGTTATGGGTAGGCCCTTTTTAGGTTGTATCAAAGCTTGGCCCCTCAACTTACAAGTTGCAAGATTTACAGGGGTGGGAAGAGAACTTACCAGTTAATGGTTTAGTTCTCAAACCTTATTTTTCCTGATTTTTGTTTTTATTTTGTACATAAATAAACTCATTTGGTTGTTTGTTTTTTATTTATTTTATTTTTGTTTGTCTTAGTTAGATTTTTATTGGTTTCAATAAAAGAAGAAAACTTTTGGTCGCATGGAGAGCATCAAAATTCTGGATTAACTAAAATACTTTATTATAAGACTGTGTATAATTGATTTATTTGAAAGAATTTCTTCTAGTTTAGCAATTTTCCTAAATGGATATGAACACATTGAATTCCTACTTAATCCTTGTAAAATAACTTGGGATCAAAAGGTCTGGAATACTATTTTGAGGCTCCGTCCATCTTACATTTAAAAATGTCTTAGGGGGTGACAACAAAAGACCCATGGAAAGGAAGCAGGGTAGGTAGTATATTATATATAAATGATCCCATGCCAAGAATTGAAAGCCAAAAGGCAAATAAGAGTCAAAAATCTCCTAAGAAAGCAATATGTATCAAAACGAAGTACTGAACCAAATGAGTACAAAATTGCCAAATTTCTTCTTCGTTCGTGAGCTGAAAATTAAATACATCTCTCACACAAAAGGACACTATGGATAGAGGAGCCTGAATAAAAAATTCAGAAAGAAAGGCATGCAGGAGGACGCAAAAAGGACAAAAAAGTCCAAAAGCACAAAAGTGCAAAATGGCATGGGAATGAGGAACAAACAAATATTTTTGTTTACCATATGTTACAATCTTGTGGTGTCCAAGCTGGGAGCTACACGGAGAAAGAGGTAAAAATGAAACTCATACTCCCATCCTCAAAAGAGTTATCTTGACTTTGAAATCTTGGTTTCCATTTTCCTAAATTGGACTATCATCAATTATTAAAAGTACATACATCTGCCATTTGGGAAATCCAGAAATCTAGAAGAATTTAGCATGTTAGTACGTATTTTGAAAATAGTCTTTTACTTAAAGAGGAAATTGTCCAGAGATCTGTGTTCACCAGGTAGTCGCCAATTGTTGCAGCTACAACTGTTTTCCCAAAAAAAAATTAAATTTGCGACCCTCCTTTTAATTTCAGTTTTCCTAGGATTGTTTTGACTCCTGATTTATGTCTTTCCTCTGCTACAAATTTGGATCTTTTGAGGTTGAATTGAGGTCAACTATTTTCTTTCATTTCGGAAGTTGAATGATCTAAAACTGCCAATGCTTTTGATTATGGAACTTAACATTTTCTGATTTTTTCAATGGTTTGGTTTGATCGCTATCGAATTTCTATTGATCTGGGAATCAGGGCATTAGTCCTCTATGATGCTGATGGACAATATTGTTATTCACTGATGTGCATTATCTCTTTGGTTTTATTTTTTAGAAACTTTATATTTTTAACTGTCGACGATTTTGCTTTATTGCTATCGAAATGTTTTTTTGTCATTGATCGGAGGCCTTGTTCGTTTCCTTACTGACACTGTAGAGATGCTTATTTTTAAACTCGTTGATCTGTAGTCCTTATTTATTCTGATCGCCGATGATTTTCTTTTGTCGTGGAAGCCGTATTTTGTATGTCTTCTTCCATTGCGGCTCTTTAGTGAACTAATCATCTGATGCATTAGTGGTTCCGATCTTTGAAGCTTAACTATCGACAGTTTTTAGCGTTTGGGAGTGCCGACACTATAGAAGGGTTGAGGACTAATCACCCGACACATAGTGCTCAGAGCCTCCAATCACAGACGTTATTTTTGTCATGGAAGCCGTAGTCTGATTGTCTTCCACCATTACGGATCCTCAGTGAACTGATCATCCGATGCTATAGTGCTTCCGCCCGCCGAAGTGGATTTTTTTCCTGATGCTTAGCGTTTTTTGTTTCCAACTATCGATAGGGTTTTTCTTGCCATTTTTGTGAGATTTTACCATATTTCATGGGTGATGGAGGTTTCTGTTTTTTGGTCAAGTTAGGGATTTCACGATGAGAACACCGTACAGGGCCTCACATTTGATGATTAGTTTATTGATAGTATGGTTTATGTTTTATTGAAAATGTATATCATCTTGAATGCAGTCTGGATTAATGATGAGTTTTCATTTTAACTGTAGATGGACTTAAAGGATTTTTTAGACTCAGTTTGATGATTGTTGTTGCAAAGAAGACATATCTAAAAAATAAGCAGAAGGTGATTGTTGCCCCAAAGAAGATATGTCTAGAAGACAAAGCTGAAGAAGGAGGCAACAAGGAAGGAAGAGAAAAAAAATGAAGAAGCAGAGATGAAGAAAGCGAAAAAGAAAGTGAGGATCTGAGATCTCAACAGATTGATAGCAGCAGAGGCCCAGGCTTGGGAAAAGTTCATCAGCGACCAAGCTGGTCCCTCTTTATAAAAGTGCTATTAAATTTCAATTTAATGTAACGTATTGTACAACACTCACTAAAAGACAAAATTGTGGGATTGAACGGTTGGGGGAGCCCAAAAGTCACCGAGGGGGACAGCCCAAAGGTTTTGCGGTTTTGTATAAATATAGTAGAGTTAGATGTGAGATAGGGGGACTTTTTCCCAGATAGATTTGTGAGAGTCATGTTTTAAGAAGAACTATTTCCTTTTTCAATAAAGAATTACAAGTTTCATGTTGGAGAAAGCTTGGTGGAATGTTTCAAATGCTGTGCTATGGATTTGTTGAATGTGAACTATTTTGTTTTCAGCTTGTGTCAATTAACTGTGAGATCGTTCTAACTCTTTGAACCTATGTTCTTGTTATGAATGCACTCTAGTTTATTCTATGAAATTTCCACTATGAGTAATGAAGGATTTTCATAAACAATAAGCTATCTTGTTGTTCATATATCTATTAATGTTCATGTGTTTTGAAATAAGTAACAGCTATTTGTGATTTTTCTTAATGCATGCGCAAAAATACATTACTCATTGATAAATGATAATATTCCTCCCTATGGATAGGTTAGATATTTAGTTTTAGTTTCTTTCTATGTGTGATTTAGATGTGAGAGAGTTAAGATGAGAGGTAAGAACCTGCGCATCACATTGTGACCGCTCCTCGTATTCTCTATCAATCTACATTTTTAGATAGGCACTTGCACATCATACTTAAACATAAAAAAATAAAAAATATACACGATGGACTGGGCCGTAACCAGTAAAGAATTTAATTTGTTACTTGACCTATGGTAGCTGGACCGTAAATTAGACGGATTCCCCATACCAAATAATAACGAGCTAGTTGGGAACATTTATTGGGGAGAATCCCTAACTGTTGTTACCTGTAATTTTCCAGGCCTCAACAGGTCTGAAGCCATCATTTGTGCTGCTCACATTCAAAACAGATCTTTCCACAAATCAATGAAAGTAATTACACCTTATGAGGCATAGTTTGGTGAAAAACCAAATGTCTCAAATTTCAGGATATTCGGGACAAAAGAATGGGCAATAATCCCTTCAGAGAAGAGGAAAGCCTTGCAACCACAAAGAAAGGAGTGTCTCATGGTTGGATATGGTTAGGAAACCAAAGGGTACAAGCTCTTTGACACATATACTTGCAAAAATTTTGTTGAAAGAAGTGTCAAATTCGAAGAAGAGCCAATTCCTGATTTCGAATTTGCACTGGGGGATTGCTCCTCTCCTCAACCATTCGAAGATGTAAGTGATGACACATGCTCTATTTTTTCTGATAATTCTGATATAAATGTTTCTGAAGATGATATTTCTATAGATGACTCACCATATAGGACCAAATGGGCTGAAAAAATTGTGCAAGTAGCTGGGGAATTGGCAGGAAATCCCCAAGAGCATAGGAAAACTAGATCACAAACTAGTAAGGATTCTTTTGCAAGTGATAGTACTCTTGTTGAGCACTATTACATGCCGATCAGTTCTGATACTCAGACATATCAGAAATATTGTACAGACCCAAGATGGAAATCAACAATGGAAGATGAGCTTCAGTCCCTCCTAGAGAACAATACATGGGAATTGGTTCCCCTTCCTCCCAAGAGGAAAGTTGTTCAATGCAAATAGGTCTTCCTGACCAAACTTGCTGCTGATGGTTCTGATATAAAATGTAAGGCTATATTAGTGGCTAAGGGCTATTCTCAAGTCCATGGAGTTGATTCCACAGAGACCTTTGCATCGGTTGCAAAGATGGACTCAATTAGACTAGTTCTTGCACTGGCAGCTAGTAAGTGTTGGGAAGTTCACCACATGGATGTAAAGAGTGCATTCTTGCATGGTGAGTTATAGGAGGAGATATATATGCAGAAGCCTGAAGGTTTCCAAGAGGATCTTTCATTGTTATGTAGGCTGAAAAAATCATTGTATGGGCTCAAGCAAGCCCCCGGGGCTTGGTGTGCAAAAATGGATGTTTTCTTGCTTTCAATTGGCTTCACAAGATGCAAATCAGACCCTAATGTGTATTTGCAGAAAAATGAAGTTAATTTGCAGGTAATTTTTATTTATGTTTATGATATTATTATTACAGGTTTCTGCACCAATTTAATTGGACAAATTAAGAGCTCTTTGCACCGTGAATTTGCTATGACAGACCTAGGATTGCTAAGGAAATTTTTGGGCTTGGAAATTGAGCAAAATGGTAAGGGAATCATGCTGATTCAGCCACAGTATGTGTCATACCTGGTAATATGGCTGAGTGTAAGGTGTCTAAGTCTCCCTTTCTTTCTGGTATTAAAATGCATGAATTTGGCAATTCCCCAATGGTGGATATCACACTCTACAGGAAACTAGTTGGCATCTTGCTCTACCTCACTCATACAAGACCTGAATTGTCTTATGCTATGAGTGATGTAGAAATAAATATGCACCATCCACATGAGCTCCATTGGAGGGAAGAAAAAATAATTCTTCAATATGTCCAGGGAACTAAGAAATTCAGGGTGCACTACACAGCTAGTTCCTCACTTCAACTAGCTGGATTTTCTTATTCAGATTGGGTCGGTGATCCAACTGATAGAAACTCAACATCAGGTTTTTTATTCATGTTTTCTGAAGGTTGAATTTTCTAGTCAAGTAATAAACAACACACCATCTCACTTTCATCATCAGAGGCCGAATACAGGGCAGCAATCAATGCTGCAACTCAATGTGTTTGGTTGCAGGGAATTCTGTGGGAGTTTGGTGTCACAATTAACTCTCCAACCAAAATTTGGGTGGATAATCAGAGTGCAATAAATATATATAATGATAAATTATAGATTTAGAGGACAAATAACATATAGATACACATGCATTACATTCAAGGATTAGTGCATGACAGGGTGATCTCACTACAGTATTGCCCATCCACTGAGCAAACTGCTAATATTTTTACCAAGGCTTTCACTGAGAAGACCTTCACTTACCTGAGATATTTTCTTGGGGTGAGTGAGTGATGGTAATTTTATGTTATATTATTACAGGTCCAGCCCCATGTCCATTCTTGAGGGAAGTTTTTTCCCATGAGGTTTTCCTTCTTTCCTTGGTTCACATGGACAAATAAAAATTGTAATTTCTGAATTATGTACTTGAGGTGACTTGAGCCATTGTTGCCAAGGCCTTCATAATTTTGTGAGAATACTTTGTTTTTGGATTAAGGGAGTGTGTTAGAAAATTAATCCATCATTAGTACCTTAGTTACACTAATTAGTCAATTTTATTGCTTTTTAAGCTTTAATACACTATGAGGTGGACTAGGGGTGCTTAGGTGGACATATGCCATGTCAATTTGAGATTCCATGACCCACATGGGTAATCCAGATTAGTAAACCAGACACATACACACATCCATAATTTTTGGTGCACTCCCATTCATTGAATGTGGACAGGAAAGTTGACTTGGAGCGCTAGAGTGGGATTTTCCCCAAATTCAGCTTGATTTGGTGCAATTAATGTTGCATTGAGACTCTGCACCACCCAGTTTTCCACACCCACACTATCCAAGGTGTAATTATTGACTCAAAACAAATAATCCATGCCACTTCAGCAATTCATGGCCATTTGGAGAGATTTGGGACGTGATTGGCCCACCTAGGGGGGTTTGATGCCAATTTGGCAATTCTAAGTTATTTGCTCACAATTGGCTTCCAAATCCATTCAAAACTATTATGATGTATTTATAAACCTATTAATAGAAATTTCATAGTTAGACAATCCAAATTTATCTTGTTTCCAACTATCATTGTCTGTAATTTATCTGTAATTTGATGGTTTTTACTGAATCTTGCACCCAAATTTGATTTGTGAACCTCACTAACACTCCTAGATTCTCATGTGGTTTGAATTACTCACTTTATAGTTCAAATTTCTCACAAATTTATAGAATGTAACTTGA
>LPNX010881598.1:479675-523875 GCA_001517045.1 Pseudotsuga menziesii | reverse complement strand
CCCCCCCCCCCTGCCCCCATCCCTGAGGGTGTGGTTGTTGTGGTGGGTACTAGTTCTGCTAGTATTCTAGCTTATATTGATTATGTGGCCCATCTTGAGGTTGATGCTGGCTCCGATACTGATGTTGGGGGAATGACGCAAGCTAGTAGTGCACTTGTGCCTTTTGGGCCTCAACCGGCCCCTCGTTCTTCATCAAGTAGGTATCCACCATATTTTCATTCAAGAGTTGATATGCTCTGTATTCCTTCTCTTCATGCTCTACTAATTTATAGAATTTACAGAAAAGGTTTACTGGGGTACTTACAGTCTTTTGCAAGTATAGACACTCCTCATCGCGATGTCCTCTAGTGTGGCTTATGGGGCACTAAGGTAGGTTGTGTGCACTCAATGGGTTTGTCACACATGATGATATATAGTTCATGTAGGTTGGAAAATTATCCTTAATGTGTCCACCTGCTCTACATTTCATGCACCATAAATCTTCTTGGGCTTCCTTGCCCTTCTTGATGTCCTAAAGTTGTATCATCGGATAATCCAACTGCAACTAAATCTACACCATGCTTGTGGCACTGTCCTCGATTGACGAAGCTTCCAACTTCATTTCCAATTCTAATGCTTCAGTTCGCGACTCGATATTTTGTTGCATTAACGGGCCTTAGATGTGTGGTAATAACACAACAATAAACCACTCTTTATGTTGTACATCCGACATTTGGAAACTTACTTTTGCCATCAAAATTTTAAATCACTACTCAAAGTCCCATACGGACTTGGCCAATGACTGCTTGATCTCCTTGATCTCGGTGATACACTGCGACTCAGATTCAGGTTTCCTAAACTCAGAAATCATCGCAAGCCTTATCTCCTCAAGGGTCTTCTGTGGGGTTCCTGGTGGTACTATACAAAAATTCATAAACCAATCTAGCACATGACCCCTTAGATTGGTAATCATCTACGCTTTCTTTAGGTCTGCATTGTTAACTAGGGGAACCATCCAAATAGCTTCATAGAGGAACCAATGTTGTTTTGGATCTTCTCTTCCATTCCCATTGAATGTGGGTAGTTTAATATCTGTGCTAGCCATTGAGTTGGTGTCAGGGTTATCTGATGAGTCATTTAATGGATGTGTTCCCTCTTGCACGCTAGTCATAGTACTAGCACTATTAGTATTAACAACTCTTTCAGGATATGAGGCTCTAGACCTTACCTCTGGCGATACTTTGGGTGTCATGTATTTGCATCCTGAAATGCATGTTTTTGCAGATTATTTGGATTCTTCTACTCCTTCAGAAATTGGGCTACAGTCCTCCTCTTTATCGCAAGACCCTTCATCCAACTACGACTAAATTTCGTGCTCACTCTCTTAGAACAAACTAGGAGCTCGTCGACCTTCCTCTCTCTTTATTCTTTTCCCTGATATGAATATCCTTCCGCTTCTTAGGATTCCATATTCTAGTTCAGGTTCTATAATGTCGTCTACGACATAGCCTTCCCATTTCCCATTTCCCATTTTCCTTATATGTCGTCTACGACATAGCCTTCCTTCTGGTTATGCGACTCAACTACTCAACTGCAATATACCCTTCTCATAGAAAAGCATCTTTATCCATTTACTTATTGACAACAAATACCTTTGTCAAGGTCCTTGCCATTGGAAAACATTTCTTTCAGCCTCACTATACGAGGTTATAGTTTCTACTACAAACTCAGTAATATATCCTTGCAAAATACTATCGACCCAAAAATCAACAACTCTAGAGATGGTTTTACTTACACTGGTTACATCGCAGACCAACTGATCACTCCACTCAACCACTTCTCTTCTATGGAAAATTGTCTGTCGCGTTTCCAACCTTGAAAACCACTCATGTAACACAATAGCAAACTCTACAAATAAGGTCTCATGAATATCAAAATATATGTACTGGTTTACCTAGTTTTTTGTGCTCAACCGCGATACTACACTCTCTTCCTATGCAAAGGTTAGTGTCTTAGACTCCAGCCAATATTCAATTTCATCCTTTGTCGGATGCCACAACATTTCCCTTGACTCAAATGATTACAGGTCCTGGAAAGAGAACCATTTGTTGGCCTCTTTCTCATTCTTGTCTCGACCCATGGTTCAACAACAACAAAATACCAACAAGACACCAAAAGACATCGGCCTGACAGAGAAAGCTCATTCGGCAATGCCTGTGAGGCAGGCTCAGTCTCACATGAGATATCTTAATGTGTAAATTCCAGAACCATGTTTTTGCAGTTGCAGAGGGATTATAGTCCCTTGGCATGCGGCCAAGGTGCTCGATAGAGACAGTGGGATGGATTCTTTCACTCTGCCATAGAGGCACAACTATGTGCCACTGCCCATGCATGTGACAAAAAATTTTCCTTACAGCTCAACAACTAGCACAAAGCTGCAACTCAACTGATCCCTTATACTTGACCGACAGTGTGTGACTTATATTATAACTTAGCAGCTTAACAATGAAATCATACATATCATGCCGACAATGATTTAGCCATTCATTCATTTTTTGATTGTTCATACTACAACATACATTCAACAATAATTGTAACTGTAAACAATATTAAGTAAGCAAACATTCACATAAACATTCAATCATTCAACAACATCCATCCATTCGACATAGCAAATTAATGTGGAAACCCATCTGGGAAAAACCACCAAGGTACTCTTCATTTGGCATGAGAAATGGGTATAAAACCTTGCAGTCTATTCTTAAGATATGTCTATTTGACTCAATCTCTTATTTATCTCATGCTCTCTGGTTTATTCTTCTAACTACTCCTATTGATCCGCACATAGCCTGGATCAAGTCCTTCTATTTTACTATCTATGCACTCAACTCTAGATTACTCCTACTAGCATTTTTCACCCCCAGTTGCAAATATGCAGCTCAATGGACTTCTACTATCAGACTCCTCCTTGATATTCTACAATACTTCTAACCTGCTATCTACTAGCCGAATCTATTGTCTAACCCTTATACAGAGTAGGTTCCTTCTATTTATATTATTTTCAAGACCCCACAGGGTCAACTGAGTGCAACTCAGTTATTACAGACACAAGTAGCTACAAAATATCTCAGTTACATTAATGTCGACCCATATTTAGCCACAAAAATCCTAAAATACATTAATCACAGCCATAACTAGCCATGGAAACTTCTTTCAGCCTGTCTATATAGGTTATGACTAGCCGCAAAACTGTCCTCGAGTCTTCTACCGGTTAGTCCTTCTGTAGTCTTCCTTGAATTTCACCTATCCAACTTTAACTCTTCTACCTGCCTCTTCCACCGACTCTGGATGTGATTTTCCTCATCGCACCAATCCCCTGCTCTTACGCATCCTTTCCGTCCTTATCCTTTCTCTGCCATGCGCATGTTTTTCCTTTCTTGCACTAGTTCTTTCGTTCCCTTCTTAACCTTCCTTTATCCCATCATGCATGCACTTTTCCTACTTTACTTATGCATCGGATTCTTCCTTGTGTACTTTTCCTAGCCCAACACATCCCCAACACTCACATGTGGCTTGTCTTGAGACACTAAGAAAAAAGTGATGTCTCTGCAAAATTTTCATGTCACAAAACATCATGTTTCAAGAAAAAAACTTATGTCTCTAGTGTAGTTTGCGCTATAGGACCAACCTTGTCCTGAAATTCCTTCAAAATTTGTTGCACCTTGGCAACTTCTTCTGTTACTTCCTCCACTTGCTTGGTCAACTGTTCCACCCAATCAGAACTGATATGTTCTAATGGGCCAACTTCTAATGACTGCATGATGTGTTGAAGCTTCTGTTGTACAGGATTAATAAGCCTTGTAACTCGTGTTGCTTCGAACTGATGTGCCACTACCTCCTCATTCCTAGTACACTATTGATCACAGAGATATTGGAATTCCTGCTGAAGCTGTTTCACCTCTACAACCTTTGTAACATTCTCCTTAAGCGACAGCTTTTTCATCTCTACCTTTACTGCGGTGATATTTTCATCATCTTGTCGCGCATCTGCCTTCATCTTTTCCATGGTCTCATCCTCTAGAAGTGCTTACCACATCACGAAAACTGCTTCAACTATCTCAGTGCAGAATTTTTCTCCTTGGCTTATCCTTGTAACAGCCTCAGATGTTGTTTTTTGTGCTCTTCAAGCACCTCAGGAGGTGTGCTTGGTGTCTGCCTTTCTTGTAACTCCTCCACTTGCTTCCTGAGTTCTCGCCACCATCTTGGAGAGGCGGCCAACCTTGGTGACTGAGTCTTCATCTTCTTGACATGCTTCTAGTGGGAACTCTATGATCACACTTTTTATGGATTCAGTGAGTGGAATCCTACTTTGTTCTCAGGCCACAATTTCCTGCTCCTTTTCTCTAAGGAGGGCCTTACACGCTATCACCTTTATTTTCTTCTTGGTCTCTTGGTACGTGATTGCATTCTCTCTGAGCTGCACCTTGGTCACAGCTGCATGTTGCATTGCATAGACTTTAGTTAATGTGATTTTCGAGAATTCCATGTTTAAAAACTAGAAGCCATGAACAACATCATCAAACTCACTTGTCCCCATATCCATTACTCGTGCCTATATTTCTACTTTTATCAGTGAGACTAGATTTATTGTTACTAGTGGGATACTAGGATCTACACCATAAGTTTCTGCCTTGACAATGGTTTTAACTTTGTTTATGTCCTCTGTCAGCTGGTTGATGTGCCCGGTGAGCTCGTTTGTCAGTCGCAGCTATTTCTTACTTAGTCCCTTCAGAATGGACTTGGAAACCTCTGCAATGGCGTTGGACAATAGGATTATGTCCTTTTCCACTAAACTAACTGTGTTAGCTGATTTGTCTGCTTTGTGCTTCTTATGTTGATGTTTCTCTGTGCTACGCAACTCTTCACAAGCCTTCTGCACATCCTAATCAGTAGGTGTGCCTTCAGAGTCATCATCATTATTATCCCTTATTTTCTCACTATCATCATCGAGGCTTGATGACTGGTTGTCTGGTTTGTCTCCACTGACATTGTTTTTTCCATCATCTTGGTCATGACCCTAACCATTCCCATAGTCGTCTCCTCCTTGGTTTTCTTCTTATTCCACATGCTCATTTATGGGGCCATGCCATTCTTCAGAACACTCCTGGATAATTGCGTCTACATCTGCATCAATGATCATATATCTTTCCTCGTGTGCTTCCTTGGCTAGGTCCTGCTTCGATTCCAGAATAGTGTTATGTACACCAGCCTGAAAGTTAATGAATGTCATATGTCTATGCACTGTTGTGGCCCTTACTATGTGAGACCGCCTGATAACATTGCGTAGGGCCTTTCCATGCGGAAAGAACTTGATGTTATTATCAGCCTGATGAATCCTATCCGCTTTATCCTCCCAGAGGTTATGATACTTTGTGCCAAGTAAAAGCACTGGGACATCTATTGGCTGGTAATCCTGTGGGTTGGACCACAGAATGAAGGATATTGGGATGAGCCGCCATGAGTAATGAAATTTGTCCTTAGTTTCCTCCTGCACCTCCTCTGCATCATCTATCAGTTCATTCAGTAGGAACTGTGACCAATTGAAGATTACTCCTATTGTGCACTGCTCTACAATTTATGCCACATCGACGGTGCACTCAACAGGTCTAATCTTGTGTAACATCTTGCAAGATAAGATTCTGGATGCAAACCTTACCATGTTGTCCTCTATAGGGGCAATAAGGAATCCCCTACCTTCTCGTTGAAGTTTATACTTATGCTTCATCTTGGCGGTGTCTCTGTTTTGGCGCAAATAAGGAGTAGGGTCATGTATGACCTTTGGTAGACCCGTTGTCAAAGAGATGAGCTCGATGGGACATCGTAGGGTTGATAATGCCATAAACATCCTCTATGAAAGAAGACAAGGAATTTCTTCACATACGTGGTCACCTAGGTGTTGTGTCCAAAGTACGGCATGAGCAACAGATTTAGCAATCCCACTCTATCGACATCGCTTTCCCACTCCATTTGCACTAAGAGATGGGGCCTAGTTGAATTGGCTTGAACCGTTACCATGTAGTTCCTCGTTTCCAATCCCAGTTGCTTGCATGTTTCGCAATCATCAAACTGCAGCTTGGAAATCTTAGGTACTATTTCCATCGAGAGGGATACACCATTGGGGATCTTGGGGGTTACTAAGGTTGTGTGTGATTTCGTCGGGAGCCTTACCTCTTTCACATTGTCTCTCCTTGGAAAAAGATAGTGGGTAAATTTTTCTTCTTCCTCGGCAGCACCAACATCTCTGCATGGGGGTGAGCTTGGTTCATCTTCCTCCATCATGTCTTCCTTAGGTATATCTGCAACGACCTTAGCCTTGCACTTCTTTAATATCTTGGGCTGGATGACTCTCTAGCCTCTCTCGGTGGCACAACTATTTGTGGACATGAAACTGGTGGATTCTAAACAAGGTTTGGCACAGGGCCTAAACCAGAAGGTGGAACAGGGGCCGAACCGGCCATAGGAACAGGTTGCTTTCTTGATCATCCCATTGATTATAGTTCCAGTCCATGTTCAGGTTGTTGTACCTCGGGTGATGCAATTTCCTATTCAATCTGATACGGCAAGGAAAAATTTCTGTTGGATGGCTCACTAACACTAGAAATTTCAATGACCATGGGTTTCAGCTCACTCTTTGTTATAGGGTTGGGATCTGTCAACTCTCGGCTCTGGTTCTCTCTTCACGGGTGTAAGTAAACTGAAAATTAATGAAAAATAAGCTCCATTTTATAGGTGCCTATGCGTCATGTGATCATCATGCGATGGGAGGTCAAGGTCTTGTCAATCACATGGGATTATCGTCCGACACATTCCCCATCAATTCAACTACTCGAGTTCTGAGATGTACCTGTCAGGGCAGTTGTTGTAGTTATAGAGGAGATGACTAATGGTACCATAAAGCATGTTGTCATTCCCCTTGGACTCGTCGAATTAATTACACCTAGTTGTCATAGCCACCTCAATATTTTTTTCATATTAACACTTTAATGTCCTCCATCCTATCATTCCACTTTTTACTGCGCTTTTCCTCATTTTGTCACAGACGTACGACAGAATAGTTTCCTTCCTTTTGTTCTCTATTTTTTTTTTCGCATGCAACACGACCTTACCAAGGTATGTCATGACCATCATAGTAAGGTTTCAAGTGACTTCCATTCACCATTCCTGCGACATATGTTCCATCTAGTTTCTACCATTTTACTGTGCCTACATCAGTAATGTGTGCAATCCTATATGGCCCTAACCAATGCATTTTTAATTTCCCTAGGTATTTGAAAATTTTGATGTCATAGAGAAACACAAGTCCTCTGACTTCAAATGTATTAATCATGATATGACGTTCATGCCAAGCTTTCTTCCTTTGCTTCTCGATGTTCTGATGGAATCCTGTGATGAAGCGTTCCTCTTCAATTTGAACGAGCTGCAACAACCTTTGCTCGACAGCATCTTTGTCGGTCATCTCTGTCAGTGCAGCAATCCGTACGATCGACATAATGCACTCCATTGGCACAACAGCTTCCTATCCATACACCAGTCTGAATGGGGTATGTTTTGTCAATCGCTTGCAAGTTGTGCGGTGTGCCCAGAGCATAGCTGAAACTTTCTGATCCCAATCATCGCTGTGGACATTGCATACTTTGGTTAATGCGTTCTCCAGAATTTTGTTGAAGGATTCAACTGTTCCATTTTCCTAAAGATGGTAGGGTGTCGTCTTCTTATGTTGAATCTGGATCTATCTAGTAATCTTGGCAATCATTTTGTTAACAAAATGCATACCTTAGTCACTGAGTAGAATTTTTGGACAGCCAAATCTAGTCACCACATTTTAAAATAAAAACTTCACCACAGTTGCAACAGTGCAATATTTAATAGGCACGACTTCAGCCCATTTGGTCAAGTAGTCTGTCATAGTGATAATGTAGACAGTGCCAGTCCTCTTCCTTGGTGGAATGATCGGCCCAACGAAATCAACAACCCATTTATCAAAATCCTTGAGGGTTATCTATGGTGCAAGTGACATCTTGTCATGGTGCGATGGGTTTTGTATTCTCTAGAAGATATCACAGCACCAGAAGAAGCTCTGAGTATCCATATGTATGGTTGGCCACCATAATCCTGCTTGCAATATATTGTGCATAGTTTCCTTTCCCTCATAGTGTCCTCTTGCAACACCATCATGTGCTTCACTCATTATCCATTGTCGCTCATGGTTAAAGACACAACGTCGAAATGTTTCATTCGTGCCCAATTTGTATAAGTGTCCCGCAATTAGTGTATAATCAACAACTTTTACAACTGATGTTTCTTCTGGTTAGTGGAGAATAATTTTGGTGCATATCCTATGCTTAAGAAGTGAATGATAGCGTTCAATTTCTTATCCTTATCATCCATCATGGTTCCTGCAAAAATTTGTGCATCTGGCAAGTTATCTTCCAAACTAGTTGGTTCTTCACCACTTTCTATCCTTAACAAGTGATCGGGTCCAACATTCAGTCGACCAAGTTTAAAAATGAATTCAAAGTCAAATTCTTGAAATAGGAGGATCCATCTACATATCTCCCCCCCTAACACTAGCTTGTTGACTAGGTACTTCAATGTTGAATGATCAGTGTACATTTCAAAATGTCCACCCAATAACTAGTGTCAGAATTTCTGCAGCGCGTAGACCATTGTGAGGCCTTGACTTTCTGTTGTCATATAGTTTTTCTCTGATGTTGACAGCTTCCTGCTAGCAAAATAAATAGGGTGGCCAAGTGCACCCTCACCTGGTTGTGTCAAGATTATACCGAGCATGACAGATGACGCATCGACATGGACATGGAACTGCTTCTTCTAGTCTGGAAATACAAGTATTGGCGTAGTCGCCATCTTGTTCTTCATTTTTTCCAAGATTTTTTAGCAAGCTGGTGTCCACTAGAAATTTGCATCTTTCTTCAACAGTTTCTCCATAGGTGCAGTGATATCATCATATCCTCTAAAGAATTTTCTGTAGTAGCCTGTATGTCCTAACACCGATTTGAGTTGCGTGACTAATGTGGGTGGTGGTAAGTCAAGTATAATCACAAATTTTGTTGGATCAACCAAAATACCATTGTGACACACGATGTGACCCAATAAAACACCAAATGGTGTGCAAAAAATACATTTATTGGAATTAAGCATGATCTGATATTGGCGACAGTGGCCTAGCATCATGCGCAGACTCTCAATATGGTCTCTTACTATACCAAACACAGTCCAATCATCAAAGTATACCTCAAGAAACTTATGGATAAAATATTTAAAAGCAAAGACTACTATTCTAGAAAAAATAGCAGGTGCATTCTTGAGTCCAAAGGAAACTACCATATACCGGTGGCATCCCCATTCTATGACAAATGTTGGTTTGTGGCGATCCTCCTTCATGATTCTAACTTGATGATAGCCAAAGAATCCATCGGTGAATGAATACATTTCTTGTTCTCTGATGCTTTCCAATACTTCGTCTGTGATCGGTGTTGGGAATGGATCATGCAGGCATGCGTCGTTCAGTTTCCTTGGGTCAACACAGATCCTTACTTCACCTGTTGTCTTCTTATCCTGGATCACTATAGGGCTGATCCACTCTAATTCCTTGATAGGTTCAATGATTCCTACATCGAGCATGCAATCCAATTCAACTTTTACCTTTTCTTTATACCATGGATTCAACCTATATGGTCGTTGTGTAAATGGTCTAGCATCTAGTTTCAGAGGTATTTTCATTTCTCCTAGATCCCCTACTATTCCTTTCATCTCTATGAAATTGGTTGGGAATAGATCCTGGTATTCATGCAGTAAGTCTATGATCTTTGTGAATATTTCTTCATCCCAATAATCTCCTATATTGGTGAACTTTGGGTTTTTTGGTGACCTAATGTTTACTTTCTTGATTTTCAGTGGCTTCAGGAACTGGTTGCTCAAAATACCACTTCCTTCTACTATGCGTGTACCCTCTAATTCTGGTATATTTATGTTATTCGATTCATCATCTGGGTCTCCATTCATACTATAACAAGTCATCCATTGTTGGATGGTTGCACTGCACTGGTGGGAATTTGCCTCTTTGATAGGGATTTCAGCAAATATCTTCTCTCTGATTGTCTGAAGTGCAGTATCAATTGTGGGTCGCTCATCAGCAAACTCAATTGTGTGCACAAACTGTTTAGCTACGTTTTCCCAATCCTGAGTTCCTTGTCACAACTCCATGGATGTATACTAGCTTTGGGGTGTCATTTCCAATGTGTGAATGAAATGATGTACCCATTCTTGCCACGGGTATTCTACAAATATGGTGCGACACAGATTTATGTGCTCAACAGGGTTCGACAATCCTATGTACTTGTGACTCACAATGGTGACTTATTCACCAAATCTAACTTCCATCAACCTTTTGCACTGTGGCCATTATGATATTGACCGCTTGTGTGTACCCCTCCATCTAGCGGGTGTAGTCTTTAGTACATGGTCTAACACAGACAAGCACTGTGAATCTGTTATGAGTCCTTCAAACTCACTCAGGAAGGTCATGAGGTTAGGTAAACCCTCATAGGTGGTAATTTATCTTAACTCGTTCTCCACCTATTGCACAAACCTTGTAATTATAGTGCACCTTCTCATAGAGACCTCATGTAGCCAGTTTTTCCAATTTTCTAAGGCATCTCCTGAGTCAGATGTGGAGGAGCTAGCACTCTTCAAGCTCGATTTTCCATCCACTGTCAAGTTGATGTGATCTTCTTGTAACATAGTGACATTGTAGATCTAGTCGAGATAATCACCCTGCCCCTCATTGTAGACAGGAGCGATGTACCTTTGTCCTTCCAATGTATCAATGGGTGACACTACCCTCATCTCATTATCCTCAAATGAGAGTATCATTTTATTGAAATTGATAATGGTCTAGTTATATATGGCCCAATCTATCCCCAAAATCACGAGATATGGGTTTGTGTCATCGACAATGTTAATGACTTCAAAAGTTCGCAAATGTCCGCAACCCTTCAATGTTGACAAGGACTTGCCTCAACCTACCAAATGGTATGACCCTCACCTGATTTGCAAGTCACAACTGGACATGAGACCAGTCCAAGTGTGGCTTTCCCATGCTTTCCCAAGTTTGTCGCATCAAAATATTGGCGTATGAGCCTAGGTCTAAGATAATGTAATCCATTGTTGGTGTCATTTACCCAACTTACACACTTATTTGGTCAATTTTGGCCTATTTACCGACTATCCTAAGTTTAATTGACTTAATCGGCATCAAATGAGCACACTATGACATCAACATGAGCACACCCATGCCTTCCTTCAATTAAGGAGGCCAACTAAGCTTTCTCCTTAAATCGAGGAGGGTAACTCAGTTTCCTCCTTCAAACATGGAGCAATTTCGGGGTGATCTGAGTGTCATAAGTGCATCATCACTCGATCTGGATCATCACTGCTGGATCATCATCAAGTCTGGATCATCACTTGATCTCGATCGTCACTACTAGATCATCACTTGATCTGGATCGTCACTACTCAATCATCATCAAGTTTGGATCATCACTTGATCTGGATCGTCACTGCTGGATCACCATCAAGTCTGGATCATCACTTGATCTGGATCATCACTGCTGGATCATCATCAATTCTGGATCATAACTTGATCTAGATCGTCACTGCTGGATCATCATCAAGTCTAGATCATCACTTGATCTGGATCGTCACTGCTAGATCATCATCAAGTCTGGATCATCACTTGTTCTAGATCGTCACTGCTAGATCATCATCAAGTCTGGATCATCACTTGATCTAGATTGTCATCAAAGCTGGATCATCACTGAATCATCATCATCATTACTGCTTATGCTATCTGAATCAAATGGTGTTATCTCTTCATTCTTCTCATCACAAGAATTTCTATAGAGCCAGCCCTTTTTCATGTTGGTTGTAGGCCTACCCCTCATGTAGGTATTCAGCACTTATATCTGACCATAAGTTAGAATGGCCCACCAAGATCTTACATCTGACCTCATCTTGTCAGAAAGGCACACCCAGCACTCACATCTAACCTCCTCTTGTCAAAAAGGCCCAGCACTCACATCTGACCATGTGTAAACACATCGCGCCAAAATGGCTCAGCACTTATATCTGACCATGTGCAAACACACCACATCGGAAGGGCTCTGCACTTACATCCTACCATGTTCGAAAACACTGCATCGGAAGGGCTATGCACTTACATCTGACCATGTTTGAAAACACCGCATCAGAAGGGCTCTGCACTTACATTCGACCATGTGCAAAAACACCGCATCGAAAGGGCTCTCAGTTTTAGACCGAGGATTCTTGGTAACTGACTATATGCCTCCATTCTCCCAGAGAATGGCATCAACCCTTATATCTGATCAAGTGGGAACACATCCTTCAATCACATCAGAATGGCCATGCACTCACATCTGATCATGTAAGATTACATCCCACAGTCATATCAGAATGGCCCTTAGTCCCAGACTGAGTATTTCTGCTAACTAAACAGGTGCCTCCATTCTCCTAGAGAATGGCAACTCATCACCACGCTGAGTATTCCTGGTAACTGACGAGGTGCCTCCATTCCAAGAATGGAATTCATCACTTATATCTAATCATGTAGGAACCAATCCTACAGTCACATCATAATGGCTCAGCACTCACATATGACATGGAAGGAACCAATCATCTCACCATGACAAAATGGGTCAGCCCTTACATCTGACCATGGAAGGAACCTAATCCTCTCACCATGTCAGAATGGCTCTAGGTCTCATCATTTCCCCTTGGAGGGAACCTCGATCTAGAGAACACCAAGCTTCTCCCTGAAGTACTCAAACTTCACTTTGGCCATTTCTAGCATAGAATCACATCAAGGATAAATAAGTCCAAGGATGACCTGCGAGCTTCACCAGGACCGATTACATCCGAGGGAAACCAATAGGACCGTTTACATCTGAGAAACCTATGAGCTTCACCAAGATTTATACTCAGACAACTTGTCTCATTAGCTATGCTAGAAATCCCTCTTTCGAGAGATCTCGATATGGATCACTGCTCCTCTATGCATCATACAAAAAATGCAAGTCAGATCAACCAAATCACATAGAAGTTTTCAAAAGAAACATACTACCTCCCAAATAGCAAGTGGCAACATATTTTTCCTCAGCTGTACTCAGTGCCATGCAGGACTCCATCCTACTCTTCCTATCAATGGCACTACCT
This sequence comes from Pseudotsuga menziesii, assembly GCA_001517045.1. Taxonomy (NCBI): domain Eukaryota; kingdom Viridiplantae; phylum Streptophyta; class Pinopsida; order Pinales; family Pinaceae; genus Pseudotsuga; species Pseudotsuga menziesii. The sequence goes on along the minus strand of LPNX010881598.1, from coordinate 510,585 downwards.
GCCCAATATGAATCCACATAATCTTTTGATTCCCCTCATACTTGAGCCCATAATCAACTGTACCCTTCAGGTACCTCACTGCATGCTTTACAACCATCAGGTGAACATGTCTCAATGTGTTCACAGCAAAGAAAATATCTGGTCTCATATTTTTCAGGTAAATCATCTGACGATACATCGTGGCATCAACTAACTCTGATGAAGAAACATTCAATAGCTTCAGGTTTGATGCCATAGGTGTGGTCATGGCCTTGCAGTCCATCATCTTGAACCTCTTCAGGATCTCTACTGCATACTTCCCTTGTCCACACCTCCATGCCTAGAACGTAGTTCATCCACACATAATAGAGCATCACTGGTCTTTCACCATCAACCTTGAAGCAAAGGTTGGAATCTTCTTTACTCTCAGTAAAGCCTAGAGTCATCAGTAATCTGTCCATCATGTCGTACCATGTCGAACCTTAGGATCTTCTACAATCACTCCCTCTGAAGCAGAGCATCATTCTTCCTCTATCTTTCATACTCTATGCACTGAAACATTCTGTACCAAAGTGACAAGTAGTAATCATCTAGGATCATTGGATACTAAAATCCTCTATCTTGAACTTTTTCAAAGGTTCTTCTCACACCCATCTATGAGCTTGTCATCTTCTATAGACTTTCATCTTCAACCTTGTAGAAAAGGTTCAGGTCTTCATCAAGCTCCTCATGTATGTGTTATCCCATGGGTGTCTTCTGAGCTCATACAAGGCCTTATTTCATTTGCACACATGATTCTTCTTGTCATGTGTATTTCTAGTGGCTACAAATGTCTCTTCATAGTCTCTGCCTCGTGCTATGAATCTTTCCTTGTATCCTATGATGTTTCCATCTACTGCATGATGGAACTACGAACTTCCCTTCATGTATCAATACTACATCCTAGACATCATTCTTCTTGAACTGGTCTTCCCTTTCTTCTTGGTTACTTCTTCATAGATGGAAGGTTCTGCATCAATGATGCCATTGCATTCGTCATATCATTATTTATCTGTCGTCACTTGTTCTTTGGAACAAGTCTCATCCTTCTTTTCTTGTAGGTGATTGTATGTGATCTTTCCTACAATTCAAATGAATTTGTATGGTTAGAAGCATTTCATAAGGTATATTCATAAAGAAAAATTCTTATGCATAAATATATGATCATGCAACTACTTTAGCCAATACAACATCCATCCATATCTTACGGAAACTTTCTATATGCCTTTCGTCTCTACCAGGACAACATTGAAATCGTGCACTAATCCAATATGTCAAAAAAGAGGTTTCATTCTAGATAAGTAGCAATGGAGAGTTGTATTTAACCATGAGCTACTTACCCATCACATGTATATTAGTAGTATATTGTCATTAATGCAAACATTCTATCATGCATAATACATCAACTGCATAACAGAAACAATATCATGAAATGACAATTGAATACTTATCTTTATTTGTTTCGTGGGTAGAATCCTTCTTGATCCTTCTGCTTCATCATTTTCTTCATTCATGACTTCATAATTTCTTATCCAAATGCTCAATATGGATAATAGTTTCTTCAAGAATTGAGTCCTTCATATTCCTCATCGCTTGAGGGATCTTCTTTGGATGGTGAGAGCTTTATCTTCAGTTGCTCCCATCTTCTCTTCTCTTCTTATGAGTCGAGCTTCTTCTTCTTCGCAGAGTCTGCTGAAAGTATTCACTTTTTTCTGGCACACATTCCTCAAATGATTGAATCCCATGATCTTGGGAGACCATTCAAGGTGGCTATCACCACTTCTACATTCTCCACTTCTTCTTCTAGCGCTTGAAGTTGTTCTTTGATTTGAGAGACCCTTGTAAAGTATAACTGTATGGTCTCTGCATTCTGGATCTTCACATTCTTCAACTAGTTTCTTAAGGTCATATTTTGATTTATGTTCTTCCATTCAAATAACTTGGTCAAGGAATAAAACATATTTGGTGCCTTGTGGTACAAGTTGATTCGTGATTGAATCAACAATGATCTTCTCGGCCTTGACCAAGTTCTTCTTGTGTAAGGATTTGAGCCTCATATTTCTCTGGAACTAGAACCTCTCTACTTATGTAGGTGTCCAATTCATTTCTTCAGATAGATCATATAATTCCATGCTTAGAAGTTATCAAATTCACCAAGTTTATCATCAATCCGATGTGATAGATCACTTTGAAATGAGAACCTCAAATGAAAATAGCAAAAGATTAGATCTTACCGATTTGAGGTGTCCGTCCTAGTTCCGGAGCTGGATGATCTAGTGTTTCTCAGAGACACCCTAATTTTCAAAAATTGGAAGCTTTCAAATATGATTGGATAGAAAGATAGATATCTTAAAGGTGATTTGTCCAATGTACTCCATTTCTGAAAACAGTGGAGGGAAGCTCTCGAAAAAGGAAGCCCTCAGGTTTACCAATTTCTCATGTAGAAATGCCTGATACTATTTCTGTGATATCTTCGAAATTACCACTCTTATGTATTTGAAACTTCTCACTGAGGTATCCTCACATGTACTTGTTCCAACCCCATAGGTATCATTAGAATTGGTTTCACCAATTGGGACTTATGATTATTTTCCCAAGGTGACATGTTTCAGGACTGTTCAGTACAACAATGTTGTACGGACAGCCACGTGTCACTGTTTCATCTTCTAGGTATAAAACGTGGACCACAAAAATTACACTCCGTGCCATTTCTAGAACATCTTTAGAAATTTCATTTGGGCCTTTGTAGCCCAAGATATATAAATTCTCCCCAGGTATCCTGTTTAGGGATGAATCCTGGAAGAGGATGGAAACCTAACTTGGCAGGATCATATCTCCTAGAATATAGAAAATATGAGGATGGATTTTGGAATTAGTGTAAATCAAGATTTTATCTTCAGAATGTGAAATTTCAGCTCTTGATCCTTCCCCAATCCTAATATATAGTGAATCTACCAAAACGTATCAGTTTTAGTATTTTAGGGTTCTTCCAGCTTGGGGTCAAACTAGGGTTTGACTTTCCCGAAGTTATACCCAACCAAAAATATTGATCTAGGTCTCCAAATTTCGATTTTGATGAGCAGAGAAATCCTATGCCAGGCTCACTCAAAAATTCCTCTTCTGTAAGAAGCCCTAATTTCCCACACCAAAAACTGAAAATGCTCGGAATTGAATTCTGCTTTGATAGAAAGATGCGCCCTTCAATGGAGAGTTATCCTAGCATAATTTTTCTGATGGATTGTGGAGAGAGACCCAAAAAGTAAGAATCCATAGTTTCTACAACTACACAATGTCTTCTTCTTAGGTTAGCTTTGATACCATGTTATATTTTTATCATTCAAGCTAGCATTATGATCTTAGGATCTTTAACTGAGAGAATAACATGCACAGCAATAAACACAAGAGACAAGAGACACAAAGAGTTTTCCTTGGGGAAACCATAAAGGAAAAAACCTCACAATTTCCTCAGATATAGAATGCACACTAATGGTAGTAGTAAAACCCAAAAACAGAAAAGATGATCTCCACAGCTTGTTCTCTCTCTCACACTGAGAGAGCTTCTCTTCTCTCACTCATGCACCCCAATGAGTGAGTGTGTGTGTGATAAATAGAGAGGCTCACTCTCTATTTATATTCTTTCGTTCACTTTAAACCCACTCCAACATGTCAGCCTCACTTAACAATTACTTACTAGAGCCGACATCTCTAGGAGTGTCTAATAACCCTAGTGCCCCACAACTTGTGGGGACTTTGCCTCCTCCGACCAACAAGGAGGGTTATCCTTAACACAACAGTGGGGACTATTGCCTCGACTTACAATGACTCACCTAGGGTTGAATTCTCTAGGATAGTCTAATAACCCTAGGGCCCCACAATTATGGGGACTTTAACCCTTCACAAATAGGAGGGTTACCCAAAATTACTTGACATGACTTGCTCACATTATAGAAACTCCCGATCAGAACATCAGGGCATGACATGACTCAATTACATTACAAACACATCTCAGAATAAGCATAGAGGTATAATACATAAGATATACAAGTGAATACATTCTGAAGTTACAATTACATCAACAAGTATAAGGCAAGTCTGGTTGCAAAAGGGTTCTCCCAGGTTCAAAGAGTGGACTATCATGACACCTTTGCACCAGTGGCAAAGATGGACTCCATCCACCTAGTTTTGGCCATTACGGCATCCAAGCACTGGGAGGTGCATCATATGGATGTCAAGAGTTCCTTTATACATGGATATATTCATGAGGAGATATACATGTAGCATCTTGAGGGATACATTTCATATCCTACTTTGGTTTACAAATTTTAGAAGTCATTATACGGGTTGAAACATGCCCCAAGATCATGGTATGCCAAGATGGATGCCTTTTTGCTTTCACAAAACTTCCAAAGGTGTAAGTCTGATCTGAATTTGTATCTATAGAAGTATGATGTTCATTTACTTATCATTGTTTTATATGTTGATTATCTCTTGATTACTGGTAGCACACTTGCTTCCATTTCATTCATTAAAACTACCCTTCATGATCCATTTGAGATGAGTGATTTGGGCCTTCTGAAATAGTTTTTGGGGCTCAAAATTGCACAAAATTTTGATGGGATAATGGTAACTCAGTATAAATACATTTCATACATGTTAGTGAAGTTTAACATGGCTGAATTTAAGGCTGCACCATTCCCTTTCCTCTCAGGAATCAGCCTTGAAGAGGGAAAAAACACTCCACCCATGGATTGCACTATCTACCACCAGCTGATTGGTAGCTTGATTTACTTGATTTATGTTTGGTGGTGGCCCCATTTTGTGGTTTAGCAAAAATCAGGCCACCATTGCATTATCTTCAGTAGAGACCAAGTATAGGGGAGCAGTGAATGCTTCCATCCAAGCTATTTGGTTCCAAGGCATTCTTTCAGAGTTTGAGATTGGTAGTAATTTGTCCACAATCATATTTTGTGACAATAAAAGTACTATTAAGATCTCCGCAGATCCAGTTAGGACCAAACATATAGAGATTCACATGCACTACATTAGGGAGTTGGTGCATGACAAGACCATAGTTCTACAATACTACCCTATAGATGAGCATATTGAAGATATCTTCACCAAGAGCTTTACACAGAAAAATTTCACTTACCTCTATTCACTGTTGGGGGTGAGTTCATCAGGGTGATCAGTTACTTCTTCAGTGTTCATACTTGAGGGGGGGTTTTGTTGAAATATTGTAACTTCGAAGAATATTCTATATGTATCTTTTGTGGTCCTCGAGGGTCCTATTGGGAGAACCACTTGTATTACTTTGTACCCCAATGCTTCTAATCGGAAGAACTAATAAGAGTCATTGTGAAATTTCAGACACAGAGGAGCAGTAATTTTGGAAATATCACAAAAACAGTAACAGGCATTTCTGCAGAAGAAATTGGAAAACTAGGGCTTCCTGTTCCGGGAGCTTCCCTCCATTGTTTTCAGAAAAGGAGTACATTGGACAGCTCCATTTGAAGAGATCTATCTTTCTATCCAATCAGATCTGAAATATTCCAAGTTTTTAAAATTAGGGTTTTTTCTAACAAACCCTAAATCAACCAGCTCGGGAAGCAGGACAGACACCTCAAATCGGTAAGATCTAATCTTTTTCTATTTGCATTTGAGGTTCTCATTTCAAAGTGATCTATCACATCAGCTTGATGATAAGCTTGGTGAAGTTAAAAACTTCCAAGCATGGAAGTATTTGATCTCTCTGAAGAAAATGAATTGGACACCTACATGAGTAGAGAGGTTCCAGTTCTAGAGGGAGATGAGCCTCAAAGCCTTACACAAGAAGAACTTGATCAAGGCCAAGAAGATCATTGTTGATTCAATAACAGATCAACTTGTACCACAAGTGTCTTCCTTAAAGACACCGAAGATGTTTGAGTCCTTGATCAAGCTATTTGAAGATAAGAACATAATTCAGAAGATGGATTTGAGAAAACAGTTGAAGAATGTGAAGATCCAGAATGCATAACATCTTGAAGCGGTAGAAGAAGAAGCAGAGAATGCAGAAGTGGTGATAGCCACCTTGAATGGCCTCCCATGATCATGGGATTCATTCATGTGAGGAATGTGTACCAAAAGGAAGTGATTACTTTTAGTTGACTCTGGGAAGAAGAAGAAGCTCGTCTCATAAGAAGAGAAGAAGAAAGATGGGAGCAAATTGAAGATCAATCTCTCACCATTCAAAGAATATCCCTCAAGTGATGAGGAATATGAAGAACTCAATTCTTGACGAACCTCTTATCCATCTTATCATTTGGATAAGAAATGATGATTTCATGGATGAAGAAGATGATGAAGCAGATTGATCAAGAAGGAGTCTACCCACGAAACAAACAAAAGATAAGTATTCAATTGTCATTTAATGATATTGTTTTGTTATGCATTTGATTATATTCAGTTGATGTGTTGTTTGCATGCATGTGATGGGTAAGTAGCTCATGGGTCTATACAAATCTCCATTGTTACTTATCTAGAATGAAACCTATTTGCTGACATATTGGATTAGTGCACAATCTCAATGATGTCATAGTAGAGATGGAAGGCATATAGAAAGTTTCTATGAGATATGGATGAATGTTGTATTGGATAAATAGTTGCATGATGCATAAGAATTTGCCGTTATGCATATGTAGTTCTAACCATGCAACTGGTGCATTTTAATTGTAGGAAAGGTCCTGTACAACCTCATAAAAGAAAATAAGGATGAGACTTGTTCCGAAGAACAAGTGATGACAATTAAATAAACATGAATCTGAAGCTCCTAGGGTTAGAGACACCATGACGAAAGAAAGAGCTTCAGAGAGCGATAGATCCACCTTGAAGGATGAATACCACCATGGGTATGAGAGATAACTCAAGATGAAGAAAATAATGCTATGAAAGAAGATATGATCAAAGAATAACAATTGATTATGGGGAATGATGTATATGATATGATTTCGATACATAAAGGGAAGTATGTAGTATCCTCCATATGGATCTACAAAAACAAGTGTACAAAGCAAGGTTCGTGGTTTGCCTCAGAAAGAATAGACTATGACATGACATACTCTATTGACCAGTATTCCACTTCAGGGGGAGTGACTATAGAAGATATCTAATTTTGACGTGGTATGACATGATGGATAGCTTCATGATGGATCGAGACTTTACCAAGATTAAAGTGGGTTCCAAAATTCAAAGTTGAATGCAGAATACTAGGATATGTTGATGACCTGAGAAGATGAACTCATGGAAGATGTTATGATGAAAGAATACTAGAATGATGTTTGGGATATAGTACTCAAACCAGAAAGAAAGAATGTGGTATCTTCCAAATGGATTTGCAAGATAAAATATGCCGCTGATAGAAGTAAGGAAAGACTTGTGGCTAGAGGTTTCTATCAGAAAGAGGGAATTAATTCTAAAGAGACACTTACTCCAGGAAGTAAGGTACACTTCCTTCAGAACTATCATGGTAGTTTCTTCCATGATGAAGTAAAGACAAGCCTTCCTTAATGGAATGATTGAGGAAGATTTTTACATCGAATATTCACAAGGATTTGAAGTTGAAGACAGATGGACTCACATATGCAAGTTGGAGAAGGCCCTCTATGGCCTGAAGCAAGCTCACAGAGCTTGGTATGGAAGAATAGATAGTTTCCTAATGAGCATGGGCTTTGCCAAGAGTAAAGTCAATCCTAACCTTTACTAAAAGGTTGTAGAAGATGAACCCGTCATCCTGTTATTATATGTGTTGGAATATATTAAACCCACTCACAACTTAGGATAAAATAATTAATCATTATTTGATTAATTATTCACCCACTAGCTTAATTAGTTGGCATCCACTTGCACCTTAAAGTCAATGCATGCCATCTATATCCTAGGAATGATTTATTTCTGATTCTGGGTTGATCTAGAATTAGTATACAGGACCTTACAGTAGATTCTGCTTTTTTCTTCTTTTTCTGCTTTTTCCTGCTTTTCTATGGATAAGATAAAAGCTAATCAACTAGGAAACTGGGAGCTTTTGTTTCCAACATATCCTCCATTATTTTTTCTCCATTTTCTAGGATTAGCATGTTATTTCCATCTCCTTGACAACTCACTCATGCTTTTTCCAACTCGTGAGGTCCTTGATAGATTTAGCAAGTGCTTTATCCACCTATGGGGGTTTGCTATATTTTGGTAAGTCAGCCTTTTTGAGATTTATGAGTTGTTTCCATACAATTAGACTTTCCTATGAGGGATGTACTATTTATGTACACTATTATTCATAATTATTCAATGGAAGGATACACACCAATATTGATCTCTTCATTCATGTGATTCAGTCTCTTTTCTCCTCTCTTATTTTCCTGTGTATGCTTGTGAGAATTCTTAGTAGCAAGATCTATTTCCTGTGCTTCTTCTTAGCATAATTGCACATAGAATTGATCTATTATTTCTACATGGTATCAGAGCTACAAGGTTGATCAAGTTCTACAGAGTCGAGGAGCGCTTCTAGTCTCCTATCCCTCTTTGAAGAAGAGCTTGTCTAGCTTACAAGATTTTCTCCTAGTTTGTTTTGCAGGTTGCAGAGAGTATCTCTTAGAGAATATCAACAAATTCAATATGGATTCAAAAGTTCCTCTACTATCGCCTTTCAACTATGCTGATTGGAAGCCAAATATGAGTGCATACTTGAAGAGGCAATGTCTCTTTGATGTCTCCATTGGTGCATTGAGTGAACCTGAGTCTTATGAAGAGAATATTGATTGGATAAATAATTGTGATAGAGCTTATGGAATTATTTTTTTGGGAATGTCTCCAAATATATATCATCTCATAGATTCTTCTGAATATCCATTTGAGCTTTGGAAAATCTTGGACAAAGATTTTGGTTTGCAGGAAATTGAAGATGAAGCATGGAGCGAACCTAGAATCTCCTCTTGTTTTCTCTCTCAAGATTTCTTGGCCTCTACATTCTATGATGAAGTTGATCATGATGAAGAATTTTCTCATACATTTCATGTTGCTGCTGCCCTCTTTCATTCAAATGCTTCCTCCTTCAATGAAGAAGCAAATATTGAAGAGCCATCTTTTTCTGTGTCTCTTGAAGGTGATTTTTCTTCTTGTGATACTATTGATGAAAAAGAAGTAACATATGGAGCTGCTGCTGATATTGATTATGATCCTATAACCCATTCATTGTTCTCTCAATATCCTATATTAGATTCCAAGATCTATGTGCCAGATTCTTTACACATCTTGCATACCTCTCTCACTGATGGTGCGCAACCCAGTGACTTACAGGATGTTTGCTTAGCCACATCAAGCCTTATTTGTGTCATACCACTTACCTTACTTGATCTCATGTGCTTCAGCATATCCTCCTTTGTTCTTGGCATCAATACTCAGAGCCTTCTTGAATATTGTGAACATCTCATTCTTTCCTCCTTTCATACAGAGGATTCATTACCCAGTGTATTCCCATGAGTCTATTGATATGCTTATATGTGATCCTTTGGATTCTGATTTAGAACCATATTTTCAGGTTGATACACATATAATAGCACCATCCATACCATCTACCATACCTTTGAATAATCCAAAGACTATACAAATCCCAAGCTCACTAGTTAATTCCTCATTGGTCTCTTATGCAGTGATATTTATCTTACATGATTTGAAGACTTTCTTAACTTTCAGTGGCTGGTTATCCATGACCTTAGTAATATATGGACTGATATTAAACATGTTTGGATCTGTTCTAAACACTTATGGTTTATATCTTATGCCCATCCATCATTCATATTTTTACACCTATCAGTTTTCCCCAGTTGTTCATAATTTTCCTAGTCTAGCCTTATATCCTCATGGAGCCACTGAATCCTTTGTATTTGATGTTACATATGTTAATATTTCTGATATATCAGAGTTTTATCAGCCTCATATCAGATCTATATAGGTGCTACATCATATTGGAAGATTCACATCACAATTTTGCAGCTATTCAGGGAATTGGGTGTGAAATAAATTGCCTTATTTTTGTACTCTTTGGAAAGGAGTATGCACATATCTCTTTTCCATTTCATATTATGTTTGCAGATCAGAGTTTGACAGCAGAAAGAAGCATTCAGATAATGCTCCTACTTCATCAGTTGATGAGATACAAGGAGTCTCTCCTCTTCCTTCTTGCAGGTTCTACACTCCAGTGCATGATCATGGAGTTCATGATTTCTTCAGCAAGTCCTTCATCCAGAAGCAGTTCAGTCAGCTCATTAAATTGAAGATGAAGATATGTTAAAGACATATTTCAAATTTTGTGCCTTGTCCTATCTTGAGGGAGGATTTTCCCCATGTGGTTTTGCCTCTTTCCTCACTTTTCTGGACATAATAATTGTTAAAGGGTGACCGTAGCCTTGTTGCTGGGCCCTATATGCATCCATATGCATCCATATTTTTTGTCATACCATCATAAAGTTAGACTTATAGGGGGGTGTTGGAATATATTAAACCCACTCACAACTTAGGATAAAATAATTAATCATTATTTGATTAATTATTCACCCACTAGCTTAATTAGTTGGCATCCACTTGCACCTTAAAGTCAATGCATGCCATCTATATCCTAGGAATGATTTATTTCTGATTCTGGGTTGATATAGAATTAGTATACAGGACCTTACAGCAGATTTTGCTTTTTTCTGCTTTTTCTGCTTTTTCCTGCTTTTCTATGGATAAGATAAAAGCTAGTCAACTAGGAAACTGGGAGCTTTTGTTTCCAACCCATCCTCCATTAGTTTTTCTCCATTTTCTAGGATTAGTATGTTATTTCCATCTCCTTGACAACTCACTCATGCTTTTGCCAACTCGTGAGGTCCTTGATAGATTTAGCAAGTGGTTTATCCACCTATGAGGGTTTGCTATATTTTGGTAAGTCAGCCTTTTTGAACTTTATGAGTTGTTTCCATACAATTCAACTTTCCTATGAGGGATGTACTATTTATGTACACTATTATTCATAATTATTCAATGGAAGGATACACACCAATATTGATCTCTTCATTCATGTGATTCCGTCTCTTTTCTTCTCTCTTATTTTCCTGTGTATGCTTGTGAGAATTCTTAATAGCAAGATCTATTTCCTATGCTTCTTCTTAGCATCATTGCACATAGCATTGATATATTATTTCTACAATATGTGGATGACTTATTCTTGACATGGAATGAGAAACAGATCATGAAAAGAAAGAAGAAACTAGGAGAAGAATTTGAGATGAAAGACCTTGGGTTAATGCATTATTTCCTAGGTCTGGAAATATGGAAAAGTTTAGAAGGAATCTTTCTCAACCAGGGAAAGTATGCGGTAGAGATATTGAAGAGATTTAATATGTTGGAATGCAAAGCCATGGCCACACCCATGGACTCCAACCTAAATCTGTTAGCTGATGACTCATCAGAGTTAGTGAATGTGACTCATTACAGACAGATCATTGGGTCATTGATGTACTTATCAAATACCATACCAGACATTTGTTTTGCTGTGAACACCTTAAGTCAATATCTTGTTCAACCAAGATGGGTTCACCTAGTAGCTGCAAAACATGTGATGAGATATCTAAAAGGGACAGACTTTGGTCTATACTATGAACCATGACTACATATTGTATCGCTATACAGATGCAGATTGAGGTGGAAGTATCTCAGACAGGAAAAGCACATCAGGTAGATGATTTTGGGTCTGTTATGAGTTCATGGTTTAACAGGAAATAGTCCAGTGTTTCTCTTAGCACAGCTAAAGCAGAATACATAAGAGATTGCTCTGCTAAGTTGTGAAGCCATATGGCTTTGGAAGCTGATATCAGGTCCCTTTGACCTGAAGATAGATACAGATGATGGTGATTCAATATTTCTATACTGAATATAGAGATGATGATGTTTCAGTATTCCCATCTGAAGATGTAGATGATGATGGTTTAGATGGTGATGTGCTGACGAAGCCTCTGTCCCAAGTAAAGTTCAAACACTTTCGAGACAAGCTTGGTGTGGTTTGGAAAGACCTTCCTTGAAAGGGGGAGTAGTGATGTTGCAATGGGATTGTATCATCCTGGGACATATGTCCAGAAGTGATCCGGAGACCTCGGTCTTCAAGAATAAAGAGGGATTTTATTATCCTGGGACATATGTCCAGAAGTGAACCAGTGACCTTGGTCATCAAGAATGTAGTAGGATTGTATCATCCTTGAAATTCGGTTCAAAACGGATCCGGTGAACTTAGGTCATCGAGAAGGTGGTAGGATTGTATCATCCTTGGACTTCAGTTCAGAATGGATCTGGTGAACTTCGGTCATCAAGAAGGTGGCAGGATTGTATCATCCTTGGACTTCGGTTCAGAATGGATCTGGTGAACTTCGATCATCGAGAAGGTGGAAGGATTGTATCATCCTTGAACTTTGGTTCAGAACGGATCCGGTGAACTTTGGTCATTGAGAAGGTGGTAGGATTGCATCATCCTTGAACCTCGGTTCAGAATAGATCCAGTGAATTTAGTACTCGAGAACATGTGTTGATCCCGTAATTCCAATAGGAAGGATTGTCTGAGTTCCACAACTGTGTTGATCCCGTAATTCCAAAAGGAAGGATTGTTAGTAACTCCGTAAAGACCTAAATCCCGTAATTCTGAAAGGAAGGATCATTGACTTGATCTCGTAATTCCAATAAGAAGGATTGTTTGAGTTCCACAGATGTGTTGATCCCGTAATTGTGAAAGGAAGGATCATTAGTAACTCCGTAAAGACCTAAATCCCATCATTCTGAAAGGAAGGATCGTTGGTAGCTCCGTAAAGACTTGATCGCGTAATTCCAATAGGAAGGATTGTCTGAGTTCCACAACTGTGTTGATCCCGTAATTCTGAATGAAAGGATCGTTAGTAACTCTGTAAAGACCTAAATCCTGTAATTCCAATAGGAAGGATTGCCTGAGTTCCACAAATGTGTTGATCCCATAATTCCGAAAGGAAGGATCATTAGTAACTCCATAAAGACCTAAATCCCATAATTCTGAAAGGAAGGATCGTTAGTAACTCCGTAAAGACCTAAATCCCATAATTCTGAAAGGAAGGATCATTGGTAACTCCGTAAAGACCTAAATCCTGTAATTCCGAAAGGAAGGATCATGTTGATGTTTTGATGATGTTGATGTCTTGATGTTAATGATGTTTTCATGATGATGATGTTTTTATGATGATGATGACGTACTGATCGAAAGATCAGAGTATGATGATGATTACGATGTACTGATCGAAAGATTAGAGCGTGATGATGATCATGTACTGATAAAAAAGATCAGAGCATGATGATGATGTACTGATCAAAAGATCAGAATATGATGATGATGATGTACTGATCAAAGTATGACAATGATGATGTACTGATCAAAAGATCAGAGTATGATGATGATGACGTACTGATCAAAAGATCAGAATATGATGATGATGATGCTACTCGAGAATTGAAGTATGATGATGGTGTTGATCACGATGTTACTGATCAGGATATGATGATGTTGCTGATCGAAAGAACAAAATGTTGAAGAATTTGTTGCTGATTGAAAGACCAAAGTGCTGAAGATGTTGCTGATCAAAATGCTGAAGACATTGTTGCTGATCGAAAGGTCAAAACGGTGAAGATGTTTCTTATCGAAAGGTCAAAGTGCTGAAGATGTTGCTGCTGATCGAAAGGTCAAAGTGTTGAAGATGTCGTTGATCAAAAGTTCAAAAGATGTTGATGCTGATCAAAAGTTGTTGTCTTTGAAAACTCAAGACGAAGACTATATGATGTTGAAAAGCTTCCAATGATTTATAGATGTGTTACCATGATGATGTTGATGATGTCCTATCTCTCTCTCTCTCTCTCCTATTATTGTTGTTGTTGATGTTATTGTAGAATACCCTTCTCGTTAAGGGGCAGTGTTGAAATATTGTAACTTCGAAGAATATTCTATATGTATCTTTTGTGGTCCTCGAGGGTCCTATAGGGAGAACCACTTGTATTACTTTGTACCCCAATGCTTCTAATAGAAAGAACTAATAAGAGTCATGAGGTAGTCCCCTCTAATTGTAAAGGTGGGTCATTAGCACCCCATTGTGGTTACTTGAGCCTACATGTGTAACTCGAGCCTACATGATTAACTCGAGCCTACATGTCGGATGAGTTAATTAAAGTGAACAGATGAATATAAATAGAGGTGTGGTGCTCCTCATTTGGAACACACACTCACTTGTGTAGCGCACTAGTGAAGGAGAGAATTAGCTGGATAAGGAGGAGGATTAGGCTTTGATCTCCTTGTTGGTTTTACCTTTTATCTTTTTGGGGCATCTATATTGAGGAAGCTTTTGCTGGGTTTTTCCCTTTAGGGTTTTCCCAGGATAAATCTTTGTGTTCCTTTTGTATGGTTGTGCTTGTCTATCTTTCACTGATCCTGTTTATATGCTTTTGTTATGAATTTGAAATGAAATACTGATGTCTTAGCTAAGCATATGAAAATTTAACAGGTTTTATCCCACTGGGTTTTCCCTCTTTCCTCACATAGATTTATTTTGATCATTGTGAGAGTTACATTTTTTGTACATGGTGACCTATGGCCTTTGCTGTTAGGGCCCTAGCATTTCATGCATTTTATTTTACTCCTCCTGAGTATAGCTTAAGGGGGGGTGTTGGAGTCATTTACCCAACTTACACACTTATTTGGTAAATTTTGGCCTATTTACCCACTATCCTAAGTTTAATTGACTTAATCAGCATTGGATGAGCACACTATGACATCAGCATGAGCACACCCATGCCTTCCTTCAATCAAGGAGGCCAACTAAGCATTCTCCTTCAATCAAGGAGGCTAACTAGGCTTCCTCCTTTAAACAAGGAGCAATTCTAGGGTGATCTGAGTGTCATAAGTACACTTAATTGCTAACTGATTGTTGTTTCACCTAACAATTAGTTAAGTTGAGTTGTAAAGGTGCCTCCATCATGCAATTGACTATTTTGGGCTAATTGGGATGAACTAGAGTTAGCTAATGCGGCTCCAACTTCCTCTGTTGACCAATATCACTTTAGTTAACTTCATCGGAGCTACTTGGAATTAGTGATGCGCTACCACCTACTATTTGGCAAGCAGTGACATGTGTCTAAATTACATTCAGTTAGACTCAGTCATCTATTATGGCTAGATTAGTGGTTAACTAAGTGTGTCTAGTGTTGCTAACATTCAGTTAAGCTACACCCATCCATGCAATTCGAATGACCTCCTTGTGAATTGGAATTGGCTTGGAATTCATGCATTCTGCATGACATTGTATTGTATTACTTATTTTATTTTTGATAATACAGAGCTGCCACCTCCTATTGCAGTACTATTGCATCATTTCATGTCCAATTTGTCTTGAATATATTGTGAGTCTATGTTTTGTCTCAAAGATTCTTGTGACAGAATTAATATCCATGTGATAGTTGCTTATTTGCGCAGTCATTTCCAAATCACGCCCAGTTTTGAATTTTTTATGGACCTGGTTAACCCACCTTTCTGGTTGTGACTCATCTAGGGTTTCTTCTATCAGTGCGTGTAGTTCTACGATGGAATCTTTATCTTGAATTATATCTAAGAAACTTGACAGAAATGACTTGAGATTACTAACTGTTTTTGGGATCTGATTCTGGAGTATCTGTTGGAAGCGCCCAGGCATCTCCCTGACTTCTGCTAATGTTGACGGTTCTTGATCCAAAAACTTTGGTCACATATCAAAAAATACTTGCTTCTGTTTTGGACGTCGAATGGCACTTTCTTCTGCGCCGCGGGTCGCACCTGTGGCTGCAGTTGTTCTTGTGGTACATCCTGATCATCTCCAGTCATATCACCTCCTCGTGTTACAACAAAAACACTTGGTTCTCTTGGCTCAGCAGAAATCATCTGGATGTTCAAGTTATCATTCGGATTTGGGTTCAGATTCTGTGCAATGTTAGGACCTGTAATGGTCCTAGCTTGCCACTTTGAAATCAACTTAGGACAATGATCCACATTATGGTCCTGCACTTTACAATATGAGCATGTCTTTGCAGGATATTGGAAATTTCCTACATAAAGGCCCATTTATCCACAATTATAGCATGTAACTTGACCTCTTCCTCTACGAGGTCCTCCTCCTCCTCTTCCTCAAAAGTTTCCACCCCCATTTCCTTGAGGGTGTGGTTGTTGCGGTGGGTACTGATTATGCTGGTATTGCAGCTGATATTGATTATGTGGTGCATACTAAGGCTGATACCGATTCTGATAGTGATGATGGGGGAACGACACAGGCTAGTAGTTCACTTGTGCCTGTCAGCCTGAATCGGCCTTTGATTCTTCATTAATTAGGTATTGACTGTATTTTCCTTCAAGAGTTGATATGCTTTTCAGCCCTTCTCTTCATGCCCTACTGATTTACAGAATTTACAGAAAAGGTTTACTGGGGTACTTATAGTATTTTGCAAGTATAGACACTCCTCATTGCAATGTCCTCTAGTTTGGCATATGTGGCACCAAGGTAGGTCATGTGCACTCAGTGGGTTTGGCGCACCTAATGAGATATAGTTCATGTAGGTTGGACAATTATCCTTAGTGTGTCCATCCACTCTACATTTCATGCACCATAAATATTCTTAGGCTTCCTTGCCCTTCTTGATGTCCTAAAGTTGTATCGTCATATTAGCCAGCTGTGACTGAATCTGCACCATGCCTACGGCATTGTCGCCAATTGGAGAGGCTTTCAACTTCATTTCCAATTCTAGTGCTTCGGTCTGCGACTCGATATTTTGTTGCATTAATGGGCCTCAAATGTGTGGTAATAGTGCAACAATAAACCACTCTTTAGGTTGTACATCAAAATTTGGAAACTTACTTTGGCCATCAAAGTTTTAAAGCATTGGTTAAAGTCCCATATGGACTCATCCAATGACTGCTTGATCTCCTTGATATCGGTGATACACTGTGACTCAGATTTAGGTTTCCTAAACTCAGAAATCATCGCAGGCCATATCTCTTCAAGGGTATTCTGTGGGGTTCCTGGTGGTACTATACAAAACTTCAAAAACCAATATAACGCACGACCCCTCAGAATCGTGATCATTTGCACTTTCTTTAGGTCCACGTTGTTAACTAGACGAACAATCCAAACAACTTCACAGAGGAACCAATGTTATTTCAGATCTTCTGCTCCATTCCCATTGAATGTGGGTAGTCTAATATCTTCCCCAGCCATTTAGTTGGCGTCGGGGTTATCTGATGAATAATTTAATGGAGGTGTGCCCTATTGCATGCTAGCCACAGTACTAGCACTATTAGTATTAAAAACTCTTTCAAGAGATGAGGCTCTATACCTTACCTATGGCGATACTCTGGGTGTGATGTAGTTGCATCATGATATGGGTGTTTCTGTAGATTCTTTGAATTCCTCTACTCCTTTAGAAATCGAGCTATATTCCTCCTCCTAGTTGCAAGACCCTTTGACCAGCTACAACTAAATTTCATCCTCACTCTCTTCAAACAAACTAGGAGTTCATCGAGCTTCCTGTGTATTTCTTCTTTTCCCTGATCTCAATATCCTCCCGCTTCTTAGGATTCTAGCACCCCAGTGTGGTTACTTGAGCCTACATGTGTAACTCGAGCCTACATGATTAACTCGAGCCTACATGTCGGATGAGTTAATTAAAGTGAACAGATGAATATAAATAGAGGTGTGGTGCTCCTCATTTGGAACACACACTCACTTGTGTAGTGCACTAGTGAAGGAGAGAATTAGTTGGATAAGGAGGAGGATTAGGCTTTGATCTCCTTGTTGGTTTTACCTTTTATCTTTTTGGGGAATCTATATTGAGGAAGCTTTTGCTGGGTTTTTCCCTTTAGGGTTTTCCCAGGATAAATCTTTGTGTTCCTTTTGTATGGTTGTGCTTGTCTATCTTTCAGTGATCCTGTTTATATGCTTTTGTTATGAATTTGAAATGAAATACTGATGTCTTAGCTAAGCATATGAAATTTTAATAAGTTTTATCCCACTGGGTTTTCCCTCTTTCCTCACTTATATTTATTTTGATCATTGTGAGAGTTACATTTTTTGTACAGGGTGACCTATGGCCTTTGCTGTTAGGGACCTAGCATTTCATGCATTTTATTTTACTCCTCCTGAGTATATCTTAAGGGGGGGTGTTGGAGTCATTTACCCAACTTACACACTTATTTGGTAAATTTTGGCCTATTTACCCACTATCCTAAGTTTAATTGACTTAATCAGCATCAGATGAGCACACTATGACATCAGCATGAGCACACCCATGCCTTCCTTCAATCAAGGAGGCCAACTAATCATTCTCCTTCAATCGAGGAGGCTAACTAGGATTCCTCCTTCAAACAAGGAGCAATTCTACGGTGATCTGAGTGTCATAAGCACACTTAATTGCTAACTGATTGTTGTTTCACCTAAAAATCAGTTAAGTTGAGTTGTAAAGGTTCCTGCATCATGCAATTGACTATTTTGGGCTAATTGCGATGAACTAGAGTTACCTAATGCGCCTCCAACTTCCTCTGTTGACTAGTATCACTTCAGTTAACTTCATCGAAGCTACTTGGAATTAGTGATGCGCTACCACCTACTATTTGGCAAGTAGTGACATGTGTCTGAGTTACATTTAGTTAGACTCACTCGTCTATTATGGCTAGATTAGTGGTTAACTAAGTGTGTCTAGTGTTGCTGACATTCAGTTAAGCTACACCCATCCATGCAATTCAAATGACCTCCTTGTGAATTGGAATTGGCTTGGAATTCTTGCATTCTGCATGACATTGTATTGTATTACTTTTTTTTTTTTGATAATACAGAGCTGCCACCTCCTATTGCAGTACTATTGCATCATTTCATGTCCAATTTGTCTTGAATATATTGTGAGTCTATGTTTTGTCTCAAAGATTCTTGTGATGGAATTAATATCCATGTGATAGTTGCTTATTTGCGCAGTCATTCCCAACTCACGCCCAGTTTTGAATTTTTTTTGGACCTGGTTAACTCACCTTTCTGGTTGTGACTCATCCAGGGTTTCTTCTATCAGTGCGTGTAGTTCTACGATGGAATCTTTATCTTGAATTATATCTAAGAAACTTGACAGAAATGACTTGAGATTACTAACTGTTTTTGGGATCTGCTTCTGGAGTATCTGTTGGAAGCACCCAGGAATCTCCCTGACTTCTGCTAATGTTGACGGTTCTTGATCCAAAAACTTTGGTCACATATCAAAAAATAATTGCTTCTGTTTTGGACGTCGAATGGCACTTTCTTCTGCGCCGCGGGTCGCACCTGCGGCTGCAGTTGTTCTTGTGGTATATCCTGATCATCTCCAGTCATATCACCTCCTCGTGTTACAATAGAAACACTTGGTTCTCTTGGCTCAGTAGAAATCATCTGAATGTTCAAGTTAGAATTCGGATTTGGGTTCAGATTCTATGCAATGTTAGGACCTGTAATGGTCCTAGCTTGCCACTTTGAAATCAACTTAGGACAATGATCCACATTATGGTCCTGCACTTTACAATATGAGCATGTCTTTGCAGGATCTTGGAAATATCTTGCATAAAGGCCCATTTATCCACAATTATAGCATGCAACTTGACCTCTTCCTCTACGAGGTCCTCCTCCTCCTCTTCCTCGAAAGTTTCCACCCCCATGTCCTTGAGGGTGTGGTTGTTGCGGTGGGTACTGATTATGCTGGTATTGCAGCTGATATTGATTATGTGGTGCATACTAAGGCTGATACCAGTTCTGATAGTGATGATGGGGGAACGACACAGGCTAGTAGTTCACTTGTTCCTGTCAGCCTGAACCGGCCCCTGATTCTTCATTAAGTAGGTATCGACTGTATTTTCCTTCAAGAGTTGATATGCTTTTCAGTCCTTCTCTTCATGCCCTACTGATTTACAGAATTTACAGAAAAGGTTTACTGGGGTACTTACAGTATTTTGCAAGTATAGACACTCCTCTTCGCAATGTCCTCTAGTCTGGCATATGCAGCACCAAGGTAGGTCATGTGCACTCAATGGGTTTGGTGCACCTAATGAGATATAGTTCATGTAGGTTGGACAATTATCCTTAGTGTGTCCATCCACTTTGCATTTCATGCACCATAAATATTCGTAGGCTTCCTTGCCCTTCTTGATGTCCTAAAGTTGTATCATTAGATTAGCCAGCCGCAACTGAATTTGCACCATACCTACGACATTGTTTCCAATTGGAGAGGCTTTCAACTTCATTTCCAATTCTAGCGCTTCGGTCTGCGACTCAATATTTTGTTGCATTAATGGGCCTCAGATGTGTGGTAATAGTGCAACAATAAACCACTCTTTATGTTGTACATCCGAAATTTGGAAACTTACTTTGGCCATCAAAGTTTTAAAGCATTGGTTAAAGTCCCATATGGACTCATCCAATGACTGCTTGATCTCCTTGATATTGGTGATACACTATGACTCAGATTTAGGTTTCCTAAACTCAGAAATCATCGCGGGCCATATCTCTTCAAGGGTATTCTGTGGGGTTCCTGGTGGTACTATACAAAACTTCATAAACCAATCTAACACATGACCCCTCAGAATTGTGATCATTTGCACTTTCTTTAGGTCCACGTTGTTAACTAGACGAACAATCCAAACAACTTCACAGAGGAACCAATGTTATTTCAGATCTTCTGCTCCATTCCCATTGAATGTGGGTAGTCTAATATCTTCCCCAGCCATTTAGTTAGCGTCGGGGTTATCTGATGAATAATTTAATGGAGCCGTGCCCTATTTCATGCTAGTCGCAGTACTAGCACTATTAGTATTAAAAACTCTTTCAAGAGATGAGGCTCTATACCTTACCTATGGCGATACTCTGGGTGTGATGTAGTTGCATCATGATATGGGTGTTTCTGTAGATTCTTCGAATTCCTCTACTCCTTTAGAAATCGAGCTATATTCCTCCTCTTCGCTGCAAGACCTTTTGACCAGCTACAACTAAATTCCATCCTCACTCTCTTCAAACAAACTAGGAGTTCATCGAGCTTCCTCTGTATTTCTTTTTTTCCCTGATCTCAATATCCTCCCGCTTCTTAGGATTCTAGCTTCTAGTTCAGGTTCTATACTTCCTGGGAACATCTCAACTCACCATTTCCCATTTTTCTTATATGTCGTCTGTGACATAGCCCTCCTTCTGGGTATGCGACTCAACTGCTCAATTACAATATACCCTTCTCATAGAAAAGCATCTTTATACATTTACTTATTGACAAAAAATACCTTTGTCGAGGTCCTTGGAAAAAATTTCTTTGAGCCTCACTATATGGGGCTATAGTTTCTACTGCAAACTCAGTAATATATCCTTGCAAAATATTGTCGACCCAAAAATCACAGCTCTAGAGATGGTGTTACTTACATTGGTTATCTCGTGGACCAACTAATCACTCCACTTGACCGCTTCTCTTCTTTGGAAATTTGGCTTCCGAGTTACCAACCTTGAAAACCACTCATGCAACAAAATAGAAAACTATGTAAAGAAGATCTCATGAATATCAGAATATATGTATTGGTCTACCTAGTTTTCTACACTCAACCGCGATCCTGTGCTCTCTTCCTACGCAAAGGTTAGCGTCTTAGACTCCAACCAATATTCAATTTTGTTCTTTGTTGCATGCCACAACATTTCCCTCGACTCAAATGATTATAGGTCCCGACAACAGAAATATTTGTTGGACTATGTATCCTTCTTGTCTCGACCTGTGGTTCAACAACAACACAATACCAACAAGACACTAAAAGACATTGGCCCGACAAAGAAAGCTCAGTCGGCAACTCCTGTGATGCAGGTGCAGTCTCACCCAAGATATCTTAATGTGTAAATCCCAGAACCATGTTTCCACAGTTGGAAAGGGATTATATTCCCTTGGCATGCGGTTAAGGCGCTCGATAGAGATGGTGGGATGGAGTATTTCACTCTGCGATAGAGGCACAACTATTTTCCACAGCCTGTGCGTGTGACACAAACTTTTCCTTACAACTCAACAACTGGTGCAATGGTGTGACTTAGCTTATCCCTTATACTTGATCGACATTGTGCGACTTATATTATAACTCAACAGCTTAACCATGAAATCATACATATCATGCCGACAATTCTTTAGCCATTCATTCATTTAGTGATTGTTCATACTGCGACATACATTCAAGAATAACTTTAACTGTAAACAATATTAAGTAAGAAAACATTCACATAAGAATTCAATCATTCAACAACATCCATCCATTCAACACAGGAGATTAACATGGAAACCCATTTTGGAAAAACCACCAAGGTGCTCTTCATCTGGCATTAGAAATGGGTATAGCACCTTGCAGTCTGTGACCTGCAGAGTGTTCTTAAGATATTTCTATTTCACTCAATCTCTTCTTGCTCTCATTCTCTCTGGTTTCTTCTTCTAACTACTCCTACTGATTCGCACAAATCCTGGATCGACTCCTTCTACTTTACTATATGTAAACTTAGCTGCAGATTAGACCTACTAATAGTATGAGCCCCTAGCTACAGATCTGCAGCTCAACAGCCTACTACTATCAGACGACTCTTTGATCTTCTAGAATACTTCTAACCTACTAACTACTAGCTGAATCTACTATCTAAACCTTATAAAGAGTGGGTTCCTTCTATTTATAGTATTTTCAAGACCGCGCAGGGTCGATTGAGTGCAACTCAATTATTATAAACACAAGTAGCTACAAAATATCTCCATTACATTAATTTCAGCCCATACTTATCTGCAAAAGTCCTGCAAGACATTAATCACAGCCACAACTAGCTGCGGAAATGTCTTTCAGCCTGTCCGTATAGGTTATGACTAGCCGCAAAATTGTCCTCAGGTCTTCTACTCATTCGTCCTTCTGCAGTCTTCCTTGACTTTCACATGTCCATCTTTAAATCTTGTAGCTGCCTCTTCCATCGACTGTAGATGTGCTTTTCCTCATCACACCAATCCTTTGCTCTTGCACTTCCTTTCCATCCTTATCCTTTCTCTGTTGCAGACATGTTTTTCCTTTCTTGCTCCAGTTCTTTCATTCCCTTCTTAATCTGCCTTTTTCCCGTCGTGCATGCACTTTTCCTACTTTGCTTGCATGTCAATTTCTTCCTTGTGTACTTTCCCTCGCCCAACAGTGATCATTTGTATAAGAAGACATGTGGCACTTGTGACACAATAGCATTGGATGCAAGCATTGGTAAACAAGTCATGGAGGGCATGGTTGAAGTTGGATGACTAAGCACCTAGGTCCACCTTGGATTTGAAGGGGCTTGCAGAGTGCCTTAGAAGAAGGTAAAGTGAAAGGAAAGTCTACTATAAAAGGAGGATGCCTCAATGGTGACGGCAATTAAACAAGCATTCAACGATTCATTCATTCACACAAATCTGCAAAGAGCTCTACAGTAGTGCTAAGATTGGAGTGTGGCACAGTCAGGTGAAATGGCACAAGCTGAGTGAAAAAAAGAGGAAGAAGAGGTGACCTGAAAGAGGCAAGCATGAAAAATATTTAAAGGATGGATTGAAACAAAAGGCAATAATACCATAGACTCATTGTACATGTGTAATTTAATTGCAAGCAATAGGTTTCACTCCCTTGTATTCTATCACATTCTTCTTGTAAATAAAGTTAAGGCATCTTCCTTGGGTCTTGTCTGTACATGTGTATTGTGGCTTCTTTATTGGATGGACATTATTTTTCTCGTGTTTCAATGTATTGGATGATTGTTGACATCTTGGCTATGTGTTAGCCAAGTATGGAAATATTATACAAGTATTGTTTTGATGTTTTAAAGGCCACAATTGGGCGTGTTCCTTCTATTGAATGAACTTGGTTGCATTTTATAGACTATAGCTTAAGGAAATGTTATGGGAAGACCTTAAGTGAAGAGACATAGTCTGATTGTAGTAGGCATAGGCTGGCCAAGCCCCTACGGTCAAAGAAAAGCAATGATGCACAAGCTTAGGTGTCGAAGCACGGTTGGGAAAACCCCAAGCTTCAAAAGAAAAATTCAAACAAACTACAAGTCTATGAAAGTGGTATCAAAGTGTAGTTGGATGTTCTTAGCCACAATCCCTATCATGATAGCAAAGCATACTTTCTTAAGGTGAGTATGCACCAAAGTAGCTTGATCACCAAAGGGTAAGTTGAAGATTGGAACATAGACTTAGTGCCTTGGTGCTAGGTGCAGCAAGTAGCCAAGATAGTTTGTTCACATGAATTTGAAGACTTCGGGAGTTCTTCACCACAACTTGCAAGGAAGCAAAAGGACTCAATGATAGGTTATACAAGTGGACAAGAGAAAGCTTGAAGTAATAAAATGAACAAAGTCTTTCATTTTAACACTTAGTATACTTTTCAAATGTGAGAAGAAGGGTCAAACCACTTCTAAGTTGCCACAAGGGAAGCAAAGGAAGAGTCATAGAAGACCAAGATGGAAGTTATGGCCTTGAGCATGGAACATTGAGATCATGAGATTTGTGAAGTGTACCAAGCACAAGCCAGACACTTTGGTTGGAAATCGCAGTAGTTCATGACACATGTTGGTTGCACTCCTATATAAATAAAGGTTTTAAGCAGCCTACTATCCAATAAGTGGGCAATATGCATCATGGAAATACGACTTGGTGCCTTGGAAGAATTTCTAAGGTGCATCAGGTGATTCAACAATATTGAGGTGAAGGTGGTGACCTAGCCTTAGTCTAGAAAAGTGGTACAAGTTGTTCACTGGTGATGTTGAATATTAAACCATCTCCCATGGTTCCGTTTTAAATCTAGTCCAACGCAAAGGAAGGGTGCAAGCTCAAGAATATTTTGGTGGAACTGTTACTCCTTAGACTTGGCACCTAAGCCAAAGGAAATGTGTTGTTTTGTGGTGTAGCTAGGAAGATCAAAACATGTTAACGTGTGGGTTCTACATGACATGGAAAATTGTTTTGTCAAGAATTACAAAGTTCAAAGTATTCTACCTAACAAGGGACATTACGTCATTTGAAATTTTAAGTCACATAAACAATTGTGTATTTTTCTAAAAATAAGTGTGGGTTAAACACGGATACTTGATTCATCGGTGAAATTGACTAAGTGCTAGACCATCTTCCATGGTTCCATTCTCACTGTGCCTTGCCCTACACGAATGGAATGTCAAAAATGGCTAAGGGTGCGCAAGCTCCCGAAGATTTTTGGTGGAACAGTTCCTTCTCATACCTGTTACCTAAACCAAAGAAAGTGTTTGTGATGCAGTACATCCACCAAGCTAAAGGAATATTAAAATGCGGGTTCTACTTGAGAGGGAACTTTGCTTTGACCTGAATTTCACAGTTGAAGGGTCAGTCTAATCTTTCATGACCACTTTAATGCCTTTCTACCAAAGATATAATCCATGGCAACCAAATTTTCAATAGATAAATCCTTCAAAGTAACCACAAAATATATCAGCATTATAGATACCCCGCAGACCTCTATGCTAAGAAAAAGAAAGTATGTATTATGCCATAAAAAACCCTCGACATTGGGGCATATTTTCCAAATCCAAGTAGCGATTGTTTTCATTGCTCAAGAATAAAATGATGGAAGCCGTATAATTCCATCTTTTATATAACCTCCGCACTTGAACGAATTTACCAGTTCTCCAAGTGCAATAAAAGACAATAATATTACTCAACGTCGACATTGAGGGATTTTCGATACATGATATAAAGATTAAAACCGAGTTCTAACCTTTGTAACTAGACCCCGAAAAGAAATCGGGACCTCGATAACACTCTGGTTCTCTTAAAATATCTGCAGTATTTACAAACAATTATACAAAGCAATAAAAATTATAATAACTCCAACCCCGGTTATGATGATATGGTTGAAATCAGGGAGGAAAATAAAAGAGAGGAAGACTTATGGAATTCATAATACTAGTAGGAACACACAAATTAGGAGTCGTAAGCAATGCTCCCAGATAAGGTTTATTTTACTGATAAATTAAAGGTAGCGCTCGCAAACCTTCGATACGGATAAGCCAAATCGCTCACGTTACTGAGATTCGATTGTGCGATCTTCCGCAGCCTGCCGAAGTACCTGCTTTTCACACAGTATCTCCTCTCGCTCTCCTGTCGCCGCTTTCACAGACTAGAAGAATGGTAAGAATGGTGACAGAAGGGTCAGGATTCGAAAGTAAATATGATTTAATAGGATCTCAAGTCCGGGTAGTCGGCCTATAGGGAACAATAGTGAGACGGTTTTTCTTTATACACGGGGTTCTTGGGTTTGTGTTGTTCGATTAATCCCTTCTTGCATTAAGAGATGTCAAATTGCACGAATTGTGATACTTCTCGAAGTTTCAGAGTTTTGTTTATTTGGAGAACGAGGTTTTGTATTGGTGTGATAGTGTTTATTTATTTTAAATTCGGATTTATTAAGTATTAAGAAGGTGTGATAGTGTTTATTATACCTGCTTCAGCAGGTATATTGTAATCGATTGCAAGTCAACTTGGGTTGACTCACCTATTAGTTCAAAGATACATAAAAATTAAAATGTTGTTTATAATGTTTAACTTTATAAGTTTATAAATAAAAATTTTTAATTATAATAAAAATGTATTTATTTGTGTTGTAATTGGCCAATCACAAATGATGTCAGCTTTGGAATTTGGTATCTGGTTTTCAGATGATAAGTGGCAACTATGACATCAAGATAATAATTAAATTTCCAACTCTTTATAATTTAATGTTAATTGAATTTTAATTAAATTAAATTCAAACAATTTTCATGTATAGGGCCCGCGCCATATCTCGGTTGATCTCGTCCACTTTCACCGATATAGACTCGGTCTCCATCAGGTTCCAGACTCGGCTTCTGTTGGTGCTCAGGTCCTGTAGCAGGATCTTGGTTCTCTGTATCACCACCAGCAGATCTTTCAAGCATATAAACGCCAAAGGGAGGCACAAGGCTTCCATCGTTATCGTTCATATCTATAAACAGCAAAGACAACAGCTTTATCCTTCGCGTTAGAGAGGCCATGTTCTGAACCTGGCATACCTGGGGTTTCTCTAAGAATTCCACGTCTCGGCATGCTTGAACCAGGGATGTCGGAGACAAAGTGGTGAGATGCGAGCTTAACATCTCTGTAGGATAAACGACAAAGACAAACAAATAATTAAAAAACTAATGTGAACTACTGTAATTCTATAACATTTTCTTTAGCGCTCAAGTCAAAAGCTTACAACTATTTTTCTTTAAATCGAGTCGCCAATATGCCACACTTACAAATCCAATCCAGATCAATTTATCTGAATCAAATGTGTCTCTCATTCCACACCCACACCCACACCACCAACTACATACACAAAATTGAATTCATCTACAAAGACTTGCATTCTTCAACCCTAACTATTTTCGGTGACGCATTCAGTAGAATGATCGGATGAGAAGACCTGAGCAGCGTCTCTGTCGCCGGAACATAATCCGATTGTAAGTTCAGATGATCTATCGAAGACCTGAGTCCTCCATCTCTCTCTACTCATCATTCTCGTTAGCGAACAAAGGCGAGTATTTGGAGATTTCGAAGACCTCTGCGAACTATTTAGTGAACATTGCTGATGGCCTTCACCGAAAAACGAGAAGCCATCGGGCCTCTTTGGCATATCAATTGCAATTTCAGGCATTACTGATCTTCCACCAAAGATTCCCTCATCCATATATGTTTTCATCTGCTTCTGCTGAACCCAAGAGAATATATTCGTCAGTTTCGCCAGACTATAGTCTTCTCCACGGTTTGCAATCTCATGTGCTTCCTCCAAATTCATATTTTCTTGGGAACTTGAAGAAATCGGTCTTGAGATTGTAACTGAAACCTGCTCTATTATAGCTGATTCCAAAACTGGATCTTCGGGTTGGGCGGCCGTTCTGCAAACCGGGCAAGTGGAGTGAGAACAAAACCACATGTCAATACACTCAACATGAAAACTATGCCTGCAATTCGGCAGAACCCGGCCTTTCTCATTCTCCTCGAATTCGCAGAGACACACTGCGCACTCCAGCCCATCTGTGAAATTTTGAGATTTATATAGAAACATGGGCAGAGTCCCTAATATCACAGAATCCAACCCCACATTCCTCAGCCTCTCCGGTTCTTCCCCCGTAAAATAAAATTCAGGCTGTAGAAGCTGATCTCCGTCGAGTTCGTCTGAAAGATGTAGTGGGTTGTTCCGAAAACCAACTGACGTAAACGAACTAGAAACAGATAAGCAAAGTGACAATAACGAGACATATTATGGCCAATATCATCATTTTGTCATATATGGGCTCCTCATTATCCTGAGGTGGGTAAGTTCTCTCACTGGCCTGCAAGCTCATTCTCTATGAAGCCACAGAACAGAAATCTGAGCCCAAAACCAGTCAGCCTGCGCTGCAAAATAGCAAGCTACAAATAGTTGGTATTTATGTGGCTCGAACCTTCAATTTCTCCCCAATGAGCACCACCTCCGATGCCTGTTATGTGAACTGTCGAATGCTTCCTTGCTTTCAGAACACACGAAATCGCTTGATGAGCCGAGATGATAAAACAATTATTCGAGAGGCTCATTTCAATGTTTTGTTTGAGTACAGAGATGGAAACTTGACTGCAGGTCATCTGGTCGTTCGGAGACCCGGTTTCCGTGTTGACTACATTGCAGATAGTGTCAAAATTTGACGATTGAATATGATTCAATTTTAGTGTCAAAATTTTTATGGTTGAATATGATTCAATTTTTGCGTATGAGACTCTTTTAAGGAAAATAATCATTGATTATATATATATATATATATATATAATTTGGTTAGGTCTATTTATTTTTGAATTTTATTATGAAAATTGGATCATTGTATTATTGGGTTTAAAAGGTTTATTCTACGAACTAAAGGAGAATATGTGTAACCGTTATAGTGCTCATCTTAGAGTTTATAAGTGTTATTTATAAAAAATAATAAAATGTTATAAACAATCATAGCTCACCTCAATTTAGATTTGAAATATTTCTTAGAACCATATATATAAGACTACAAATTAAAACCATAAAAATTTTAAAGATTTATTTTGAGCCATATTTGTTGAATTAAACTATGGATAGTATGAGATTCATGATTCTTAATTTGGAGTGTATTAAATCTATTTGTGGAATTATAAAAAATTACAATGAATAGATATATCTTAAATTAAATTACAAGTAGAAAATTATGATTATGGATATGTATGTGTTTGTGATCCTTTCAAATTTATTAGGTACAAAAAGAAAACAATACACAGGTATATATTGACAAGTCCAAGTGATTATAGGTTTTCATATTTTTGTGGAATTATAAAAAAATTACAATGAATAGATATATCTTAAATTAAATTACAACACAACTAGTATAAAATCACTATTATGTATATGCATGTATTTGTGATCCTTTCAAATTTATTATGTACAAAAAGAAAACAATACACACATGTATATTGACAAGCCCGAATGATTATGGGTTTTATATTAAAAAGAGAAGGGATGCCCTCATAATTACATAGCAAAATAGCCCATGGCTATGTTTCCAAAATTCTATAAAATCCTTCCAATTCCATTGTGTAATTCTTTATATACAAGACAATACCTAAAACTTCTATGTCTAAAACTATATATTCTAACATATAAAGAAACTACAATGAAAAAATATGAAATGACAATCAAAGGATGTCCCCTTGGACTCGAGGATTGTTCCACATCCTTGTGGGGCAGAAGGAGCTTCTTTTTCTTTAATTGTCATTTGTAGCATAACCAACTACAGTTCCAACTACTCAACTTTGGCTTCCAAGTCTTCATTTTTGGCTTGTTTCACCTCCAACTCAACCCTCACAACTACCATCTTGTATGCGTTCCCACCTCACTCCATGAGATGCTCTTGCTTCTCTGTAATTTTCTATTTCCCCAATTGCTAGTCTAATGTATGAAATCCATGCTTGAGATTGTGGATCGAACAACTCAAATGGCAATGATTTGCTTGAAGTATCATTAACCTGTAGAAGATACAACAATTTCCCTCCTCACGCAATCCTTCATTTGTCATGTCGTTTCCATACATCATGATCTCTAGTTTCCAAAAGGTAGTGTGAGTCGAATCCCCTATCGTCAAGTTCTACTTTTCCAAGAAGATGTGATCCTCAACCTACGACTACACTTCAAACATTCTTTGTCTTGCTATATAAAATCATCTTTCCACCTCCATACATGATTAATGCCTACTCTAGGAAATCATAAAATGTTAAATTCACATGCTACAAAGGACGATCCCAATCCTTCCCTCCCCTAGGAAATATTCTAACTTTTCAATGTAGATTTTGAAAAGGGAAGGCAACACAAGACATCCTTACTTTACATCTATATTACACTTAATTTCTTCCAACTAACCCTTATTACTTCTAAATTTGGCAATAGCTCTTTCATATAACCTTATTATTATAGTTAATAACTCAAAGAGGGCCCAATATCTTTGAGTATCTTCCCAAAGCCCATTTAAAGGGAGTGTATCAAAACATTTTCTGAAGTCAAGGATGCAACTTAAGAGATTTATTTATTGTTTTCACACTCTTTGTTTATAATCCTAAGAGTAATTAAATTATCTAAAGTCAGTGATAACTTTAAAAACCAAAACATCCTTTAACTATATTATCATGGTATTCTAGTCATGCGTTAATCTTATTTTCTAAAAATAGATATACAGTTTAACCATAAAAGAGTTAATCATGATGGTTCTAT
>LPNX010881598.1:339401-478776 GCA_001517045.1 Pseudotsuga menziesii | reverse complement strand
CAATTGAAGTATATGTAAAAACTCAAACTATTTTAAAGAGTATGAAGTCATCCATCTAACATTGGTGGTGGTTTCATAGAACATCTTTTTGCTACATCTATTGTTTCTTTTTTTTTTATATTCAACCTATTACTATTTTCTTGAAACTTTTCTTAAGAGGCAGGTACTTAGCAACTATGTTGCTATCTCCACTTGTTTATTTTGTTATTTATTTTAAATTCGGATTTATTAAGTATTAAGAAGGATTCAATATTTTGAGGTGTAATTTTTACTTAATCTTAAATTTAATAAATTTGATTTCTCTTAAATTTGTTTTAAATTTTTAAATTATTTTTCGTCATTTTTTAAATTTTATGAGCACCTCGCTCTTCTCGATGCAAAAAAATTTAATTAATTAAAGGTTTTATCTTACTCATTTGTTTGGGCGATTGATAGAGGAAATGTGTGTTGTCTTGTTAATTGTGTAAGAATAAGGTTCATCGTTTTGTGTGTTTGTTGTATTGGCTTACACCATGGGTAGAGAGAACACATGTTGCATTTGTGTTCATTGGATATGCCAATGTGAATTCTCCATTTGATCATAACTCCCGACCCCAATGTTTTGTGGACCTATAGAAAGTTTGAAGCATTGGGAGAAAAGAGAAATGGCATTGTGAGAAGGATTCAAGTGTAAAACAAAGAATTCTATTTTGTTTACGTATAAAGAGGTTATGGATACAAGAGTGAGTAGGTTCCTTTATATGTTTGAGATTGATACCGAAAGGGTTCTAAAGGTTATATTAACAATATAGTTAACAAGGTAGTGGGAAGCATTACAAAAATTAGGATCAATATTGCACTCAATAAGACAAATGGAAATGTCTTAATGTTGTTTATTATGCATATGTACTATTGTGATCTTGATTTAGTGGAAATTATGTGCCCTTGATGAAACAATGTAATGACATGTCATAAATGCGGTGGTTATAAAATGGCTTAATGGTTACTTATCAATATGGTAGTTAGTGTTTGAGAAAATTGGTATATATAAGACTCTTGGTTTTCATTATGTAAGAGGGAAGTTTTTATTGTAAGAGTTTATCCAATGTAAATTATAGTTTGGCATGACCAACTCAAAATGCCTTGTCTTTAGAATGGTGTTTTTGAAGAATGTGTATAGGAAAGCATCACAAGAAGAAGTTACAAGGAACCACCTCCGTGCAAATTGTTCGGAGTGATTTGTATGGCCCGATGGATATGCACTCTATTTTAGGTGTGAAGAACATTTTGACTTTCATTGGTGATTATTCCAGGTGCATATAATATTATGATATGAATTGGATTGGGAACAAAATCAAAGAACATGATAGTGCAGAGGTTACACAAGATACAATATTGAAATCGAAGTATTACAATGAAATTCAATTATATTGGTGTGTAAAATGGTGAAAAACACTACAATGCACAAATCAATACAATGTGGTAGAATGGTGGTAGCTTATATCCAAGAGGAGATGAGATGGTTATGCTCATTTCACAAAATTGCATAACAAGAGCCTTAACTAAAATTTAAAATGAAACCAAAAACTCTAAGAGGTGAAAAACCTAATATGCAGGAACCTTAACCCTAGCATGAATGTAGGGATTAACGACAACATTGAGCCAAGTGATTATAATTTCTCCAAATAAAAAAAGAGAAATCCTTGTTGGGATTATATATGTTCACTCAATGCTATGTTTTATGTCTTATTTAGCTCATTGGGGAGAAGATTAATACACCAAGTAAATTCCATGAGGAATGGATGTAAAAATAACAATAATATGAATGTGAAAATTCCCCAAAATTTTGTTAAAAATCATCGACATTAGGACCATTTTTGTGCTAACACTCGATGGCCGCCTGGACCAGTGCTCCCCCCTTGAGTATTAATAGTCCCTTTTGCATCATTCCCTATATTGAATTGTACAAATTCAGGCCAGCAGTAGATTAATTTTACCCACAACAATTATCAATTGATCATGCAAAATTGCTAACAATGGAGACTGAATATGGAGCTGTAACACAAAATTATATTAACTAAATGTACAATAGAAAACCCTGTAATATCATAGGCTGCTGAATAAATAGAATACATGAAGAAATAGAATGCATGAGGAAGCATCCAAATCTAGCATAAAGCAGGCTTACCAAAAATAAGCAAATCCCCCATAGGTGTAAAAGTTGGATCCCAAATCTGTCATGGAGCTCACGAATTGGAAAAAAGGCATAGGCAAGCTAAAGAGTGGTGGAATGGCAGCTCATACATTCTTTTGCATGGAGAAAAGAGAGGAGGATGTGTAGGACAAAAAACAAGTTCACCTCACCTAGTCTAGCTTTCCCATGTGCCTTAAAACACTGAAAAAGCAGGCAAAAAAGCAGAAAAAGCAGATAGGCGCCTAGGAGGCCAGGAATAAAGAAGATTTGATTCCTAAGGCTTTCCCAAGCGCTACATGAGTCAGATATGGCAATTTTGACCTCTATGGATAGGCAATTAGCAACTTGCACAAGGTGGGACACATGAACTAGGCAAATAAGACAAAAATAAATGAATTAATGTCTAAGTGGGTAAACTATGGGTTGATTATTCTAACACCCCCCCTTAAGCCTGACTTTATGAGTAATAAATCAAAATATATAGGGCCTAGAAACAAGGCTTAGTCACCCTTTACATACTGCAGGTCCAAATAAACAAGGAAAGAGGCAAAACCAACTTGGGAAAATCCTCCCTTAAACATGGACTGTAAAAAAAAATTGTAGAATCTTGTCTCCACTCATGCTTTCACAGCATGATCAGCAATCCCCAACAGTTATTTGAGATTGCTAAAGGTCTTCTCACAAAATGATTTGGTGAAGATATCACCTACTTGTTATGAAGATGAACAGAAGAGTAGGTGAATGGTGCCATCATGCACAAGCTCTCTGTTTTAGTGCATGTGAATCTCAATGTGTCTGGTTCTCTGCTTCTGAACTGGATCTTTGTAGATTCGAATGGTACTCTGGTTATCACAGTAGATGGTAGTTGAGTACTCAGGTTCGAAACCACACTCTCTAAATAAACCCTGCAACCATAAACACTGAGTTGTTGCATTAACAACTCCTCTGTACTCAGCTTCTGTAGATGAGAGTGCAATGGCACTCTGTTTCTTGCTTGACCAGCTGATTGGCCCTTATGCAAGCATGAACACATAACCTGAAGTGGACTTTCTGTCTGTGCTATCACCTGCCCAATCACTGTTAGTAAATCCAATCAAATCAAGATCAGATTTTTCCTTATAGAAGATCCCATGTGTCCTTGTTCCCTGAACAAAGTTTAGGATCCTTTTGGCTGCTTTCCAATGGATCTCATGAGGATGATCCATGAATCTAGAAGCCACACTTACTGCATAAAAAATATCAGGTCGAGTATGTGTCAAATACAATAAACAGCCAATCAATTGTCTATACAGTGTATTGTTTACCATTGGTGGAGAATCATCTTCCTCCAGCTTCACTCCTGAAAGGAAAGGAGTTTTGCTTGCTTTGCAGTCTTGCATTCTGAATTTGATCAGCAAATCCAAGGCATACTTGGACTGGTGCACCTTTATTCCATATTTGGTTTGAGCAATCTCAAGCCCCAGAAATTGACTTAAGAGCCCCAAATCTATCATGGAGAAGGCTTGGTTCATAGCTCCTTTTAAGGAAGCAATCTCAGCCTGTGAGCTTCCTGTAATGAGGAGGTCATCAACATATAACACAACGATCATTAATGAACCATTAACAGACTTCAAATAGACATTTGGATCTGATTTGCACCGAACAAAATTCAGAGATAGCAAGAAGCTATCTATCTTGGCATACCAAGCCCTGGGGGCTTGCTTTAGCCCATACAATGACTTTCTCAACCTGCACACAAGAGAAGGGTTAGTAGAAAAACATTGGGGCTGCTGCATATATGTCTCCTCAGTGAGACCTCCATTCAGGAAGGAACACTTTACATCCATATGATGTACCTCCCATTTCCTTGAGGCTGCAATGGCTAGAGCTAGCCTGATGGAATCCATCTTTGCCACTGGGGCAAAGGTCTCATTGTAATCGATGCCATGAACCTATGAGTAGCCTTTAGCTACCAATATATCCTTGTACTTTAGTGGTGAACCATCATCAGAAAACTTGGTCTTATAGACCCACTTACAATGGACTAACTTTCTTCCTAGAGGAAGATCCACTAGCTCCCATGTGTTGCTCTTCTGGAGTGAGCTGAACTCCTCCTTCATGGCAGCTTTCCATCTTGGATCTCCTGCTTCTTCTTCATATGTTTGAGGATTAGACTCCACCATCAAATAACATTTTTCAGCAAACATAGGATCCTTCATGCACAGACCACTCTCAAATTGAGATCTAGTCCTCCTTGGGTCATTGGGATCCCCAGCTAGCTCACCTGCTGCATGTAGTGTCTTGGATGCCCATTTTGGCATTGTGGGGCTGTTAGGGTCTGCAATAAACTCATCTCCATCAGATAAATCAGAATCAGCATGTTCAACAAACTCTTTACTTACTTCTTGAGGTTCAGGTGGTGAAGAGCCTTCACCAACTTCCACTTCTGCAAGGGGTTCTTCTTCAAACTGAACACACCTTTCAATGAAGGCTTTGTTTGTGCTCAAATTTATCAACTTGTACCCTTTTGAATCTTCAGAGTATCCAAAAAAAAGACACTCTTGGCTTTGGGGCTGCAAATCCTTCCTCTTCTCTGTCGGGATTCTAGCCCATGCCTTTGAGCCAAAAATCCTGAAATGGGTCACATCTGGCTTGTGCCCACTCCATGCTTCGAAGGGAGTCATGCCATCAAGATGTTTGTGAGGCACCCTATTCTGGATATAGGCTACATAGTTGATAGCTTTGACCCAGTACTTTGGTGGCAAAGTTTTGGCCTCCATCATGCATGTTGCCATCTCCTTCAGTGATCTGTTCTTCCTCTCAGCAACACCATTTTGCTGTGGTGTGTAAGAGATAGAATGCTGCATCTGAATACCTGCATCTGCACAATAGTTAATAAAATCAGACTTGACATACTCACCACCATTGTCAGATCTGAGGACCTTGAGTTTCCTTCCACACTGGTTTTCAACCAAATCTTTAAAGACTTTGAATAGGCCAAAAACTTCAGACTTGTGTTTCATGAAGTGAACCCAACAATACCTGGAAAAATCATCAATAAAATTCAATGCATATTTGGCCCGACTCATGGACATATGATGGAATGGGCCAGCAACATCACTGTGAATCAGCTCAAGGGGTGCAGAGGTTCTCTCATGACTAGCTTTCTCAAATTTGTGCTCTGGGTGTTTTCCTAGGATACAACCTTGGCAGACTCCTTTGGAAAATTTTATCTTGGGCAACCGTATGACCATTTCTTTCTCACTAAGATCAGACAGATACTTGTAATTTAGATGGCCAAATCTTTCATGCCACAGCTTGCTGGCTTCATTAGCATGAATGAGAAGAGCAGAGGGGTTTGAGTAAGGTAGGAAGTGTGAGAACATGTATACCTTTTGAGCATGATTCGCAACTCCTTTTGCAATGAATCTACCAGTTGAAATATTTGTGATCTCAACTTCATCGGGGGATAATATGACCTTCTTAGGAGACCCAGTGTGGGTCATATGGTACACTGACAGGAGGTTGGAGGTGAGACCAGGGACATATAGCACATTGCTGAACTTACCATGATCAAGATCTATCCTTCCTTTGCCTTTGCTTTCAGTGAGAGAGTCATCTCCCAGTACAATAGATGGTCCTTTCGACATATCCAGTGAGGAGAAAGCCTCCTTAGTCGAAACCATGTGTCTTGAAGCTCCAGAATCAATGATAAAACTGGGTGAGCTTGATGTGCCAGCAACCAATGCATGAACTCTCTCTCTATCATCTGAAATTGATCCTCCTTCTCTCTTCTTTGAGCTTTCTGGAAGGGAGATGCCATTCTTCTCCAAGAGTTGGGTCAGCATATCTATCTGCTTTTTCATACAAGAGATTTCAGTGTGATTGCCCTTCGAACAGTATGAGCACTTGTTCATTTCACCTTTGTTTTTCTTCTTCTGGGTATTTTTCTTGGGACCTTGTTGATCCTTTGGAGACTGCTTCTTGTCTCTCTTTTTCTCAGGTGGCTTTTTAGCTTTCTTTTTGCTTTTTGAATCCACCCTCGAATCTCCAGCAATCAAATCTTGATCTTTGGATGGTTTGATGGTGCCCATCATCACCAGCTTGTCTTGTTCTTGTGTGAGAGATTCCATGAAATATGCAAGGCTAGGCATCTTCCAGGTTCGAGCTATGAGTTTTGTTGCATAGAAGGTCGAAACAAAGACTGAGTAGTCAGGTCCTAGCTTCGAGAGGATGGCCAATACGATCTGATCATCTTTCTTTTCGATACCACACTGCTTCAGCTGCAAAACTAGTGCTTTGAACTTGGAGAAATATAGCTGCAGGGATTCAAAGCTACTGGGACTCAGAGAAATCAGCTCATTTTCGATCTGATGTCCCCTCATCTCATCTATCTTTCCAAAAAGATCAGAAAGCTTCTCCCATACTTGATCCAGTGAAGTTAATCCATCGATATGGAAAAGGAGGTATCGGTAAATACTGAGACATAGGAGGCCATAGGCCTCATCTCTCCGATTGTCCATTTGATCTTCTCTGCAGCAACATTGGGCTCTGCTTCTGTAGCCATAGTCACCCTGTAGAGGCCTTTCGCTCTCAACAAGATCTCCATCTCTGCTTTCTATTCAAAATAGTTGAAGGGAGTCAAGATAGTTTTCTGTGAATCCATAGCTTTAGAAAATCTGTCCCGGCTGTCAGTAGAAGGCTCCCAGTCTTGATGTCGAACCTGCAAAACATTTTTTGAAGGAGAGTAACAACCTACAATGGATCTGATACCATGTAGAAATTTAGGCCAACAATAGATTAATTTTACCCACAACAATTATCAATTGATCATGCAAAATTGCTAACAATGGAGACTGAATATGGAGCTGTAACACAAAATTATATTAACTGAGTGTACAATAGCCAACCCTGTAATATCATAGGTTGCTGAATAAATAGAATACATGAAGAAATCGAATGCATGAGGAAGCATCCAAATCTAGCATAAAGCAGGCTTACCAAAAATAAGCAAATCCCCCATAGGTGTAAAAGCTGGATCCCAAATCTGTCATGGAGCTCATGAATTGGAAAAAAGGCATAGGCAAGATAAATAGTGGTGGAATGGCAGCTCATACATGCTTTTTCATGGAGAAAAGAGAGGAGGATGTGTAGGAAAAAAAACAAGTTCACCTCACCTAGTCTAGCTTTCCCATGTGCCTTAAAACACTGAAAAAGCAGGCAATAAAGCAGAAAAAGCAGATAGGCACCTAGGAGGCTAGGATTAAAGCAAATTTGATTCCTAAGGCTTTCCCAAGCGCTACATGAGTTAGATATGGCAAGTTTGACCTCTATGGATAGGCAATTAGCAACTTGCACAAGGTGGGACACATGAACTAGGAAAATAAGACAAAAATAAATGAATTAATGTTTAAGTGGGTAAACTATGGGTTGATTATTCTAACATGAATATAAGGGGCTTGTATTAGATATAGTTCCTATTGAACCTCCTTCCCTACCAAAGTTGTTGTATTTCTTTTTCAACCCAATAGAGTTGTATGTTCTATTAGCAAGTGCTCTTCAAATTAATGTCCATTATTCAATCCATGGTAGCTTATTCAATGCATAAGGTTGGGATTTGTAGTGTCAAGGTTGAGAATGATTCTGTTGTTTTAGTTGTGGGAGATAGCAACTAATAGAGCCTCTGTAACTGTTGGAAGGAGTCGTTCTTTGAGGGATTCCTTCAGCAATGAGTTACAAAAGGAGATGTCTTCCAATTCAAGTTTTGTTTTTATGCTTCATCAAGAAGCTTACAAATATGAGTGAACAAAATAGGTGGAAAGAAAAAAATCCCATCTAATACCTAAAGCAAGCTTTGATGGGTTTATCATAATCCAAAGAGGCAATCGTGTTCATAATAAAGTTATCATGCACTGAACTAAGAAAATAGAAACGGATGCGTGCAACCATGAATGAATGAGCATCTACATGGAGAGATATACAAATCATTGGTAAGGGGTAATCCAACAGCAAGGAACAAGTGGCAGGGCATAGAAGACAGAGCAACTGAGAGAAAATGACCACCGAGAAGCCAGTTAGAGAAAAACAAATCCATGGGAGAAATCGCTTGATAGTAGAGCCATTTATGTGTCTCTTCATAATAACGCAGAAAGAACACACCAAACGATCGTTGAGATGGAAGGAGAGTGCAGGCTTGAAGGCAAGGATAATTACAAAAA
This sequence comes from Pseudotsuga menziesii, assembly GCA_001517045.1. NCBI lineage: Eukaryota > Viridiplantae > Streptophyta > Pinopsida > Pinales > Pinaceae > Pseudotsuga > Pseudotsuga menziesii. The sequence continues at coordinate 470,406 of LPNX010881598.1, read as the reverse complement.
ATGAGCAAGAATGACAGGCACCAACAGAGATGAGGCAACAATGTAATAAATGTGATACACAACTATAATGCATATGGATGGTAGGAAACTGATCTCTAATGGAAAAATGACACGAAACCCTAGCACGGAAAATGCTTGTGGATAGAGTCAGCAAGCCATGACATACATGATAATGCAAATGCTCAAAATATCCCAATGTTTCCATACTTGGCAGAACTCAGGAACCTGCCAAAACCAGGAAGAAAATAAAAAACACAGCACAACAAACCTGATAGAATAAAAAACACAAAGGGCACAAAAACATTGGGTTGGAAACATGAAATTTCAAGAGGATGTCAAAAATATGATGCATCAGAATTTGGATTATTATAAACATTTGAATGATCCAAGATGTATAGGTCACAATCTAGTTTAAGAAATAGATAAAAAACTGTCGATATTTATTACCAAAATAATCTATTAAGTTAATGATTTCTAGAAGAAAAATGTTAAAAAACAATCAGGTTTCCAAATTTCCAATATATATATATATATATATATGTTATTCAATTATCAGATCTAAATACTAACCTCCTCATCGAGTGCTTGAGAAAGTGATCACTGTCTACCTGCAATGCATATTCAAGTTGTGCAATCTTCTCGTGGAGCTCCCAGATGAGTTGACCCATCTCCATGAGCTTGTGCCTGATATTCTTGGCCAAGTCTAGCTAGTCATATGGGTCTATCAAAAGCAACCTCGATGTCCTTTGGAAGCTCGAAATCAACCTGAGCGGGATGTCCTTTGCAATTTGAGAGGTAGCTTGGATTTTGGACAGATGGCTTGAACTTTGTCTATGGTTTGGTTCCATGTTCATGATCAATAATACATTCTTCTCTCAGAAAAATTGACCCTTCTACTTGGAAATAATCGGCCCCTCACAATAATCAACCCCCTGTTACAACCCATGCAGCCCTTGTAGATGGGAAATCCGATCGGTATTGGTATGGGACTCACGACCTTTCCATAGTGTCATGAACCCCTCAATCCGCACTCTCCCTTTAAGTTCTTGCCTTATTTTCATTTATTTTCTCTGGCAATTTACTTTCCCTCCCTATTTTCATTGATTTTTTCTTACAATTTCTTTTCTAATTTCTCTTTTTTAATTTCACCTTCTTTATTTAAATTATATTTATTTTCATTTCATAATCAAATTATATTATTCTAATTATTGTTAGTATTTTTTTTGTTTTTTTATGCTTAACATATTTTTTTAGTTGATTCCTCTTTGTTTAAATTATAATCATTTCGATTTCATAAATCAAATTATAATGTTATAATTATTGTTATTAATTGTTTATTTTTCTATGTTTTAACAAAATTTGACCCTTCTACTTGTTGCTTCATTCCATTTTAAACCAAGACCAAAATGTCCGTAAGAGTACAAATAAAGTTATCTTTTGTGTTAAGATTGATATCCACTTCTTGTGCCTTGTATGTTCTTGGTAAAAATGAGGGTATGGATGGGGGGGTTGTCCAAAACAACCTTGTAGGGTGACATTTTGGTAGCACCATGATAGGTGGTATTGTACTACCTTTATGCAAGGAGGGTATAGGGGGGCTGGGTGGGGGGGGACTACTAAACCCAATGGCCATATCAGTCAATGTAAAACCCAATGGATAACAATATGTTTATGTTCAACACCTCACAACCTCTATTACTTGTTATTAACTCCAATATCTCAAGTCCTGCAGTATCCAGAAGTATTATGACATGCATCATCATCGTGGACATCGACGGTGTCATCATCATCATGATCAATGGCATGTGGTACATCAACATCATTTTGATCATCATCCTCATTATCATCATCATCTTCAGCATTAAGTACATCATCAACAAAATCATCATCATCATTGTCATTATGGTCATGCATATGCCATTAGTGTTCTTAATCAATCATCAAAATTAGGATTCATGCCATGTAATTATTAAGGGTATTTATATGTCATTACAATCATTTCAATGAGAATAGGGTTGTTTAGATGTCGTTACAGACATTTAGGTGCCATTAGAATCAATTAGTATCCAAAGGTGATACCACATGGATAATCATTGTTGAAATCCACATTGTCATCATAATCATACAATAAATCAACATCATTGTCATCATCGTTGTCATCATCAATATAATTGCGATAATAATGAGCAAGGAGCCATACTACCTCACAAGAATGGATGATATAGTCTTATACTTATCAAATCATATCCATACGCTCCATCATAATTATTGTAATGCATCATCATCATTTTGTTAGGGACAATCATATGCCATTAGGGTCTATCAAATATTGTTGGGGACATTAAAATGCCATTAGAACAATTTAGGACATTAAGGTAATTTACTCCTCGTTAGGATTAATCATTATCCAAAACTTCCATGATTATGATCATTTAGGTGCCACTATGATAAATCAAGATCCAAAAGTACTATCACATGAATCATGATCATTGACATTGACATTGATATATCTGATGTTATGTCAGACGTTTCCTGAACACAATTCCTAGATCTAAACCTAGCGTAGTTCCTAGCGCAGTTCCTTTCGAAATTTTTGGCATTATTCTAGGTGCTATACCTGGATCTATACCTGGTGCTATGTTGGATTTTTGCGAAATTCCTAGATCTATACTTGGTGTTATGTTGGATGTTATTCCTGCTAAAATTCATGGCCCAATTCCTATTGCTAACCTTGGATTAATATATGGTGCTATGTTATTTAGGACTTTTTTCTGGAGGCTATTCTTGGCGTTATATGGGATGCTTTTGTGGACTCTAATTGGGACATTAATTGGGATTCTAATTGGGATGCTAATTGGGATGATAATTGTGATCCAATTGGGATGTTAATTAGCATCCAAAATAGCACCAACCTTTGAAAAGGGATGCTAATTGGGACGCTAATTGGGATGCTAATTGGGACATTAATTGGGATGCTAATTAGCATCCAAAATAGTGCCAAATTTTAAAATCGGACGCTAATTGGGAGGCTAATTGGCGTTCTAATTGGGATGTTAATTGGGACGCTAATTGGGATGTTAACTGGAATGCTAATTGGCGTCCAAAATATTGTTAAATTTTAAAAAGAGACGCTAATTGGGATGCTAAGTGGGATGCTAATTGGGACTCTAATTTGGATGCTAATTGGGACGCTAATTGGGACATTAATTGGGATGCTAATTAGAGTCCAAAATAGCACCAAATTTTAAAAAGGGACGCAAATAACGCCATTAAAAACGTCATACCATGAAAAAGCGTCCACTTTGTCCAAAAAATCATGAAAAATAAACTAATAGTGATAGTGGATGCTAAAAAGGAAGCTAAAAGAGACGCTAATCACGGGGTTTTGTTGTAGTGAATATCGAATTTGACAAATTCAGCACCTCGACATGCATCGTTGACACTGACGACCGAAGAACTATGACAGATTGTATCTCTGTCTTCCAGTCATCTGTAACAGTTGAACTTCTGAAACCATTCCAACTTCTCTTGTAACTGAACGTAGCGGTTAGACAACCCAAGCATTCTTAGCACTCTATTTAAGCATGTACATTATTGTAATATACATACAAGTAAGTAATAGAGTATTAATGAAGTAACAGATATTGGTTCGAATTCTTGCATATTGTCTATGTGTGTGTATGTTTCTTTGTGTAGTGTATTTCCTGCTTTTCTTATTATTTTTACTCCCAAAAAATGTCCTAATCCTCTAATCATCTGAAGTCCCTAGCCAAATATGCTTTTGGGGACCTTATGTCTCATTTCTAGGATGTCTAGCACACTTTGTAGTCTGAAACAGAGCAACAGATAAGCCTGAAACTTGATGACCATTGGCACAAGGTGTCGATGTCACCCTTCCTTGATCACAAGGTGTGTCAGTGCACTTTCCTCTCTTACAAAGAGTGTCAACAAGCCCAAGAAGGAAAAGAGAGAAGCTTCGAGAAGCTTCCAAGCGTAAGCTATCATGGAGGATGTTCCTATCTATGGGGGAGATATGGAAATAAACCTCCTTACCCATAGGGATCATTCCCTACCTTCCTTCCAAAACATATCAACCCATTTGGATTCCTTTTTCCTATAAATGCAAGCTACTTAGACCATGTGAAGGAGAGACCAAGAGAGCATCCTTATGTTGTTTCATTGAAGTTTGGTATAGGAGGAAAAGAGAGAGAATTTGTAAGCAAGAGGTTTCATAGTTGATAGTGTGTGAGTGTGTCAAAGATGTTGTATAAGAAAAGCTTTGACATTGAGGCTTTGTCTGTAGCTTCCCTTTCTTATTCTTAATACAAAAGTGTTTCCCTTTCCCATAAATGATTCATGTTCATGTTAATTGTTTATTACTAGTCTCCTTGATCATTAGTATAGATTATTGATCTATATTGTTGCTCTCATGTTAAGTCTTGTTTTCTGTATTCTTTGTCGGTATAGCTGACTGCACAAGGATCTGTAGAAAAAGGACAACCTTCTTCACCCAAGGTAAAGAGAGCTTGTCATTCAAGTAGATCAGTCATCTAGGGAGAGGATATACTGTTGTGCTCTTTTTTTCTAGACTTGCACCATGTAGGCTAGGGGAACAACCTCTGTCTACACTGATTGAAATATTCCCATTAACAAAATTGGAGACTCCGATGGGAAGTGATCCAATCAGATCTGGTGCAGATCCAATTAGATCTTGGATTTTTTATATCACTTTTGATTGAAACTTGTGAATTTTATTTTCTTTCTCATTTAAGTTGTTGAGGTGAGTGATCCACCTTGTCACACTTTCAGTTTCCTTCTATGATGTGTGTTTTATCTCACTTTTATTCCAACTTGATCCACATTGGTATTTTTTGTAGGATCTTGGACTTTTTGGATCTCTAGATTCGCTGACGCTCCTGGGTAAGATTAATAGAGCATCGGATAGATCCTAATGCTTGTTGTCTTCTGCCATAAAGTGATGTTGACGCCTTTCCTTATTCATCATTTTGCATCACTGACATCCGACACCCGCAAAAAAAGAGTGTCGAGTGACTCCTGATGCCCTGGTGTATCCTTTTAGAGTGTGTCAAGGTAGGTACTTAGTGACCCTTTTTAATTGATTTTGGGGGTGTTTTTAGCTTGATTTTTAAGCGAAATGAGGTGCATTTTTTAATCGTATATTATGCGGTATATTTGAATTCTTTTCTCTTTGTATTCAAGGAAGAGTTTATGTTTCTTGCATTGAATTTCAAATTTCTTTCTTTGCTTGAAATATCTTGATCTTTTTTGTGGATTGTATTCCTTTAAATTGGAAAATTTGCATTTCAATTTTTTATGCATGTGTTGGGTTTGTCTTGAGTTCTCTTGTATCGGGAATACTAGTTGTTTCCTTTGATCCCTGTAGTAGAGGAAAACTAATCTTTCATTTCCTTCATATTTCAAAGAGAAAGTTTTGTTTTGATCTTCTTTATTAGATTGAAAAATATTTGAAAATAAAAAACATTTGTTCTTGTTTTAGTTTACTTCATATTTTTTTCTTTTGTTAATCTTAGTTTTATATAAAAGAGAAAAGATTGCAAGTTTCATGATCTGTAAAGACTCTTTGCTTTATTCCTTGATTGGAAACGTTATTTATATCTTTTTCTTCCTAGAAATTTGTTTTTCACTTTTGTTGGAAGCTTACGAAACATAATTCTAGTTTCGAGTTTGGGTGTATGTAACTCAATTTCTGCATTTGGGGAAAGAATCCCTTACTCTCTCATAAGTAAGGCATCCATTAAAAGAAAGAGTGAAATATTTGCATCTCATCCTTTCATGGTTTATGAGTCAGTCTTCACTCCATATGTCCACTTAACCGTTTCATATAAAAATAAGCGCTAGTTAGGTTAAAATTCTTAGCAAGAAGTGTGCGATAGGTTAGAAGACATGCTCCGATGTCTATAAGTGTAGGAGTTGTCATTTGTTTCCTGCATTACATTATGGGGACTACATGGTTCTTCCATGTACTCATTGGTATATCAAATGGCCTTTCACATACCCTCAAGGTATATCGAAAGGTACTTCATGTACTCAATAGTATATAGGAATGCCCCTTCCACACGATTGTGCATTAGAAAACACTACTACAGATTTAAGCTCCCACATACCTTGTTTATATCGAAAGACATCATTAGGGATCTTGAAACCATATGAGAAAATCCCTTCGATCATCCTATCATCACAATACACTGAGAACAACATTCGGGGAGATTACTATGCACGTACTATCTAGGTAGTCGGGTATTCAGGAAAGGGCACAGTCCCAATCCTCCTTGTCTTATTTTACTATTCAACCCTACGGTATATAGCGAGTTGTGGTGGTTTGACAATCCTGTGAGGATCCTGACTTTTTATCCACACCTTTCACATGTTTTCTTGTTTCTTTAGATTGAGTAGCTCATGTTTCCTATACAGTTAAAATTTCTTAGAGAGAGAGTTAGTTTTGTTACCTAGATATGGATATGCATTCTGGAAATACCAACCAAGAGACCCCTTCTCAAGGGGAACCTTTTGTTATTCCTTTATTTGTAAATGTTGGTCCTCCTCTCATGACTACGTTAAGTCTTCCTAGATAGAACATAGGATTACCTTTATGGTTATTCTCTAGTCTATCTATCCCAAGTGCATATATTATTTCAAATCCAAACTCCCCATCACAAGAGCATAAACATCATGTTGATATTTCACCTTCTTCTATAGATGTGTCTTCCCCCCTTTCTCCTTCTTCGCCTGTTGAAATGTGTGACACTAGTAATTAGGTGGATAAGAAGAAGAAGGAAAGGAAGATTAAGAAGAATAAAGACAAACGAGAAACCAAATCTTAACCAATTACTCCTCACAATCCTGAGAGTGTTTATTTTCCCAAAAAAACACCTCATAAGCCTAAGTTCCCTTGTAGAATTTGCAAGGGTGATCATCTTCTTAAATATTGTCATGGCCTGTCCCAACTTTTAGACGTATGGTATGAGGATTCCCAACAACCCATGTCATCAGTATTTGGTCATCATACTGATGATATCCTATCAACCAATGACTATGTGGTTAAGAGTTGGAAAGGAAAAGTTAGATATCCTTGATTTCTATGCAAGGACATTCACCTTACTTACCTTTGTCATCGCATTGATGAAGCTTCAAAGTTGTTAGAATATATTATTGTTCCTCAAAAAAGGCTTCCAATAGGTTACCGTAAGTTGTCCCTTGACCTCCCATTGGTTTATAAAGTGATTGATCCAGTTTCATCCTTGATTGATCCCACTCTTCCCTTGGAGACTGAAGTTAAAGTGGTTGAGTCGATGCCATATCCACCCGATCCCACTTTTTCGTTGGAGAGTGTTAAGAATGAAGTAGTCACTTTGACATAATATTTTTCTTGTCCCTATCTTCTTGTTGAGGGACAAGATTTTCCTATGCAAGGGGAAACCCACTGAATTTTTCGTAGTCAGTTCAGATTGTCCTAAGCAAGGAGAAATTTTCTTTGTTTCAATAGAACCCTCTCCAAGTAATGACGTTATTTCCTTTGATTGGAGTAATCTAACATAATATCAACTTCATTCGAGTGTTCCTTTTCAAATATCACTGTGAGTTACTCTAAGATCATACTTCACACTATTTTTGACGAATGGGCTTCTGTTAGTATTCTATCCTCAACTGTTTGGAAAGCTATGGGTTATTCTTAGCTTGTTCCAGTCACCGATCAGATACTGGATTTTAATTGAAGACCTGCTGCAAATTTTGGAATCCTTCCTCATTTACTTATCACCTTAGGATGGAAACTTTCTGTATTGATGTTATGGTAGTCCAAGGTCTCTTAGATTTTAATCGTATCCTTGGAAGAGATTATGTTTACGCCATGGAATATATAGTGTACACACTCTTTCGTGTGATGCATTTTCCCCATGACAGGAAGATTGTGATCATTGATCAAATTTCCTTTATTAATCCTGATCATCATATAACTCCTAGTCATCAAACTTCCTTGAATATCCCACATGTTCTTATGGTTCCTTCCCCTTCATCCGCCTTATCTCTCGACTCTCGACATCATGTCGGATTTCAGTTGTTTGAAAACCGATAGCTTCTTCCGAGCATGGGGAATCTTGGGGGGGGCATGTCTCTAGTATCTAGACACCATATTGGAGTTAAACCCATAGATTCGTATGTAAGGGGGAATCCTTCCAACCTCTGGAAATCATGTTGGCTAAGAACTAAATGCAAGCATAGTTCTCATTCTATGTCAAGCTCGTTAAAAATTGAAACATATGTTTTTAACCATAGTTCATTATGTGTCAAACTCGTTAAAAAATGAAACATATGTCCTTGAGCATAGTTTTTTTCTCGTTTCAAGCTCGTTAAAAAACAAAACCGACCTTGAGCATAGTTTTATTCTTTTTCAATCTCTTTACAAAATGAAATGGGATACCTCAAGCATAGTTATTTTATGTTTCAAGCTTGTGTAAAAATGAAATAGGTCCCCACAATAATAGTTATTTTTTGTTTCAAGCTTGTGTAAAAATGAAACAAGTCACCTTGGGAAAAGTTCCCTTTTCATGTCAATATCGTTAAAAAATGAAATGGGTTCTTATGTTGTGTCAAGACTCAATATTTGAACCTTCATTTAATATTCTTGTAGCACTTGATCCTCTTTCTGCCTTTGTTTTTGGTGAATCTTTTCCTAGAAATAACCCAAAATTTAGTTGGATGAAGAAAAGAGTAAGCAAACGAAATGAATCTTGGGGGTAATGTATCCAACCTCTTTAGATTATGTTGGAGTTAAGCTACTTGACAGTTATACTGGGGGGAAATATCAACCACTGGACATCATGATGGGAAAACACCTGTCAATGGGACTCATTTTGAGCATACTTTGTTTTTAGTTTCGAGCTCTCTAGAGCATGAAATGACATCTTGAGCATAGTTCATATTTTTTTTCAATCTCGTTAAAAAATGAAGCAGATACCCTGAGCATTCTTTCAACCGATTTTCGAGCTCATTAAAAAATGAAGAAGATACCCTAAGCATTCTTTCAACCGATTTTTGAGCTCATTAAAAACAGTAAGGTGGTGTTGAGCTTACTTTTCATTTTTCGTGCTCTAATTAAAACATGAAAAGTGGATCAAGTTTCTTTTTGTCTTTTTTCACACTCTAGCTTAAGTTGAAAAAGTATCGAGCACCTTTTATACATTCGGTGTGCTCGTTAAATATCTAGTGAAAAGGTATCGAGTGTGCTTTTACTATTTTTTCAAACTCGTTAAAATGGTTTATGAAAAAAGAACTCCTTTATAAATTCAACTTCAAGCTCTTTTCAAGACTTTTTAAACATGAAAATATCGTCAAGCGAGCTTGATATTTTCAAGCTTGTAAAATTATTTGAATGATCGTTTAGTCGGTGATAGTTTACCCTTTTTTTTGACCAATTGGACTCATTTATGAAAAATTCATACTCTATTTTATCACAACTAGAAGAGTTCTCTTGGGCATTAGTTTATACATTTTCAAGGCTTGAGGACTAAATTTATGAAAAATTCCATCCTAAAGTCTTCTTAGTCATTTTAGACTCTCTAGACATGAAACGACGACTGATTTTACTTTCATCGAACTCATAAAATCAAATGATGAAGGACCCTTTCTCGGAATGAGCCACTCCTTTCTTAGTTTTATAAAAAATATGAGAATCAAATCATCACTTGATGAGCTACATCAAGCGTTTGTTACCCTTTTCAAGCTCGTTAAAAATAAAAGAGGTCCTCATCCTTCATGATAGGGAAATAAAGGGAATGGGAAACGTCTTTCAGTTGTATTTCTAGAAGCTCATAGTCCACCCTTGAGCATTGCACCTATATACATTTTCATTTTTAAATAGTTAGGTAATCAACTTGTCCTCAAGTTGATCCACTTTTGTGAGTCATTTAACTCCTTTGAGTCAATTCAAATAATGCATCCTCATGTCCTTGCATTACGTCTAGTATCTGACTCATTGAGTTAATGTTTCCAAGTAATTTGTCATGTCGTTCAATGTTCAAATGGAAACCTCCTTTGCAATCTACCTCTATAGTTACATTACCTTCCTTTGAGTCGTTCACATCTGAATTAGTCCTATGGTTGTTCTCATCACTTTGGCATCATATTTTGTTCCATGTTTCGTGTCGATGATGAGGGAATAATCATGTCCCTCCTTCAACTAGTCTATTCCTTTCAACTTCAACACATCATCTGGGAATCGGAATTAGAAACCAAGTCAAGTACCTTGAAGCCTGCCTGCCTCAATGGCATGTTTCCTCGCTTTCGACTGTAGGATTTAATCAATGGCCTCTAGTCAGAATATTCCACCGAGTGTTTGACTTCAACACATCTATTAACATTTGTAGGAATGTACTAGGATACCTCAGGAATCATTGAAATCAATGATTATCTCCCTCACACTTGTTAATGGTATACATTAATGACCGGTAATCATGTCGTTTATACCATGTTCAACATCGAGACATCTATTCACATGGTTAGAATCATATCATTTGAGATTGGAATGAAGACCCTGAGTAGTTAGGTATTCACCTGAGTATGTGCCTATCATCAGGTTGTGATGGAGTATTGTTCAAAGTTATGTCATGGATCCACATTGTATGTTCGGTGGCTATGTCGAGTACCGAGTCAGTATAACATGGATCTACTTTGTATGTTACGTAGCCATGTTCTAATTTGAGTCTTATTGTTCATGGATCTACAGTATATTGTTAGTAGCCATGACCTCATCATTGTACATGGTTCTATAGTGTATTGTTCTGCTCTATGATTGAGTCAGATAGCCAGTTAATGGTCTTGCATCAAGCATTAACTCATCTCTCTTTTGCCTCTAATACCGGACCAATATCTAGAAAATTATTTTACCTATTGCATTCCTCTAGCTTCATACTTTGGGAGGCATTCTGTTACACCCAAAAAATGTCATAATTCTCTAATAATCTAAATTCATTGGTCAAATATGATTTTGGGGGCCTTATGTCTCATTTATAGGACGTCTGGCGCACTTTGCAGTCTGACATAGAGCATAAGATAGAACTAACACTTGCTGGCCATTTACATAAGGAATCGGTGGTGCCCTTCTCTTGATCACAAGGTGCATCAGCGCACTTTCCTCTCTTATAATGAGCATCAGCAAGCCCAAGAAGGAAAAAAGAGAAGTTTTGAGAAGCTTCCAAGAGAAACATATCATGGAGGATGATCCTATTTATGGGGGAGAGTTGGCACTCGACCTCCTAACCCATAGGGATCATTCCCTACCTTCCTCCCAAAATATCTCAACACATTTAGGATTCCTTCAGACTATAAATGCAAGCTACTTGTACCATATGAAGGAGAGACCAAGAGAGAATCCTTATGTTGTTGGATTGAAGTCTGGTATAGGAGGAAAAAGAGAGTGAGAGTTTGTGAGAAAGAGGTTGCATGGTTGACAGTGTGTGAGTGTGTGAAAGATTCGTTAAAATAAAATATTTGACATCAAGGCTTTGGATGTCACTTTCCTTTCTTTTTCTTAATACAAAAGTGTTTCCCTTTCCCATACATGATTCATGTTCATGTTAATTATTTATTACTAGTCTCCTTGATCATTAGTATATATTATTGATTTATCTTGTTGCTCTCATGTTTTTTCTTGTTTTCTGTATTATTTTCAAGTACACTTGATTACACAAGGATCTGTAGAACAAGGACAACCTTCTTCACCCAAGGTAAAGAGAGATTGTCATTCAAGTAGATAGGTCATCTAGGGAGAGGATATACTGATGTGTTATTTTTGTTCTAGACTTGCACCATGTATGCTAAGGGAACAAACTATGTCTGCACTAATTGAAATATTCCCAGTAACAATTATTATTATGATTCTTCCATAGCAGTACTCGATTCATTCAGCCGAACTATTGTCCCCATCGTTCCCCTAGGCGCCTGGATCACATGAGCTATACCCTTGAGCTCCAAACATGAATTATGAACTATGAGCTCCAACCAGTGAGCCACACCGATGAAATGTGAACCATGATCTCCAACCCATGAGCTCCAACAGTGAAATGTGAACGTGAGCTCTAACCAGTTACCTAGAACCATGAAATGGTAAACATCAGTAATCAAACAATAATGGTGAATGTTATATATATACTAACACAATATGATAAAAAACTTTAAATATTGAATAATATTTTTTAAACAATTATAAATGTAAATACATAAGTAAAAATAATGATGACTATGATTATGATAATGATGATGACAGTGATGACGACGATACTGATGATGGCAATGATGATGCTGATGATAATGATGATTATGGCGATGATGATGACAATGAGGATGATGATGAGGAGGATGATGATGATGATGATAATGGTGATGACAATGATGATGATAAAGAAATGAGGATGAGTATGAGGTGTTATTTTTTATTAGATATTATTAGCTTAGTTAGGATCTTTATCTGAAAGAATAACAAGTACATCAATATGCATAAGATAGAGCAGATACACAAGACACATATTTCAAATGGGGAAACCATAAAGGAGAAAACCATGCAAAATTATTGAGAATAGTACAACCACAAATACTATGTCATAAGATGAATAATCCCAGTAATAAAAAGTCTTCAGCAGTTATCTATCTCTCCTCCTTCTCTCTCTCTCTCTCATGTGAAATTGAGTGACTGTGAGGTGTGTATAAATGAGGGAGGGTACCTTCCTATTTATAATAATCAAGTGACTAACCTATTACATGACTAGGCCCGACCTCTTACCCTAGCAGGGCTAACGTCTCCTAGAGACTCCAAAAATACATTACATGATGTTTCACTAGGGACTATTTCCTTGACTTACAACGTAGGTTGTACTTCAAGGTATATACATAATAATGACACCTCGAAAGGAGGAAAACACATCTCTAATGGGGGTACAACAACATACAATGATAATATAAACCAAAATATCTTATGAAGTTACAAATACATCAACACTTCCTCTTAACTAGGAAGGTATTCTCTCTCTTCCATGTTCATCAACACATATGGTCTAGTCATCATCACAAAATCATCATCATAGTTGTTGACATCATAATATTCATATTGATCATCGAATGGTACAATGTATCATCATAAGTTTCTACAAAGACAACCCTTTTTCATGCTGGTTGTAGGCCTGGTCCTCATCCAGGTCTTCATCACATCTACAAGCAAGCCATCATGTAGGAAATTTTCAGGACCTTCTTTACATTTCCATGGAAATAACCTATGTTTCCTACCTTTATCTCATAATATCTATATCATCTCTTTTGTCCTGCACAAAACAAAACACATAGAGCATAGCCCATATGTAGACCACCTACGTTATATCACCATAGTAGTATTGTTAGTTGGAATATTTCACCTCCTGCGGACAACAAGGTGTTTAAGATCCAGAACAAATAGAGGAGAGAGGTTGAAGACTCTCCCTAGACACCATAGATACCTAGAATGTAATGCTTCGATTGTTAACCTATGTACCTGCAATAAGCTTCAACATGCAAACAAATCGAAACACTAATCTATGTTAGTGACTAAGGAATCTAACAACATACATGTGAAATCATACAACAACAATATATGTGGGACATAAATCAACTTGCATTAAAAAAATATGAAGAAGTTTACAACCAAGCCTTAGTGTTGACATGCATCTCCATGAAACCAAGCATTCTCATCCCCATAAGATCTGAATCTAGCTCTCTCTATTCTCTCCAATGATATGGACCAAGTGATCAATCCAACAACATAACAATACCTTAAGAGTTCTTCCCCTCAACCATGGCCATAAGCTTGTATTTATAAGGCTATATGGATAGGGATGGTTGAGAGATTAGTGGGTGAGGTGGCCTCTAAGATCCTAGGATGAGGGATCTCGAGCTTAACTAACCCACAACAGTAGGGATAAGGGAGGACACGAGGCTTATCATCTAGAAGTGTCAAGAAACTTCTCTTTTTCCCTTTTTACCTAGGGTATTGTGTTTCTCCTTCAATAACAGAGTGGTTCTGGTAATAACCGCTTATGGACCAAGGGCCATAAGCGGTGGCACCGCTTGTGGGAAATAGGGGATAGGCTGTATGAACAAGGTACCGCTCCTAGATAACAAGGTAAGCATGGTGCTGGGAATTTAAATGAAAGATTGACATTTAGTATGGGTTTCCACTCCAGAAGCTGGGATTCAAGGAAAGTAGGTATGTCAAATGTCTTATCACATGATGGTGACAAGATTTTGGTATAACAAGATGCCCCCCAAAGCATGAGTCTTAGAGTGATACGATAAATGAGAGCTTTGAGAGAACAAGTCGTCGCCATGAGATGAAAATGTTGGCTCTATCGAAGAATGTCATCAAGTATGCATCTGTAGTACATCAGTATTTTGACTCATAGACACAAGTGACCAAACTCATGGCTCTAGACCAATACAAGGAAGATCCATGAGAGGATTAAATAAGCATGGATACTAGAATACAGCGTAGACCCATGTGATAGAGGACTCAAACTTGAACATAGATACCAGACATACAACGTAGATCTATGTCATACAGACACAAATTTGAGCATATCCACGACCATACAAATGTGGATCCATGCTATATATACAAAAACTCCATCACAACCTATGGAAAAGTAATGAGCTCTTTTAAACTAACACCCAGGGTCTTCGTCTCATCTTTCACAAAGTATGATTCTATCCATGTGATTACAATGATCTAAATTCAAACATGGTAGAAACCACTTTATTACTGGCCAATGATGTGAGCCGTTAACAAGTGCGAGGGAGATCACCATTAATGTCAATGATTCCCAAGGTACTCTAGTACAATCTACTGAGTGTGAATAGGTGTCCTGATGTCAAACACCCAGTCGATTCTATCGATCAAAGGTCAATGATGTGAACCTATGTCGAGAGTGAGAGAATCTGTCATTAAAGCATATAGATCTCAAGGTACCAAATATTGTTTCTAAGACTATTTCCCATATGATGAGCTGATGTCGACGGGGAAAGTCTCGTTGAGGGAGGGCCATGGTGAGTCCCACATCGACGACACAAAACTCGGAACATAGTCTGGAATGATGTGTATGTAGTAACCGTAAGACTGACTCAAAGATACTGATATAAAGACTGTGTAGATTACAGAGGTAAAACTTCTTCAAATCCCCTTTGAACATCGAGTGGAATGACAAAAAGAATAGGCAGCATGATTGAACGGGACAAACACACAATGCGACAGTGGACAATGCATTCTTTTGAAAGACTCAAAGGATTGACATGACTCATGGAGATCAGCTGAATACCCAATTGACTGACATGATTGTGCAGACAAGTGCCATGTTCAAAGTTAACAACAAACAACTGCCATTATTTGCAAAATGATTCCCTTCCCATTTCCCCCATCATGGTTGATGAGTGCCTCTTTTCAGTTTTATGAGTTCAAAGAGGGTAACAAACACTCGATATAGCTTGTTGAAAGATAAGTCTAGACTCATATGTTTTATGAACCTGAGAGAGGGGGGTTTCATTCCAAAAATGGGTCTCTCAATGTTTAATTTAATGAGTCCACTGAAAGAAAACTTGATATCGTTCATGTTTAGAGAGTCTGAATGAATACAGAAGAAGACTCCAAAGGGGTCCTTTTTCGTATGATTTGGTCTTTAAGGCCTAAAAAAGTGTAAAATCATACCTTAGAGAACTCTTCCAGTCATGATTGGCTGGAGTGTTCCTTTTTCGTCTTCCAATCATGATTAGCTGGAGTGTTCCTTTTTCGTAAGTAGTCCTATCTGAACCGAAAAATAGATAACCTACCGTCGGATGGATGACCCTTCAAATACTTTAACGAGCGTGAAGAAGACAAGATCGCTTGATGATCTTTTCATATTTAGGGAGCCTGAAAAGAGTTTAAAGAGAACTCCATGAGGTTTCTTTACACAATGTTATATTTTACAAGCCTAGAAAGAATCAGAAATGGAATCGATGACCTTTTCGTATTTAAGGATCCTGAAAAAGAGGTGAAAAGAGGACTCCATAACGCTTCTTTACACAACGTTTATTTTTATGAGCCTGGAAAGAAACTTGAAATGGACTCGGTCCTTTGATATTGGATTTTAACAAGCATGACAAAGTGTCGTAATAAACAATCAATGACCTTTTTTCGTTTTGTGAAAGTGCGAAAAATCCATAAACAAACTTTCAAAGCTTCTTAATAAAGTTCTCTTATCCTGCAAACGACTCAAAAACAAATGTTAAATGCATTTAGTACCAACATTAAGGGATTACGACAGATACACTTTGACTAAAATGTGATTTTATATCAAAACTATAGTAAGTCGGACCCAAAAATGCCTATATAAGTCAATTAAATAGTAAAAAATCAAATCATTTCACTATTTACCTCTAGAAGAGAGCACTTCGAGCATTTTCTTAGTCAGATCTTCCACAGCTGATACCGGGAGTTTCCACCGTCCGTTTTCAGCATCGTCAGTTGCAAGTAATAGATAAGACCCTTGTATTTCATTTCATAGAATTTATTTTGAGATTTGGTGGGGTTTTGGGCCCATATGGCAAGCCCTAAAACTCAAAATGCAGGCACCACGGCTACCCCTTGCGGGATACGCGGTACCACCCGATAACTGTGCCAATAATGTAGTGGACAGGCGGTGCCACCACCTGTCTCCAATGGTGCATAGGCAATGCTGACCGTGGATAACTTAAACTAATAGTATGGGAAATATAACTTCATTATTTTTATTTTAAATGATTTAAGGATGATTCTAATGCATACCATTATTGTTTTTGGCAGGTCTAGGTTGCTCAAAACATGGTGATATGGAAAGAAAGAATGCATGAAAATGAGGCTGCTGCTGCTGAGATAAATGTGGGTTGTATTGCTGCACTATGGGACTATGGGCTCCTAAAGTTCTTATAGACCCCAAGCATGGTGTCACATGAACGGTTACTGGAACACATACTGCAAATGTGGAATCCAGAGCAGTAGGATTTTGAGGTGGGGGGCCATATACTTATAGTGGAGGTAGAGGATATCTACTTCCTGACTGGCCTATCAAGACGGGGTGCCCCCATCTCACAGATAGGTTCCTGTGGCGGGGACATCACTACCAGAGAGCTTATAGATCGACACTATGCACCAGGGACAGGTACATTGGGGAAGAAGATCCCCATCAAGGAAGTCATGGATAGGGCTCTATGGAGTGTTGTGTTCACCATGTAGAGGGTGGCCGAGAGTCAGAGTGTGCACCAGGATTCTAGGGCACACATGTTGTATTCCATAGAGGCCATGGCACCCACGGTGTTCAACTAAGCGGAAGCCATGCTTCCAATCTTCAAGGATCAGTGGACTAAGTGTCAGCAGGGAGAGCTGAAGCACTTTGGCTTTGGTTCCATTTTAGCTTGCTTCTTCTTCGAGCGGGTTCCAAAGATGAGACCTTAGGTGGTATTCCAGAGTCTGAGAGCACGGGACCCTTGTATGTTGAGGTGGGTCCAGGTCATGGCTCACATAGGAGTGGGTAGGGGAAGGGTGAAGTTTGGTGATCCATTCTTCAAATGGCTACAAGATCGTATCCTCATGATTGAGGATTATGCTTACGCAGGCACAGACTTCACCGGAGATCCTGACCTACCACTCCCACCTAGTGGCCAGTGGGGTGATATCAGTAAGAAGCAGGAAACCCTAAAATGGACAAAATGTTTTTATGTTTTTCAAAGATTTTTTATTTTTATGTTAAGTGATGAGACCTATATATTCTCATGCAGATGTTGGAGTAGCGAGACCTGGAGGAGCATCTCCACTGGATAGGCGAGTTGGATCCCGCTTTGTACCACAGGGTGATGATATCACCGGGCAACTGGAGGAGAATATAGAGAGGTTGACTCTGGATATCCCAGATGCTGACATAGATGACCTCTCGATGAGATATCAGAGATCTACAATGGGAGTACTGGGTCGATTCAGTAGGCTACTATGTAGGGTAGCTTGAGCAGTGATGTGCTATCACGAGCACCACTAGTGTATGATATATGTACTGAAATTTGATAGCTTCAGGATTTTGTATGATGATTTTTCCTGAAAGCTTATGTGCTTCAGAGGAGGTCTCGGGACCTATTTTTTGTAAAATTTTTCGTATATATATATATATATATATACACAAACTTTTGTACGGTGTTTATATGTTTCAAATGGTAAATGTGTTTTCTATGAGTTTTACGTGTCTCTAAATGTTTATTTACAATGGACCATGTTTGTTTTACTGTCATGAATGGGAAATATGCCAGTCTAGGATGTAGTTAGCCAATGAGTTAGCAACTACATTATGTTCCCTAGGGATATGCCTATAAGTAATAGTTTCGAATGATATTTCTAACAAACACACTCTCTGGAAGAGGCAGAGGAGTGCTGGGTTCCTAATGCTGTAGATGTGGTTCAAATGGTGAACCACGAGCTGTGAGTCCATCAAGAATACTAGATCATGAACATCCTGGGAGGAAACTTCAGTCAGAATACCGATGGCTGCTTCATACTCGGCAATGTTATTAGTAGCGGGACCTATACAAACCGCTCCTGAACTGACCAAATCTTCAGCTGGGGAATAGAGAACCCAAGCAGCTGATGTGAGATTTAAGGTGTGGCGGCAAGCACCATCAATGAAGCTATAGAAATCCATCTGCATGACCAAAACATGGTATAAATAGATGTGGATATGAAACTCAAAACCATCTTGAAAATACTAAAAGCACACTGAAAGCCAATCAATATACATATATACAAGATACCATCTGAGAAATACCTAGGCATCGTACCTTTTCAGGTACAACCCATTGCAAGGTTGCCCCAAATGGATTCCATAATAATCAACGAGCTCGTAAGCTCCTTTCCCTAACACCTTAGAAATAACAAAAGGTTCGTACCACATGGACTCGAACTTACCCTTCCCTAGTTTGTCATATCTCTGGTCATAGGTCAAGACTAGGCCACCCTCATTGAAGACACGAGGTTGGACAGATTTATCATACTGTGCCTTGACGAGTTTCTTATGTGCCTCATTAGCCAAGGCAGCATCTCTGCGAGTCTCGTCAAGATTACTCAAGTATAAAAATCTTTCTTCCTTTGCAGAAGTGCCTGGGAGAAGTTCGACGACAAGTTGTAAAGATGGAATCTGACATTGGATTGGTAATACGCCTTCAAGTCCATAGACAAGATGAAATGGCATGAAAGCAATAATTATTTTCACAGAAGTCCGATAAGCCCAAATAGCGGAGAAATGAACGTTGTTCCAATTGGATCTATGGTCTCCAACCATCCGATGAAGAATAGTTTTCAAAACTTTTTTAATGGCATCTACCTGACCATTAGCTTGCGGATAATACGGCGTAGAGTTTTCATGGTGAAACCCTAGCTTGGAACTCATTTCCTCCATCATTTGATTATGGAAATGGGATCCATGATTAGTAACGATGGACTGCGTAACTCCAAATCTAGCTATAATATGATTGAAAAAGAAAAGAGTGGTGGTCTTACCATCTTCTGCATATGTAGGCATAGCCTCATCCCATTTTGTGAAATAATCAACGGCTATGATGATGTAACCATGCCCCCCGGCTAAGGTAGGCTTACAATGCATGAATTCAATCCCCCATTTGGTGAATGGGGCAATGACGATGATGGGGTGTAGCGGAGCAGGATGGGTACGCTTTTTAGGATAAAAATGTTGACAAGGTGGGAATTTCTTAACAGCCTCATGACTGTCTTTGAATATAGAAGGCTAGAAATAGCCAGCATGAACAATTTTCTGGGCTGTAGCCATCCCAGATAAATGACCACCACATGCTCCAGAGTGGAAATCATTCAACACATGTTCAGCCTCCTCATGGGTGAGGCATCGCTGAAGAATGGAGTCAATCCCATGTCTATACAAAGTATCATTCAAGATGAGATAGTATTTAGCATGGTGACGTATATGATGGCGATCATCGTGAGAAAAATGCAGCTAAAAACGCTACGTCTGGAGATATATCAACAAATATCCATACCAAGGATCAGTAGTGATTATTAGGAACAAGAATTTATCTAGAAATGAATCACTGGGCTCAAATTTCGTCGAAGCACAGGGAATATCACACATAAGCTCTGCAAAGATGAAGGATTTCTTTGATGTAGCCTTGGCAAAATTTAGATCGAAATCCTGAAGGATAACAATCCAATGGGAGTACTTGCCCCCGATCACCTGACGAGTCAGGATGTAGTACATCAGGTTTTGGTCTGCCAATACGGTGGTAGTGTGGGGCATAATGTAATGACGAAACTTTTGTACAGCAATGACCATGGCCACTACTAACTTTTCCACACATGAATAATGAGTTTCAGAATCCAGGAGATTCTTATTGGCGTAATAAATCATGTGCTTCTGACCATGGAGATTGTCCTGCGATAATACCATAGAGATGGTAGTAGCAGAGGCAACAATATACAAGAGAAAGTCCTTTGAATAATTAGGGGGGTGTATCATGGGTGACTGAGTCAGAGCATGCTTAAGATTATCGAAGGTGCGTTGGGCCTAGTCATCCCAGAAGAATGGGGTGTTCTTCTTAAGGAGACGCATATAACCATGCGTTTTCTCTGTGAAATTGCACATGAAACAACGGAGAAAGTTTGCCTTCCCCTGCAAACTTTGGAGTTCAAGGAGATTAGTTGGGGCTGGTAGATCAAGAATGGTGGAAATTTTTAAAGGATCGATGTGGATGCCATCTTTGGATACCACAAAGCCTAGCAGACATCCCGTCTCAATGCAAAAAACACATTTATGTGGATTGAGCCGTATATTATAATGACGACATCTTAGGAATATCTCTCTAAGATGACCAGGGTGGTCCTCCCGTCACTGTGAATGAGCAGGGAGGTCATCAAGGTATGTTTCAACAATGTGTTTGACATCATGAAACGCATAGGACATCGCACGCTGGAACATAGCTCCAACATTTTTCAAGCGAAACAATAACTTATTATATGCAAAGGTTCCGCATGGGAAAATGAATTCCATCTTATGCAGATCAGAGGGTAATATCTCAATTTGATTATAGCCGAAGAAGCCATCCATAAATGAAAAGATGACACTTCCAGCATAGTTGTCAATAATCTGATCGATGTGTTGGGTAGGAAAGTTGTCCTTGGGACAAGATTTATTAAGATACCTAAAGTCGATACAGACTCTAATGGTGCCCTGCTTTTTATTGACAGGGACAACGTTCGATACCCATTCCGTCAAAGGTACAAGATAAATAAACCCAACTTTTAGAAGCTTCTCAATTTCAGCCTTTATAGCTACGGCCTTCCGAGGATGGACTTGCCTAAGTTTTTTCCTGACAGGTTTGGCCGAGGGATAGGTTTTAATCTCGTGGAACACAATGGATGGGTCAATCCCCAACATCTCTTCGTAGGACCAGGAAAAAATATCATGAAATTCTTTAAAAGGTGCCTTATAGGCTTCAAATTCATCTATGGAGCAGTTCTGCCCAACATGAACATGCTCGATAGTACCAGGCTTGAATGATATGTCAATCGGGTTCGTCTGTGTAATGTTGCAAAGGTTTCCTTCAGAATCTATATTTTGCAACAATATAGGACTTTGGGGTACGTTGACAATATCAGTAGGAAACAAGGATGTAAAATCATGGTTAACCGAACTGGTGTTGGGGAGGAACATGGATCTATGATGGTGATCCTCCCAAATGGACTCGTCAGAAGGAAAAGTCTCAGAGAGATAATCTAGAGTAGGAAGAGAAGGTTCTAACCAATACGGTAAATGGTAGGGATTCAAAGCCACTAGATGAAGGTCATCAGTGTGATCATCAGAAGAGGTTTGAATGGCGTCATACATAGCTTCATGTGGACTTAACGAGGTAGACTCAACAACATGTTTTCCCCCAGGCTCACAATCAAATGAGGTGATCATATGGATTGACGCAGAATCTATGCTAGGAGGAGTGGATGGAAAAAATCCCATGAAGGATGAATCCTTCAACATGCCTACCCTAATCGACTGTTAAGGAGGAGGGGACTAGCCTAACATGGGGATGTTATTATCCGTGGAGGTAGTAACATCCGTTGTATAGAAATCAAGCTGGTCAATAGTAACGATTCTCCCTAGATGTAGAAATTGGACGGTTCGGAATACTGTTAAAGCAATAGTAGTCATAGCATAGAACCAATTTTGTCCTAGAAGTAGATTGTAATCAAAAGGGGGATCTACCACTTCTACTTGGATGGAAATGGTTTTTCCCCCTAGCTTGACCGCGAGGGCTGATATGAGACCATGGGGTTGGAAACCCCATCCGTCAAAGGCATTAAGTGTCATAGGTGATGTCACAAGCTCAGGAGAGCCAAGGGATTTCCAACAAGACAGAGACAAAATGGAAGTCAAAGCTCCTTAATCTAGGATTGTTCAAAAAACTTTCTTTCCAACCACTTTCGTAATGACTTGAAAATCAAGTTTATGTGGTAACCTAGGCTTATAGTTATCAACATTGAAATGAATCAAGTTGGTGTTATCTGGGTCTAAAGCTCCTAATGCAGTCAACATGTTTTTGCACTGTGTAAGGAAACTTTGGAGCACTTCTAGGGTAGACATTGCACAAGGTGCCTGAGTGAGATCTTCAACCAAATTATAAAATTGAGTAGATTGGGCATTAGGATTAAATACTACCTTCCGAAGAGTACTCTTAGGTGGGTGCAAAATCATGTTGAGAGTAGGCTTCTCGATAAACAAGGGGACAGTAGATGAGAGGACTTAGGAGAACTAGTAGAAGGTGCTTTCCCTGAAGATGGATGATCTTCGTTTTTATCTGTAGGTTTATCATAATTATGACTTTGAGTTTGTAGATGGATGCTATCTAAGGACATCATACGAATTTCCTCTGACGAACTAGAGTTACCTTGATTAGACATATGGTCTATTAGTTGTTGTTGAGAGGGAAAATGATCCGTAAGTACTACAAGTACGGGATTGGACTTCAAAAACTGGGAGATTTCATCCCAATGAGGACACTCCTTTGAAAAATGGTCACCACTGCAAAGAAGACAGGGATATTTCCCTTTTATTTTCCCTTTGTCATTATCACCATTGGTTGGTTGTGGAGCCTTTGGCAAGTTTCTAGGTTTTTTATTTCAATTTCTACCTTTCTTTTTATTACCCAAGGTTTGAGTACTTTGAATAGAACTGACCTCGGTAGAAACCTTAGGAGTCAAAGGAGTAGGGGGGGCAGTTTGGGTTTGCTTGGCAGGTTTCCCTGTGGATGAGGACTGGATTGAACCAACAATCCCATCAATAGGTACTTCTGCTGGTGGCTTGGTAGGATCGGTGTTGGGGTGAGGAGCTTGAGGAATCAAGTCATAAAGAGTGCTAGACTGGGAATAAACCAAGTCTAGGTACTGAGCCTAACTAATAGCCTGCTCTTCGATAACGGCACCACCCATAGCCACATCTTGAGCAATAGGAGGCAACAAGGATTTAGTGAACCAATCAGGTATTAACTCATCTGGAATAGGGGCCTTAATAAGCCTTCTCCACCTTCTCCACTCATGAATGTGATCAGAAATGTGGGTGGAGGTGTTCTTCCATAGAGAAATTAAAATATCAGCGCCCCTTTCATAATGAATAGGGAGCTGAAAGTGTGTAAGAAACACAGTTTCCAACGAGCCAAAATCCAAAAATGAATGTTATGGGAGTTCAATGTACCACTTCATGACCGTACTGGTCAAATTTTGCTGAAAGAGTCACAATCGAACAGAGTCATCCATGAGGGAATTGGAAGAACACCATAAATGGAATATTAGAACATGGTTCTTCGGATCGTCTCCTTGTTTCCCATTGAATTTAGGAATGTTCAATGGTAACTTTACTAGAATGGGAGGCCACGAGGGATTATGTCGAATGGGGTCATTAATCAACTTGGACAAATCAGGTAAGTCCAAAGTTGCTAGGAAAGGTAACTGTCGGTTGGGCTGCACATACTGGTGATATTGATATGGCATATAATTACCAGTAGGACCATAAGTAGACTGATAAACAGGTTGCTGTGACAAAGAACTATCGGAATATTCACCCGCAGGGGGTTGATTTCTGGGATTAGGATGTCTAGGACCACTAGGGCCTCTAGGAGGAGGACCACTAGGGTAACCGGGACCACCAGGACCACCGGGACTACCGGGACCACCAGGACCACCGGGACTACTGGGACCACCAGGACCACCAGGACCACCAGACCCTCCAGATCCCCCAAGAGGTGGTAAACCTCCAGAGCCACTAGAACCACTAGGAGGAGGGCCACCAGAACCTCTTGGGCCAGAAGGAGGAAAGCCACCAGGTCCCCCAGGACCACTAGGACCACCAAGACTGTAAGGAGGAAAGTTTCCAGATCCTGTGGGACCATTAGGTCCCCTAGGTGGAGGACCTCCATAAGGCGGTCCTCCGGAACCTCCCGCAGTATGTATAGGTATCTCTACCATAACTAGCATGTAAGAATAGTTGGGTTTACCCCATGGCATAAAAGTGTTACTAGGGTATGGAATTACAACATAAGGAATTCCTGTAGGATTGGGTGGATGATAACCTACAGGTATTTGATAACCATAACCTCAAGAAGATTGAATGGTTACAGGTTGAGCCTCGGAGGGTTGACCTAAACTGGATGGGGGTTTAACCACATTAGTATGGGTGGGAGGGACATAAACTATAGATGGTTCTATGTTAGACGTCTGTCCTTAACTAGGAACAATTTCGGTGTCAGATAATGTAGGTCGTGCTGGGGGTTACCCCCCAACACTAGAGGGTGTAGACGAAACAAGAATTTAAGATTGAATCTTAGGTACAGAAGACCTGGGAAAATTAGGCATAGACATAAAATGGGAGGTGATAGGGGTGGTAATCTGACCTGGGTTGTGGGTTGTTATTGGATGATCTATAATCGGTTCAATGGGTCTCATAGAATCAGCCAGTGAACGATATTCCACAGGAAGAGATGTGGAACGTGCTGGTGTCGAGCCTAATAGGTCATCGATGTGCTTGTCAATATCCTATGCATGGAGAATGGCAGCACAATATTTCCTGCATTCTTCTTCATCTTTAGAAGAGTTTACATGGGTGCCAAATGAGGCAATGGCCTGTCCTATAGGTGTCTGCCAAAACGGAGCATTGGGACCAAATTCCGAACGGGTTGTATCATCAACATGACCTTTCGTGGGAGAATGGAATGATGTATTTCCCCAAGAAGGTTGTTGGACCAAGGGAGGCGAGTGTGAAGAATATGGTACTCCACTTTCCACGACCACATTGTCTCCCAGTTGGGAGGTGGGAGTAGCTCCTTGGTCGATAGCTTCCATGGGATTTTCTCCTGAACCAAGAATAAAATCAGGTGGCAAGCCCTATACTCTTCTGGACTGTCTTAACTCAGCCAATTTGTATAGTTCCTAACTAACCTAGGGTATGAAAATATAGAAAACACACCAAAAAGAAAATCCCTACACAAGCTATAGGTCAAAACAAGCACACCTAAAATGATAGGACGAGGTCAAATGTCAGGTCTCTCACTAGGATTGTCAAGAAGGTGCCACTCACGATCTACCTTGAGGGTACATGCATAGTAATCTCACTGAATGTTGTTTTCGGTGTATGGCTCCAAACAAGACGGCCAAAGGGCTTTTCTTAGATGGATAAGGTACCCTAGTGAGGTCTCTCGATATAATCAAGGTACGTGGGAGCTCGAATCGATAGTAGTGATGTCTAATGCATAACCGTACACAAGGGGCCTTTCGATATACAATCGAGTACATGAAGTACCTTTCTATATACCTTAAGGGTACATGAAAGGCTGTTTGATATATCGACGGTACATGGAAGAGCCTTACGAGTCCCAGAATGTAATGCTGACAAATAATGACAGCTCCTACGCTTAACGATGCCCGAACACGTCTCTAACCTATCACTTAAGTTACTATGTAAATTTTAACCTACAACTACCATTAATTTAACTTGTACGGTTAGGTGAATGCATGATGTTTTGACAGAAAAGTAAAACCATGCAATATGCTAGTGCAAAATGTTCACTTTACCGTTCAGTATGCCTACTTATGGGAGGGAAAGAGAGTGTTTTCCTTTTGTTTTAAAACCAACAATACTACTAGACAACAGTCATGCACATCAAATCAAAGACAAGCAATCACTTTTCCAAACTGATTTCTTATTTTTAAAAGAAAATGAGAAGGGGAAGAATCTCTTTTCCTAAAAAAAAAAAAAAGTACACCTATATGCAAATGCACTCTATTTTTTCAATTTTCTCAAAACATAAGAAAATCTAACTTAAAAATACCATTTTTTTATTTTGATTGAGATTCTAAATGTATGAGAGATGAAAGGTCATGAAGGTCCTGAAATCTTGTAAATCCAATCAGAAAACCAACGTCCAATGCTCAATGATAATATCCTAGTCTCAGTCAAAAAATTTCTTTTTTAAAGGAAGGAAAAAGAAGTTTACTATGCAAATAAGAAATGAAACCTAGAAGCTAATCTAGTGTTCTTCTTTTAGTCTATGCAACAGAAATGAAAAGAGATTTTAATAACACCCTGGTCTTTTCAGAAAACAAGAAATCCTTTCGCAAACACAACCAACAAGAATAGAAGCAGATGAATAATCAAAAGACCTAATCAAACTTTTGAAATTCCACTCAAATCAATCTTAAACCATAAAATTATCAAATCACAAGCATCAGATTCAGTAACACAAGTCTGATAAGCAGAACTGAAAGCAACAAAATCCAATTTTTTTCAAAGAAAAATGAGGAAAAAAGGCTTTGGAATGATGCCTACCTAGCACCACACTTCTCAGGTGTTGACAAAGCATTTCCAACACAGCATCGCTTCTCGCCAATAGGTTACAAGCGGTGGCACTGCGTACTACCCACTTTGCTCAGGTGGTAGCATCGCTTCTCATACACAGCATAGGCACAATTCCCTATAGATGACCAAAACACAAGAAGAACGATGGATCAAGTCAAAAAAAGAACAGATCAGGGAAAATAATGTTGAATTGAGCATGGAAACAGAGCATAAAATATCTAAATGAATCAGATCTAAACAGATCTAGAAGTTTCAAACCCAAATGAAGCTAGTCAGAAAATAGATCTGACTAAAGAGAGTTAAAGAAGAAGGATCCTGAATTCGAACAAGAGTTGCAGACTGAGGAAGATTAGAACAACTGATATAACTTTCCCTAGCAGAGTCACCAGATTTGTTAGCTGGAATATTTCACCTCCTATAGATAGCAAGGTGTTCCACTGGTCTGAATAGTTCAGATCCAGAACAAATAGAGGACAGAGGTTGAAGACTCTCCCTAGACACCATAGATACCTGGAATGTAATTCTTCAATCGTTACCCTGTGTACCTGCAATAAGCTTCAACATGCAAATAAATCAAAACCACCATAATATAATCTACTAATCTATGTTAGTGACTAAGGAATCTAACAACATACATGTGAAATCATACAACAACAATATATGTGGGACATAAATCAACTTGCATTAAATAAATATGAAGACGTTTACAACCAAGCCTTAGTGTTGACATGCATCTCCATGAAACCAAGCATTCTCATCCCCATAAGCTCTAACTCTAGCTCTCTCTATGCTCTCCAATGATATGGACCAAGTGATCAATCCAACAACATAACAATACCTTAAGAGTTCTCCCCCTCAACCATGGCCATAAGATTTTATTTATAAGGCTAGATGGATAGGGATGGTTGAGAGATTAGTGGGTGAGGTGGCCTCTAAGATCCTAGGATGAGGGATCTCGAGCTCAACTAACCCACAATAGTAGGTATAAGGGAGGACACGAGGCTTATCATCTATAAGCCTCGAGAAACTTCTCTTTTTCCCTTTTTACCCAGGGTACCGCGTTTCTCCTTCAATAACAAAGCGTTTTTGGTAATAAGTACCGCTTATGGACCAAGGGCCATAAACGGTGACACTGCTTGTGGGAAACAGGGGATAGGCAGTGCAAACAAGGTACCACTCCTGGATAACAAGGTAAGCGCGGTGCTGGGAATTTATATGAAAGATTCATGTTTAGTATGGGTTTCCACTCTAGAAGCTGGGATTCAGGGCAAGCAGGTATGTCAAATGTCTTATCACATGATGGTGACACGATTTTGGTATAACAAGTATGCTAGGATATTTCATGTCATCGAGACAACCTGTAACATCCACTATGAAATAATAGCCTAGGATCACACCAACTACATTATGTCTCCCCACAGTCAACCTACATTCTACTAGCATAGAGGAACTTCCTAGGTGCACCTCAAGTACCTTGTGACCTTATCATATCCAAAATAGGAACACACACATATATAGCTATATATGTAAGCACTGATTACAACCGAACAACCTGCTACACCAATTATTTTACATTCCAGGTCAACCTCAAGGACTTATTACATATGAACAACCTGCGTCCAGGATATTTTCTGTTCAGATGAGCTTCAGGGAGTATTACATTCGAGTAACCTATGTACCATCCAAGGGATCCCTTTTACACTTGAACAACCCATAGGACTTATTACTAATGAATAAATTGCATAGAATTCCAGGGATCATATTTATATTCGGATCACATGTCTCGAGACTAATTACATCTGAATAACCTGTGTACCACTCCAGGGATCATATTTACATTCAGATAACCTGTATCAGGACTGATTACATCTGAGTAAAATCGGTATCACCCTAGGACTCATATTTACAATCAAACAACCTATAGGACTAATTACATCCAAGCAACCTACTACACCAGGGTCTTTTCCACTCGAACAACCTATCTCATTTCCCATGTGAGATATAATGCATACATGTCTTCTAGTTTCTCGCTATTTATAGAAAAGAAACATATCAGGATTGATTACATCCAAGGATAACCTGTGAGCTTTGTCAGAACTTATTACATCCAAGGACAACCTACAAGATTGATTACGTCTAAGAAACCTATGATCTTCGCTAGGATTTTATGCTCAAACAACCTGTTGTTGGGACCAGAAATGAACCCTTTTTGACCACCCTTATCTACCTCTTTTTGCCTCATCCTACTCTATTATGCATGCTAAACATATGTTTTTCCTTCACTTGGTCCCTCAAGTCATACAAGTATAGTTAATCATTGTCTTCTTTTATTAATGCTTAGGATTGTGGTAATCAGGGATTTACATCTTAAATTATGCTAACATATGGTGGTTTTATAAAAATAATTTGAGATGTAAAGAATAAATATGTAGTGGGTTGAACATTTCAAAGGAGGGATTGACATTCATTGCTGAGTTGATCCCCACCCATTCCATCGTTGGCCAAAGAACACGGTCCAAGGGTATTATTCCACGCGAGCTGTACAAGGGTAGCTGCAACATACTGCGACAAATTTGGAGGCAATAGTGTGCCACTGCTCAAAATTAGCTGCAATCCATGGAGTATCTTCTCAATTAATCATGATCATTATTTATGGCTTGAATAACAGCTTCCCTATATCTTCTATTGTCATCTTGCCATGACTGTAACAACTCATTGTAATTAGGCGGCTTGAAGATCAGAGATCTTCATGGCTACCCGATAATAGCAGGAAGATGTTGTGATTGTAATTGTATAAATACTGGGAACTATTCTGATCCAGGAGTTGAAAATTTTAAACAAATTATTGTATCAGCTGTGATTAAGGTTGCGTGTTCATCTACCACTTTTTAATACAAGGAGTTTGATTCTTCAGATCTCAAGGTTTTAACGTGTGTTACTTCCAGCATCTCTATGTGAAGGCTGGGCCCACCTTCCCACAGGGATTGTTGAGTTAATTAGGTATTGTATTTATTCTATTGTGTTATTTTGTGATAACTTCCTTTATTTACAGTAAGCTACAATAGTTATCGATTTACCGTGTGCCAATTGAATAATCAGTAATTGCATCTCGTGTTAAACTGTCGTGGTGTGGTGTGTCAGTCGACTATATAGGTTCACTGTCTTTTATGCAACTATGTGATAGCTGTAACATCCCTGCTCATCCCTAGTTCTTTCAATTGTCATTTTCTTTAGAGCTTTGCATTTTGTTCCTTCACATTTATAATTGTAGAATTTCATTCCTGTACTTTGAATTTCTAGAATAGCTGAATTTAATTCAAGTACTTTGGATTTCTAGAATAACTGAATCAAGATAGTTGGATGGATCTTTAGATGGTTTGGTAATTAGGGATTTTACTTTCTACAAAAGTAATCTAGATTTTATTTCTTGAATCTTTCAATTCTAGATTAAGAATCGTAAGAAGGTACTTGTGACTGCATTCTTAAGAAAGTAAATTAGACTAAGTGGATTATGGGATGAGTGTGCTGAACAGGAAAGTAGGATCATTTACTTACAACATCAGCTACTTAGTGTTTAAAGCATATATAGTGCATATTATCCTTGAAATAAGAGACTTCTGTGGGTTGAGAATTTATATTGAACACTCTGTATGTTGGCTTTAATTAACTTGCATATAGGGTGCCCAACATTTTGGCGCTGTTGCCGGGGAGGATAAGTATTAGACACTGTAGTAGTTGCATCCAGTAATTATATTTATTCATCTTTCTTTAGTTTGTTTTTAAGTTTGCATGATTTGGGTTGCATGAATACAAGAAGGGTACAGCGTGACCATCTTATAAATCCCAGAACCCCATAGAACACTAATGTTGTAGGTGGTCAAGGTTGTGGGTGAAATCCAGCCTTGGGAAGAATAACATTCATTGATGACTTGTTTGGTAGAACCAATTCTTCTACTAGGGCTCACTATTAGGAAACATGCATAAGAAGAATCCATGCCACCCCTAGAGTGGTAGTGTCATTCTCTACAGTGGAGAACACACGAGGAGCTACAATACCCTCGGATACCCCTACAGAGGAAGACAGAGTTATCACTATAGGATCGACTAACCAATATTTGATCTATCACATTAAAAGGAAGGTTGTGACTGAAGAGGAGTGGGAACAGTTCCATCAAAAATTTAATGACCAGTGGAAGGATGAAGAGGATAGAACAGAGGAAGATATGAGCAACAGATGTGATCCCGAAGAGGAAGAAGTAATGGGTGAAAATCATCATCATGAGGGTAATTCCCCGCCTGAAGGGATGGTTGCTACACTTCAGTTCCGAATTCAACAGCCAGAAGGGATAGCCCCCATGAAAAATATATCACCATCGGTGTTGCCTCGCTTTTATGGAAAAGTGGCAAAGGATCTGGACAAGTTTCTTTCCGGATTTGACATCCTTTGTCGCAGCTATGACTACACCACCAATGCACAGAAGCTGAAAATTTTTCCTGCCACTCTAAAGGACAATGCATTACATTGGTTTATGAGCCTGGGAGGTAGAACCATCACTAACTGGGACAGGATGAAACAGGTGTTCCTAGAGAAATATCAAGAGTATTGCAATACCAAGGATAAGAGAAAAGAATTGCTTAAAATGATACAGAGGGACGACGAAAGTCTGGAAGATTTTGTTGAAAGGATTTTATATAATGTGCATAGAACTGGACAGACTAATATGGGGTTATATGTGCTCAAAATAATCCTACTTCATGGGATTAGGGATGATTTCCTAGACATGTTAAACCTGTTAGGAAAGGGGGATATCTCGAAGGAGTCCTTTGAAAAGGTCATGGAACTGTGAAAAAGGTATTCTAGAGGGTCTTCTAGGAATAACAAATGGGACAAACGGGACAAATTTGAACATGATGTCTTCGACAGAACAAAAAAGTCATCTAATGGAGGAGCCACCCGTGCATAGATAGGAAATCTCCTTGAAAAATTCAAAACAGAAATGATGAACTCCATCTCCTTGAAAATAGATGTCTTGAGGGAAAATCATAAACAAGTAGTAGAGGATCTCACACTAGGTGTATTCTGCCCTAAATGTAGGAAGAACCACCCTCTGAGGGAGTCCCACTCGACAAGGTAGAAGTGTGTCAGCTGTGTGAGCTGAACCATGACATGAAAGAATGCCATTCACTACCTCAAGTAAAGGCTATTCTATAGGCATCAACTCCATATGTGGAACCAACTTACTTTATTGCACAGAAAAATCCCTGGCATCTTCGAAATCAAGGTATGACTCCATACTTGTTTCCATTTTCAAATAACATGAATAATTGGAATAATATGCAGCATATTAATACACAATTCCTTTCATCTTATTCTAATCTTCAATGGTACCCCTCTCAACCTTAAATGCAAAATTTTAACTCTTGGAACCTCTGGACACAGCCACCACAACCACCAAACCAACAAAATTCTTGGTCTCCTGGATGGAAGAATTTCAATCCGAAGAACCAATTTCCCCATAACCAACCCTCTCAATAGCTTCTACATCAAACGTTTCCTCAACAACCATATCCTCCTAAAAAATATCCTCATCCTTATCAGCAATCGCAGCTGCAACTCCAGAATAATGTTGTCCCCAATATGTCGATACGACCACAGCTGTGTGCTCAACCTAACCCTAACCCAAATAATAAAGTAGTCCATCAGTTTGAGACTATCAACATGCATGCTTACTCCATTACTCCTATACCCTGCAACAATATCCGCTTACGATCAAGAAAGGTAGTGGAGCCTTTGATCATTGAGGATGTTCCATCCTCGGTGCATGAAGAAGAGATGAATCCACAGTATTTATCCAATACAATGACCCCCATTATTGAAGACACTGAACATCTTACTAATATGCCAGCTGAAACACAGAGAGACACATCTATCAACACACATCCTACCCAGTTGATTAGGGAACCACCATACCCTGAAATATTAATGCTACCAAAGGTAGTAGGACAACCTCAGTTTAACCTCTTAGGAGAGTTAAAAAATATTTATGTTAAAATTCCCCTCCTTCAGGCCCTTCAATACGTACCTATCTATGAAAGAACTGTTTGGGATCTGTGTACAAGGAAACTAGGAAGGAAACCCAGGGATCCTCCCACTGTTCATGTCATACATAAATTATCTGCATTAATAATGGGAAAAACCCTCTTGCAAAAATACGATGACCCTGGGAATCCCACTGTCATTGTGCAAATTGGGCACACATAGATACCCAATGTACTGGTAGAATTAGGAGAAACAATTAATGTTATGACTATTGAAACTATAAGAAAACTTGGGATCACTAATCTCAGGCCAGCTCCCACCATTTTAGAACTGGCAGATAGATCCACTATTAAACCTAAAGGAATCTTGGATGATCTCGTTATCTCAATTGATTCTTAGGAGTACCTTGCTGACTTCTTGGTTTTACAACCTAAGTCGTAGCTAGGAGGACACCCATTTATCCTGGGAAGGCCCTAGTTAGCTAGAACTGATGCTTGCATCAACTTTCGATATGGGTCTATGACCATATCAGATGGCACCGAGATAAAGAACCTGACTCTCTATCCTCTAGCTCGGTCAAGATTAGAAGCTGAAACTCCGTTATGGATGGAGCCAGAGGAAGAAGAGGGCGTTCAACCATTATTAACGATAGGGAATGCCTTAAATTTTAAAGATGAAACTAAATACAATGCCATTAATAATTTCATCAGTGAACCCACTTCTATCAATAAGAAAATTTATTAGATCCTGAATTCTACTCTAGGTGAAGAGGAACAAGAAAATATCACAGAAGAGGCATTAGTTAGTAACACTTACATAGTTCCAGTGTTGAAAAATTCAAAGAGTGTTCCTATCGATGTAGAGGCTAGAAAAACCCTGAATATTAATCCCAGCCTTTCCCTAGATGAACAGACGTGCTTGATCATTCTCTTAAAAAAACACAAGGGGGAATTTGCCTGGGAGTACATAGACATGAGGGGCATCCCCTCTAATCTATGCACCCATCACATTTATATCAAAAGTGATTCCCATCCTGTGTTCTAGCCTCAACGATGAATGAATCCCAATCTTAGGGACATAGTGAAGGAAGAAATTTAGAAACTCTTGGAAGTAGGATTTATGTATCCTATTTCAGACAGCGAGTGGGTGTATCCACTCATAATATTACCCAAAAAAAATGGTAAATGGAGAGTCTATGTGGACTATAGATAATTGAATAAGGAAACACAGACATATCACTTTCCCCTACCTTTCATTGATCAAGTACTTGACACCTTATCTGAGAAGAAGTTCTTCTCCTTCCTGGATGGGTTTAGCGGGTACAATCAAATCCAGATTGCTCCTGAAGACCGAGATAAAAGTACCTTCACCTGTCCCTAGGGAAATTTCGCATACAGAGTGATTCCCTTTGGTTTATGCAATGCACTAGCCACATTTCAAAGAGCTATGATTGTCATCTTTTCAGAATTAGTTAATGATAGTATGGAAATTTTTATGGATTATTTTACTCCTTATGGAAAATATTTTGAAGAACCATTGAAAAATTTGGAAAAGGTTTTAACTTGCTGCAAACAGACCTAGCTATCTTTGAGCACTGAAAAGTGCCATATGATGATGAGTGAAGGAGTGGTGTTGGGGAATTTTATCTTTGTTGATGGCATCCAGGTGGACCCCTCTAAAATCAAGGTAATAAAAAATATACCTACTCCTGCAACTCAAAAGGAAGTGCAAAGTTTATTGGGGCATGCTGGATATTACCGAAGATTTATAGAAAACTTTTCCAAACTTGCCTCTCCTTTGTTTTCACTAATAATGAAGGATGTGCAATTTATTTGGAATGAGGCATGCAAGATAGCGCTTGGTAAACTTAAGGAGAAGCTATCCATAGCTCCCATCCTAAGAGGGCACAATTGGACCCTGCCTTTTCACATTTCTTCAGATGCTTCTGATACTTCCATTGGAGCAGTTTTTGGACAACAGGATGGTCAAGAACCTTATGCAGTTTATTATATTAGTAAAAACCTAGCCCCTACTAAACTTAATTATACTGTTACCAAGAAGTATTTTTTAGCCATTGTTTACTCCATTAACAAATTTCAACATTATATCACTGGATATCCTACATTTGTGCACACTGACCACTCAGCCATAAAATATTTAATGAATAAACCTGTTACAAATGCTAGGGTAACTAGATGGCTGTTATTATTACAGGAATTTGATATCACCATTATAGAATGACCTGGAAAAGAAAATGTTGTCGCTGATTTCTTATCTCATTTTACTAACAGTGATGATAATTTGCATGTTGAGGAATCTTTTCTAGATGAACACTTATTTGTAGTTTCAGTTCACTCCCCTTGGTATGTAGATGTCGCTAAATACTTGGCTGTAGGAAAGCTTCCAGCACATTTGTCAAAAAGAGAAAAGAAGAAAATTATTCAACAAAGTGCCAGGTATTGTTGGATAGATGGTCATCTCTTCTACACAGGTCTTGATCTTGATATTAAAGGATGTGTAAGAGAAGATGAAGTATTCCATATTTTCAAGGCATGCCATTATGAGCCTTGTGGGGGACATTTTGCAGATAAGAGGACAAGACATAAAGCACTGAGAATGGGCTACTATTGGCCGACCCTTTTTAGGGATGCAAAAAGATATGTCCATTATTGTGATAGCTGCTAAAGGATGGGCCAACCCAATAGATTAAATCAAATTCCTCTTCAACCACAACTGGTATTTGAACCCTTTAACAGATGGGCCTTAGATTTTGTTGGTCCTATCAACCCTCATTCCAGGTAGAAATCCTACATCTTGGTCTATACCGAGTACATGAAGGAATGGGTAGAAGCTGTGGCTCTGGTGAAATCCAATGACTAGGCTGTGATCAATTTCCTATATGGTGAAATATTTACCCATTTCAAAGTACCCAAGGAAGTGGTTACCAATAGAGGACCTTAGATTGTGTCACATCAATTCGAAGCTCTACTACGAAAGTACCATATTCAACACTGGATAGCTTCACCATACCATCCCCAAGCCAATGGCCAAGTAGAAAGCACTAATAAATTTATTGAAGCCATCCTTGCCAAAATGGGAAAGAGCCATCGTAGAGATTGGGATGATAGACTTCCAGAAGCATTGTGAGCATATTGTACTACTTGTCGCAACACTATAGGCTTCTCTCCTTATGAATTGGTGTATGGGAAAAGTGTTGTCTTCCTGGTTGAATTTGAAATTAAGACTTTGAAGACAACCATGGAGGTAATATTAGATGTGAATGAAGCCCAGAAGACAATATTGAATCAATTGAATGAACTTAACGAGAACCGTTTAGCTACTGTGGATCAGATAGTATTAATCCAGCAACAGAGATCCAATTGGCACAAACGATTCATCAAAAAGAAATTCTTCTGTGAAGGAGACTGGGCATTATTATACGATTCAAGATTCAAAAGGGACTTCAAGGGTAAATTATGCATAAGATGGTTGGTCCCATACCTAGTAGATAGATTATTTGATAATGGTGCAGTCCGCCTGGTAACCATTGATGTGAATTGTGCACCATTATTTGCTAATGGTCACAGGCTGCGACTGTACCATAAGCCCATTTCAAAAGATGCATTCACTTCATAAATTGTAGCTGATCCATACTACCAGTTAGAATAAGGGTAGAAATCTTTCTCTGCCCCTTTCAATCCTTAGTTAATCACTGTAAATCTTACATAAAATTTTTTGTACATAAATAAATTGATATTTTTACTACTATTGTTATCTTTTTTCTTTTGCACTTGATCCGTTTTTTTTTAAATAAAATGCGCAGGGAAGCGCCTCAGGAGCAGTGGTCATTATCGGGCCTATTGACCAGGGTCGTCCTTCTATAACCTCCTGCATTAGAAGATAATTCCTTGAACAAATCTGTCGCAACCGCAACACTGAAAACTACCTCCCTTTATTCCATCCCGCGCAACTACGACACTGTAAAACTCTCACCCTTTACCCCTTTCATGCAGCTACAACACCATAAAATCCCACCCTTTACCCCATTTCGCATAGCTGTAACACCATAAAATCCTACCCTTTACCCCATTCTGTGCAGCTACAACACCGTAAAACTTCCACCCTTTCCCCATTCCGTGCAGCCGCAACACCGTAAAACTTTCGCCCTTTCCACGTTTCGCGCAGCTGCAACACCGTAAAATTTTTTCCCTTACCCCGTTTCGCACAGCTGCAACACTTTCAACTTCTATCAAATTAATTCCTTTTTTTGATTCCACCAGTTGTGACACCATTTAACTTTGTCAATTTTCACCTTTTCCGGCAGTTGCGACACCATCCCATTTCTACTATGTTTCCCTTTTCTGGCAGCTTTGACTCCACTACAATTGGCTGATTTTTCTATAATTCATGGCCATGACTCTGCTAAACTACTTGATTTCTCTATGGTCTGTGGCTGTGAATCCTCCATTATTGGCATAATTCTTTGCAACCGTGGTTAACGACTCCTCCAGATCTGGCTCCAATTCCTGATGCTGGCAATTCTGATTTATATTCCAGCATTCATTATGTTTTTGACCAATTTGACATGATGGTTTTGGTTCTCCTGTAGAAAAGGTCATTACAACATACCTACCATAACGATTACACTTAAATGGCTACACTTCACACACTCTACTATTTTCCAAAGGTCACCATTCATCACATATTTTCAAAGGTATGGTTCTAATTATCTACTTGATTAAGTGTTAACTAGATCTGACAATATTAATCATACCTTCCTTTATGTGCCAATTCTTACACTTGCATGTCATTAACCATCCACTCGTATGAATTAATGGATCTTTATGTTACCTGATAACTGCCATCTTTCCTAATTTGGGATAAAATTCCAAAGATTCCTATGCTCTGAAACTTTCTGAATCTACCCAACTCCACTCTCAGTTGTTCATTCATACTCTGTGCTTTAACCTCCATTATCAGGATTTGTAATCTGTCGGACTAAGAAACACTTCTGAAGGAAAAAAAACATGGGTATCCCAGCTCAGCATGAACCTCCAAACACATGAGAACTAAGAATAAATGCTGAAGTTTTCGCTATTTTTGAAGCTGCGGGCTGGAATGAATTCTTCCAATGCCTGAATGGGTTTCATCATGAGACAGCTCTACAATTTTCCTTAAATCTTATAGAAACCCACTCAGAGGCTTGGGGGTTATGTATTGAAGTATCTGAATCAATAGTGGCTGAGGTCACTGGCCTTCCTCAGGTGGGCAAATCCTGGTTTGGATGAAGAACCCCCAATGTTGCAGTAGTACAGGATTTTTTGAGAGAAGGGGAGCACATTCAACAGTCATGGAGAGGGATAGCGTTACAGTCACTGCCTTGGCCATGGGATCAAGTCATAATTTTCCTCAAGAATTATATCACTTATGAAGGTAGGTATCAAATGGTTTTTTACTCTGAATTTCCTCTATTATCTCATCTCCGTCACAAGGCCTTACTAAACATCTCATTTTATCTATTCAATGATTTACACCATATGGTGGGGTTTTTAGAACAACCAAGCATGCATAAATCCTCCCTTACCCACCATGGCCTAATCAAATTAATAACTTTACAGGCCTTAGCTTAATGGAACCAAACCTGGGAGCAATTTACAGGTCAAATTAAGGAACCTGCCCTTTTGCCCGGTGTTCCAATAGAAGAGAAAGTAGAAGTACCTGTACTACTGGGGCCTGTTCAAAACCAAGAAGAGGATGCCAACCAACAGTTGAGGGGAAATGAAGAGAAACAGGAGGTTCAAAGTCCCTCAATTTTAGTTGGGGGGGAAATGAGACTGGATCGGAGGATTAGTCAGAGGACCAAGCATAACAATTGAAGGAGAATTCACAAGAAAACCCTGTAGAGAGACTAAATAATATGGAAGCTCTTACAGTAGAGGATGAAAATGGAGAAACATTAGATGCTGTGATAGTTGAAGCCGAAGATGTTAGAGCCATGATAACGGAAGAAAACATGAAGGTGTTTACCATTGAATCTTCCCCTAAATGGGGAGGAACTCTGATCGAGGAAGAACAAGAAAATGTTGAAACAGAGGATATCCCTTCCACATCAGCTGCAAATCTAGAAATTATGGCACCACATACAAAAAGGATGAGATCAAGAGAAGAAATACAGGTATCACCACCAATAAGATGAAAAAGAATGAGGTTAGTTACAACAACAGAAGCAGCACGAGAAAAATGGGCAACCTTAGAAGCACAAATCAAATTCTCCATTCTGAGACCCAAAGCAAATGATGCCCCATAGGAATCGGCTGCAAAAGAACCTCAAATTGAAGGACTTCTGTATGAAAATGGGCTATTAAAGGAGGAAGTACAATAACTTCGGAAAGAACTAGAAAACTGGAAGGAAGTGTGTAGGAAACAGGGTGAAAGGAAGCTGCACACATTGGTTGAAGCTACAGACCAATTAGAAGGATCAACTCTTGCTGAGGTTAGTGATGAGGAAGAAAGAGTGGTTTGTCTTGTGTGTGGAGAAATCTTTATCCAGTCAGGTTACAAAGTCATAGTTCGTGCGTTTGTGACACAACAACCTGTACCTACAACTGTGGAAGAACAAGGTCAACCTGATTGGAAGGATGGTGAAGCTCCCCAAGATAAACTATAGTAAGGGGAAGTAGAAGATAAATAGGGTGTTGATACACAAGAACCAACATCTTTGAATATTCCTGTTGAAATTGCCACCCAAATTGGGATAGATGAACCAGAGACCGAGGTTATTCTTGATTTTGTTGAAGATGTATGCGTTGTGACCCTTGAACCTTCTCAGGACATAGAACTAATAGATATAGAACCCCAGCAGTAGAATGATGATGAGTTTGAACAAGGTACTGATACACAAGAACCAACATCCTTGAGTATTCTTGTTAAATTTTCCACCCAAATGGGGGAAGAAGAACCAAAGATTGAAAATATTCTGGAATTTAATGAAGAAGTTTGCATTGTGACTCCTGAACCATCTCAGGACACAAAATTGATAGAAATGGAATCCCAACAGCAGGAGAACAAGGAATTTAACCAGGATGTTGCTACACAAGAACCAACATCCCTATAAATTTCTATGGAGACTCTCAGGATGCAACAAGAATTCAATCCCAGAATGGATATCATTCCTGATTTGGATTTAGGAGAGGATGAACAAATGCAATCACAATCCTTGGGGGACACTGAAATCCTTGAGGAACAACTCCATATTGTAAAAGACATGAAAGCAACTCTATAATCCCAGTAGCATGAAGAAAGAGAAGGGCAGGGCTCTATTACACAAGAACCAGCGGCCTTGCATCCCCTTGTTGAAGTTGCATATAACATTAGGCAGATAAGGAGAATAAAATTCAGGAGGAGTTTGTTACACAAGAACCAACACCCTCGCATTCAGTTGCTGAAGTTGCTATAAGATAACTCCAAAAAGAGGATGCTTTTACACAAGAACCAACATCTCCAGAAGATGTTTCAGAGACACCTATGGTTGAAGTTGCTGCAGGATAAATTCAAAGAAGAAATGTTGTTACATAAGAACCAACACCCTAGAAGTGATTTCAGAAGTACATGATGTTCAAATTGGAACATCAGGTGATAAGAAGTGAGGAAGTGGAGGAGTCGGGTGGAGAGATATCAAGAAGGGATGACTTCCCTCACTGAACATAGGAAGACCATCAAGGAATTAAAGTAAAAGTGGGCAGAAGAACTTATGTCCTAGAAACTCCATGGGGAAGAATTACAAAAGGAGCTAAAGGAGCCGAAAAAGTTTAAGTCCATGCAGGTGGAAAAAGACCAGCTATATACTCTTTCTTAGGAATTGTTGGGTACCAGAGTACCATACTCCTCTTACCTTGTGTTTTTATTTGAGTAGTTCATTTGGTTTAAACAGAGGGTTGTGAAAGAAGGGAGATCATATGAAATAGCAACCTCAACAAAATTCCTGGAAACATTTTTGGGAAGTAATTTTGACGACCATAATTTGCTGTGTAATCTTTATTTGCAAGAGTTGGCTTGCCCTTTGGACCGCCATTCAAATCCTTTCCCTTTCTCAGGTGATGTTCAGCTGAGGGATTTTTCCTCCTTTGTGAGCAATCATGTTTAGTGGGAAAGGTATTTCCAAACTTTCTCTCATAATGAGGCCCACTGTAATCTTTGGATTCAAAGAGAACCTCAGAATCCTCATCTCCTCCTTGCTCGACATAAGAGTGTACTCTTGTGTCCCATCCAAACTTAGCATATAATGGAACTTCAAGAAAGGGTTATTTCTACTTGTACCAGCTATATTTCCATGCATCAATGAGTGGCTTTGGAGGGTAGCTAACACATATGGTAGGTTTCCTCCTCAACCCTTAGAAATAGGGACCCCTACTATTACAGGAATTTTGAACAAGCACTTTCCAGGGTTGAGGGTTATGTTGGATGCATGAGGGAATGTGGGGTTAATTGGCTGGGACTCAAATTTAAATTTCCTCTCATCTGGTGGCCAACAAAACCTTACAGGGAATATTTCTTATTAACAAGGGTATAAGAGTAGAAGTATTGGAGGTATTGGGTTGTCCATAATGGATTTGTAGAAAAACAGGGAACATCTGAATTCCCATACAACTTTTCTTCTCTCCATGAACAAAGCACAATTCCAGATTCAGATTCAGAATAATGGAGGTTGTTGCATGAGGACATGCAACATGACAGTTGGGGGGAGATGTTGGGCCCATAAATTACCCCTTTTTGACCACCTTATCTACCTCTTTTTTCCTCATCCTACTCTATTATGCATGGTAAACAGATGTTTTTCCTTCACTTG
The DNA here is from genome assembly GCA_001517045.1 of Pseudotsuga menziesii. Lineage (NCBI taxonomy): Eukaryota > Viridiplantae > Streptophyta > Pinopsida > Pinales > Pinaceae > Pseudotsuga > Pseudotsuga menziesii. The sequence continues at coordinate 428,546 of LPNX010881598.1, read as the reverse complement.
TTCCCAAAATTCATACATGTATGGTTAATCATTGTCTTATTTTATTAATGCTTAGGATTGTTGTAATTAGGGATTTACATCTTAAATTATGCTAACATATGGTGGTTTTATAAAGATAATTTGATATGTAAAGAATACAGATGTAGTGGGCCAAACATGTCAAAGGAGGGATGGACATTCATTACTTAGTTGATTGCCACCCATTCCATCGTTGGCCAAAGAACACGGTTCAAGGGTATTATTCCACGCGAGTTGTACAAGGGTAGCTGCAACAGACTGCAACAGATTTGGAGGAAATAGTGCACCGTTGCTCAAAATTAGCTGCAATCCACGGAGTATCTTCTCAATTAATAATGATCATTGTTTTTGGCTTGAATACAAATTTCCCTATATGTAATACTCTCATCTTTCCATGACTGTAACAACTCATTGTAATTAGGGTAGCCTGAAGATCATAGATCTTCATGGCTACTCGATAATAATAGGAAGATATTATGATTGTAATTGTATAAATACTTGGAACTATTCTGAGCCATGGGTTGAAAAATTTAACCAAATTATTGTATCAGCTGTGATTAAGGTTGCGTGTTCATCTGCCACTTTTTAATACAAGGAGTTTGATTCTTTTGATCTCGGTGTTTTAACATGTGTTACTTCCAGCATCTCTATGTGAAGGCTGGGCCCACCTTCCCATAGGGATTGCTGAGTTAATTAGGTATTGTATTTATTCTATTGTGTGATTTTGTGATAACTTCCTTTATTTACAGTAAGATGCAATAGTTATTGATTTACTGTGTGTCAATTAAATAATCAGTAATTGCATCTCCTGTAAAACTGCAGTGGTGTGGTGTGTCAGTCAACTATATAAGTTAACTTTCTTTTATCCAATTGTGTGATAGCTGTAAGATCCCTGTTCATCCCTAGTTCTTTCAAATTGTTATTTTCTTTATATCTTTGCAATTTGTTCCTTTGCATTTATAATTGCAGAATTTCATTCCTGTACTTTGAATTTCTAGAATAACTGAATTTAATTAAGGTACTTTGGATTTCTAGAATAACTGAATCAGGATAGTTGGATGGATCTTTAGATGGTTTGGTAATTGGGGATTTTACTTTCTGCAAAAGTAATCTAGATGTTATTTCTTGAATCTTTCAATTCTAGATTAAGAATCATAAGAAGGTACTTGTTATTGCATTCTTGAGAAAGTAAATTAGATTAAGTGGATTATGAGATGAGTGTGGCTGAACAGGAAAGTAGGATCATTTACTTACAGCATCAACTATTTAGTGTTTAAAGAATATATAGTGCATATTATCCTTGAAATAAGAGACTTCCCTAGGTTGACATTTTATATTGAACACTCTATATTTTGGATTTAATTAACTTGCATATAGGGTTCCCAACACCTGCCTCATTAGCTATGCTAGAACTCATCACTCCCCCTTTCGAGGGGTCTCATTCAGGATCACACAATTTCTTTCTCTGAAGTACTCAAACTTCAATCTATATATATTCTTGGTTAACACATCATATATATGTTCGTTTGTTGCCACGTACCAGAGCTTCACTGCTCCTCTATGCATCATATCCATGATATAGTAGAACTTGATCTCTATATTGTTCAACTTTTCATGGAACACATGGTTCTCTAACAACTTCACACAACTTTGATTGTTGTAGAAGATAGAAGTCACATCTAACTAGACATCAAACAAATCAAACATTAACTTCTGTGACCAAACTGCCTTGCAACTAGCTGAGAAAGTGACAACATACTCTTCCTTGGATGTACTCAACGCCACACATGAATTCTTCGTGCTAAACCAGAAGATCATGCCAGATCCCAAACTAAAACAACAACCCAAAGTTCTCTTCCTATTTGTGGTGCTACCTACCCAATCCAAATCAACATAATCATGTAGGTTAATATTTTGATTCGCATCATACTTGAGCCCATAATCCACTGTACCTTTTAGGTACCTAAATACATTCTTTGCAACTACCATGTCTTGGTTCCATTAGGAACTGGCTCAGGGTGTTGACAACAAAGAATATGTCAGGTCTCTTATTCGTCAGATACAACAATGAGCCAGTAATCTGACAATACATCATGGCATCAACCAACTCTGATGAATCATCACACAGAATCTTCAAGATTGATGCCATAGGTGTGGCTATCACCTTGCACTCCATCATTCTGAATCTCTTTAGAATCTCCACTGTACACTTTCCTTGAAGAAGAAAAATCCAATCTGCACTCTACCACACCTCTATGCCTAAGAATTAGTGTGTCATCCCTAGGTCTTTCATCCTGAACTCTGTAGCAAGTCTCCTCCTTGAATATTTAATGAATTCATCTTTTCTTGTCAGAAACAAGTCATCGACATATAGCAGGATCATCACTCGTCTTCCGTCTTCAACCTTGAAGTAAAGGTTGGAATCCACTTTACTTTTGTTAAATCCTTGGCTCATTAGGAAGCTATCCATCTGTTTGTACCATGTCCTCGATGCCTGTTTCAGTCCATACAGGCTCTTATTCAATTTTCACACATGATTCTTCTTATCATGTGTCTTGAATCCCATTAGTTGTTCCATGTACACTTTCTCCTCGACTACACCATTCAAGAATGTTTACTTGACATCCATTTGGTATATCTTCCATTTCATAACTGCAACAAATGAAAGTATGGTCCTAATGGAAGTGTACCTCACCACAGGTGAAAATGTCTCTTCGTAGTCTATGCCTTATTTTGGTGAGAATCCTCATCCTACGAATCTTGCCTTATATTTATCGATGATACCATATGGAGTATGCTTGATCTTGTATATCCTCTTCGAAGTCACGATAGAATTATTTTCCGGTCTCAGAACTATCTCCCAGAAATCATTATTCATGATCGACTGATACTCCTTGATCATGGAATCCTTTCATTCTTTCTTTTTCATGGCCTATTTATAGGTGGAGGGTTCCTTGTAAATGATCTCACATAGCAGCACCACATAGTTGTTGTAAGGATTTGGCCTTTTCCTTTGTCTATGCATTCCTTCTGGAGTACCATACCTTTCTACTTCTTCTATGAGCTCTTGTTCCCATGATAGTTTCCTCTTGTGGGATTCCTTCTCGAGAAGATTATCTATCATCTCTTGTGGTTCTTCCATGTCATGATCTTCATGCTCTTCTTGAATTACTTCTCCAATTTCCATGTCTCGGACTCTCGTTTCTTCAAGTTCCTCGACCTCTTGATTAGGTATCCTCCTAGATCTGAAGTATGTCGAATATTCATCAAAGGCTACATATCTGTCGATGTTGATCTCCTTGAATATTGGGAAGTATATGGTATGCCTTTGATGTATCACGGTATCCTATGAATATACCCTTCCTCCTAGAAGGATCGATCTTGGTCCTCTTCTCCTTTGGGATATGTATGTACACCAGGAATCAAAATATTCTAATGTGGTTGAATTATGGTTTCTCTCCTAATAAATCCTCTTCTTGATTTTTGTTATCAAGTACTCAATGAGGAGTACGGTTTTGTACATATACAATTTTCCTTGTTGCTTCCTCCCACAGGTGCATAGGAAGACCTTGGTCATGTAGCATTGTTTTCGTTTCTTCCATTATGGTTTGGTTATTTCGTTCCAAACCTGATTCTGCTGAGGATTATATGGAGTTATCAACTCCCTGTTAATTCCAGACTCTCAACATATTTCCTTGAATTCTTTTGATGTGAATTCTTTGACATTATCTGACCACAGAGTCTTGATCTTCCTTTCGTTTTAGTTCTTGACCAAGTCTTTATATTCCTTGAACTTACTGAATACTTCATTTTTTCCTTTCAAGAAATATATCCAAGTATTACACGTGAAATCATCTATAAAGGAAACATAGTACACATACCCACTTAATAAGCTAGAAGACATGGGTCCACATACAACCAAGTGTACTATCTCCAGTATTCCTTTATCCTTGATTTCACTGTTGGGAAATGTCTTCTTTGCATTCTTTCCTTATGCACATCCTTTGAAAATTCTTTCATGCTTTCCCTGGATCTATGGAATTATAGAGACTTCTTTTCTTTCCATTTGTAGTGCACATGTGCAAGCCTTCGATGCTATAGTTCACTTGGTTCTATTGAATCATGAACCAATGACTGTTCAGTCTGTCCTTTAGTTTGTACAAGCCTTCATCTTATTCTCCAATTATTGTTGGCTCATCTATTGTATTTACTTTAGGCCACATTAGAACTTAGCCATCGACAAATTAAACTCTCATTCCCTTTGCATATAGTGCAGAGATGGAGAGAATATTCTTCTTTAATCCTAGAACATATAGCACATCATTCATATTTAAATATCTCTTGGATTCTAGCTTGTATGAAACTACTCCACTCCCTTTTATGGAGTATATATAATCATCCTCAAGTTTCACCTTGTGAAGTGACTCATGTTTAGACATATTAAAAAATGACTGTTTGCAGCCCGTCATGTGTTTATATGCCCCACTATCCACAAGCCAATAATTTCTCTTCATGTGAGATAGTGCTCATAAGTGATTGGGTTAGCATATAGTCTTCATCTGAATCATCCTTCTCTCTTCTGAATATTTTGTTTGTTGGTTCATCGTCTTTGGAAACATGAGCATGGTGTCTCTTTTTCCTTATAGGACAGTCTCTTGCAAAGTGCCCCTTTTAATCAAAAGTGTAGCATCGAACATTGGAAGGATCTCTCTTGATCTTATTTTCTTTCTTATCCTTCTTCTTGTTGTGATGATGGTTCTCCTTCTTCTCATTCTTCTTGTATTTCTTCTTGGTGCAAACTATGAGATATTAATATTTTGTTTCTCCCATATTCTCTTCTCTTGTTATGAGTCGATTTTCTTCTTGTGTGCATTCTTCTCAGAGTCTGTTGAAAGAGATCATCTTACTTCTTACACATATTCCTTAAATGAATGAGTCACATGATCTAGGGGGACCATTCAAGTTAGTCATCAAAATTTCTCCTTCTTCAACATTCTCTTAAACTACTCCAAGTTTTCTTTGATTTGAGAAACCCTTGTGGAATGAGACTGTATAGTCTCTAAGTTATGTATATTCACATTCTTCAACCGGTTCCTCAAAGTCGTATTCTGGTTGATGTTCTTCCTTAGAACATCTTTTCCAAAGCATCAACTACTTCCTTCGATGTCTTGAATGATGACATGTGGCAGATGAGGTGATCCTTGTTTGAATCTGCAATGATTCTCTTGGATTTAACCAAGTTATGATTATGAGTGCCCTTAGCCTCATCTCCCTCTGGCTCTAGAACTTCTCCATTGATGTGCTGATCCAAATCATTTTCTTCAAGGATCGGGTAGATTTTGTACTTCCATGCTCAGAAGTCATCAGCCCCTCCAATATTTTCCTCAAGCTGATTATGGTGAGTCATATTTTCAAATGAGAACCTAAAATGGAAATAGAAAATATTTAAATCTTACCGATTCAAGTTGTCCGACCTTGTTCTGGAGTTGGTTGACCTAGGGTTTGTCAGAGAAACCCTAATTTTCCAAAATTAGATTTTGGGAATTTTGTTTGGACAGACACATGTGCCTCCTTGAGGTGAGTTTCTCAGTAGGGTCCTTTCCTGAAAATTGAGGTGGGAAGCCTTTGAAACTTGTATCCCCAGCTTCTCCTAGCACCAGTGGTAGGGTCAAAATTGGAACTTCTTCAAATTAGAAATGGCTTCCACCAAAATATGCACCCTATTAGGGCAAGTTAGCCTAGCCCTATTTTCTTGATGATCTATGGAGACAAGACCTTCAACTAGGAATCCCTAGCTTCTACTGCCATGATAGTTCCTTCTTTCAAAGAGGATCTAATACCATGTTAGTTTTTCTTAGATTCTATTAGATTAATAAGGATATTTATTTGAAATAATAACAAGTACAACAAATACACAAAAATTTTAACGAGGGAAACCATAAAGGAGAAAACCATTCAAACTACCTCAGAATAGTATAGTCATGAAGACTGTGTCATAAGATGAACAATCCCAGTAATAAGAAGTCTTCAGTAGCTATCTATCTCTCCTTCTCTCTCTCTCTCATGTGAAATTGAGTGAGTTCCAGGTGTGTATAAATGAGGGAGGGTTCCTACCTATTTATACTAATCATGTGACTGACCTATTACATGACCGAGGCCTACCTCTTACCCTAATAGGGAAGACTTATCCTAGAGAGACTCCAAAAATACATTACATGATGTTTCACTGGGGACTATTTCCCTGACTTACAATGGAGGTTGTACCTTAAGGTCTATACACAATAATGACATCCCAAAAGGAGACAAACACATATCTGATGGGGATGCAACAACATGCACTAATAATATACATAAGAATATATTTTGAAGTTACAAATACATCAACATGAGGATTATGATGATGATGATGATGATAGTTGGTAGGAGATATGGATGAGCATGGTGCGCAAGCAACCAAAGACAAAGAATAGTGTGCAAGGCAGAGAATTCAACAAAGATTCAGCTTGGTCATAATTTTATAGTTTTTTGTCCAAGTTAGTTAGAAAGTAGTTAGAAGTGGACCATATTGTAAAGGCACAAGCCTATATATAGAGTGAGAAATGTAGTAGGAGATATCTTGGATTTTTTCTTAGACCATATTTTTGACACCTTTTGATGATCGATCTATGTATCTACTATTTTGAGTCTATCTTGCGAACTTGAGAATGTATTTCGGGAACCTGTTTTGATTTGTGGAAGTAATATGACATGTGAGGATGATGTGGGAAACTCTGTGTCTTGTATTTTTTTGGTTTTATAGTTTTAAATATGCGGTCTGGATGACTAACTATAGCAATATGGTTTATATTCTTTAATGATGTGATGTATCTACATACTAGATGATTTCATGTTTGTTGATCTCTTTATAAAGACAATGCGATGAATAAATCTAATATGAATGGTTCTGGATGCGATCGAATATGAATGATTGATGTTAAAACCCTTTCCTAGATCTCTGGTTAGTACTATGATAGAGAGAAAATAGGTACACAAATCCTCCTCCTTACTGTGGAAACTTGGCTCCTGTAGCTCTCCCTCGAGCATATCAGGTGACACTTCATCTGCTTCAAAGGTGTTTCTGGATATGGTAAAACATGTCTGGGTCGGTTTTGAGGTAGATCACATTTTTTAGGGGTGTCGATAGAGTGTGAACCACTGTCGACAGATCTATGTCAACAAATGGTTATTTTTCTAGGACCATAGCAAAAGGAAGAGGAGTATATGTTGTGGCATCTGAAGAAAATGTAGATTCATGATGGGTTCGACAAGAAGGCTCGAGAATTTATAGCAGAAGAGAATTTGAGTTCCAGACTGATGATAGAAGAGTGGATGGGAAGTCATATCTATTCTGATATCCATGAATTCTTCTTCACCGAGTTTTCGATTAACTTGTATGAGTGGTTGGTGTAGATGACTTATCGGAAGACAAATTTTCAAGGAGGTAGACAATAGAGCATTGAGGGTCGTCAAAGTGTGGCTTGACAACATTTTGGAAGGATACATCATTAAGTTTGTAGTCGACATAGTCAAGTCCTATAGCGATACAGAAAGGGAATTCTTCAAAGGACCAAGAGGTAGGTTTCTATTGTCTTTACAATTGTGGATTAATATTCTTATATGTGAAAAGCTCATATCGAAAATGAACTCCAACGAGTATAACTTTGGTGTGCAGAGGTTTCGGGTACTGCGGAGACAAGGCTTAGATGGAATGATATGTTATATTTTTATCCTTTAATCAGTATGATCTAGGATCTTATCTGAGAGAATAACATGCACAACAATAATCACAAGAGACAAGAGACACAAAGAATTTTCCTTGGGGAAACCATAAAGGACAAAACCCCGCAACTTCCTTAGAGATAGAATGAGCACCAATAGCAAAAGTAAAACCCAAAAATACAAACATGATCTCTGACAACTGTTCTCTCTCTCACTTGTGCAAGCTACTCCTCTCTCACTCATGCACTACTATTGAGTGAGTGTGTGTTCCAAATAGAGAGTCTCACTCTCTATTCATACTTTTTTTCCACTTGACATTTACTCTACATAGCCGACTTCTATAGGAGAGTCTAATAACCCTAATGCAACTCAAATTTGGGGACTATTGCCTCAACTTACAACAGAAGGTTAACCTCAATGAATTTACATGAATTTATTATATTAATGACTCTCTCGATTGAAGGAATAAACATCTCCATCAGGGTACAATGAAATACAATAAGAAATATACAAGTGAATACATTCCAAAGTTACAAATACATCAACACTCCCTCTCAACTAGGAAGGTATTCTCTTGACACAGTTCATCAGCAAAAGTATTCTTCACTAGATCATCATCATCATCATTGTTACTACTATCTCGAGAAAATGGTGCTATCTCTCAATTCTACTCGTCATAGGAAGTTCTATAGAGCCAGCCCTTTTTCATGTTGGATGTAGGCCTAGTGTCCATGTATGTATTCATATATGGTTCCATCCCTTTTTCATGCTGGATGTAGGTCTCATCATCTTCAGCACTTATATCCGACCATGGGAGGCCCAACCTGCCAACATGTCGTAAAGGATCTGCACTTACATCCGACCATGGGAGGCCCATCCTGCCACCATGTCAGAAAGGATATGCACTTACATCCAACCATGGGAGTCATAACCCACCACAATGTAGAAAAGGATATTCACTTACATCCGACCATGGGAGGCCTATCCTACCACCATGTCAGAAAGGCTTTGGAATTACATCCGACCATGGGAGGCCCAACCTACCACCATGTTGAAAAGGATCTGCACTTACTTCCAACCATGGGAGGCCCATCCTACCACCATGTCGAAAAGGCTTAGCACTTACATCCGACCATGGGAGGCCCATCCTTTCACCATGTCAGAAAGGCTCAGCACTTACATGCCACCATGGGAGGTCCAACCTACCACCATGTCTGAAAGGCTCTGCACTTACGTCCAACCATAGGAGGCCCAGCCTGCCACTAGGTTGGAAAGGCTCAACACTTACATACGACCATGGGAGGCCTATCCTACCACCATGTCAGAAAGGATCAACACTTACATCTGACCATGGGAGGCCCAGTCTGCCACCTTGTCAGAAAGGATCTCAGACCCATCACCTCCCCTTGGAAGGAACCTCGATCTGAAGTACATACTGGAGATTCACTGCTCCTCTCTTCATCATACAAAAAATGCAATTCATATCAATCAAATCAAATAGTAGCTTTCAAAATAAACATACTACCTCACAAATAGCCTAGAAAGTGGCAACATATTTTTCCTCCACTGTACTCAGCGCCACGTAGGACTGCATCTTGCCAAACCAGTAGCCCATACTAGATCTCAAACTGAAGAAGTAACCCAAGGTGCTCTTATTTTTAGTGACACTACCAATCTTAATCAACATAACCATGCAGGTTAGTCTTCTAATTCACATCATGCTTGAGCCCATAATCAACTGTACCCTTCAGGTACCTTAGAATATGCTTTGTAGCAATCAAGTGAACATGTCTCGAATCCATCAGGAACTGGCTCAATGTGTTCACAGCAAAGCAAATATCTGGTCTCATATTCATCAAGTACATAAGGGATCCAATAATCTCATGATACATCATGGCACCAACTGAATCCAATGAATCATCACTCAATAGCTTTAGGTTTGATGCCATAGGTGTGGCCATGGCCTTGTAGTCCATCATCCCCAACCTCTTAAGGATCTCCACTGCATAATTCCCTTTTCCAATGGAGATTCCATCCGCACTCTACCACACCTCCATGCCTAGAAAGTAGTGCATCATACCCAAGTCCTTCATCTCAAACTTGGTAGCAATATTCCACTTCGTATGAGCAATCAACCCATCCTCACCTATCACAAATAATCCATCTACATATAGTAGAAGTATCACTGGATTCTGTTCTTCAACCTTGTATTAAAGGTTGGAATACGCTTTACTCTTAGTAAATCCCAAAGTAGTCAAGAAGTTGTCAATCCTGTCATACCATGTCGAACTTGAGAATCTTTTGTAGTCACTCCCTTTGAAGCGGAGCATCATTCTCCCTCTTCCTTTCATACTCTATGTATTGAAACATTCTTTAAGGGAGTGACAAGTAGCTTCCTCTGCTACTAATATTCTATGTATCCATCTAGGATCACTGGATACCAAGATCCTCTATCTTTAATTTTTTTTTAAAATTCTTCTCGCACTCATATGTAAGCTTTTGATCCTCTATAGGATTTCATCTTCAACCTTGTAGAAAAGGTTAAGATCTTCCTCACTCTAGGTGATCTTCAAGATCCTCACGTATTTGTTATCCCATGGGTTCCTTCTGAGCTCGTACAAGGCCTTCTTTAATTTTCACACATGATTCTTCATGTCATGTGTCTCAAATCCCATTACCTGCTCTACATATACTTTCTCCTTGACTACATCATTCAAGAATGTTATCTTGATTTCAGCTGATGTATCTCCCATCTCATACCTATACGTATGGATATGATGGAAGTGTACCATGTCACTGGTGCAAATGTATCTTCTTAGTTTGTTCCTCTATGAGAATCCTTGTGCTATGAATCTTTCCTTGTATCCCACAATGATTCCATGTACTGCATGTTGGATATTGTAGATCCATATGGAAGACACTACGGACTTCCCTTGAACATCATTCTTCTCGGACTGGTACTCTTTGATCATAGTCTCCTTCCCTTTCTTCTTGTCTATTTATTCATAGCTAGAAGGCTCTGCATCAATGATGTCGCTCATCAGTATTACATAACTAGAGTGTGTCAGAAGCCTCTTGAAGTCTCGTCATATTATTCTTCATTTTGGATTATTTATTGTGCCCAAGGTGGTATTTATATCTTGAGAGTTTGATCTACCATTCTCTTTATATTCTTCTGAATCTTTTTCTTTTGCTATGGTGTCTTTGACCTAGGAAGCTTCAGGTTCATCTTCATGTATGCTTATTGGAGTGAATCTTGAACTATCGTCACTTGTTCTTCGGAACAAGCCTCGTCCTTCTTTTCTTGTGGGAGTTTGTACACGATATTCCATTCAATTAAAATGCACCAGTTGTATGGTTAGAAACATTTCATAAGGAATATTCATAATGACAAATTATTATGCATAAAGATATAATCATGCAACTATTTTAGCCAATACAACATTCATCCATATCTTGTATACACAGAAACTTTCCATATGCCTTCCATATCTACCATAACATTATTGATATTGTGCACTAATCCCAATATGTAAGCAAATAGGTTTCATCCTAGATAAGTAGAAATGGAGTGTTGTATATGTTAGTCGGAAATACGCACCTCCTGCGGACATGAGTTGTTTCCCTAGTCCAAATGGTTCAGATCTAGAACAAAACTCAAACACTAAATGTTAAAATTCCCCCAGATCAGGTTAATCACTTGAATGAAATGCCATGATACTTATCTCAAGGTTTTTCCTTGCTATCCTAGTAGAAGAACCTGTAAAAGATGGAAAACAACAAGAGAAACATGATAGCATACAATATAATCAACTAGATCTATGCTTGTGACCAAGGAGTCAAACAATATATACACATGAAACAAAATATATGGGAAAGAAAATAATTTTTTTATTAGAAATGATTAGAGAGACTACAACCTTTATGCCTTGGTGTTGAGAGTTCCTTCCAATGGCTCCTTGCCTCTAACTTCACCTTTCATCCAATATTTCAATAATTATTTTGGCAGAGTGTGGGTATGCAACACAATTCTTTCTCCTTTCTCCCATGGGGGATGAGCTAGTATTTAAAGGCATGGGAGGATAGGTATGGTTTAGGATCTCATGGGTGAGGTGGAAGGGAGATCCAAAAATGAAGGATCTCTAGCTCCAGCTAGTCCTAAACCATAGGGATGAGGCTCCACGAAGGCAAGCTTTGAGAATCCTCTCAAAGTTTCTCTTTTTTCCTTGAAAACTCAAGCACCGCTCCTCCAATGAAGAAAATAGATGGTGTTAAGAGGGTAATGCTTCTTGCAGTAAGGATAGAGGTGGTGGCACCACTTTTTTCTCATGTATCAGGAGCGTTGCTCACTTGGGTAATGCTTCTTGTCAATGGGACAGGAGGATCGTTACTAGCTCAAAACAAGGAAAACTTGCAAAGGGATAATTTCTTCATGTCATTTATCTAGGGAAAACTTTGAGAAATTGGAGCAGACAAGGGAATAGCTGTCTCATAACATGAGTGTGACAAGATTTCAGTGTAATAGTATAGCACTATAGGATACTTACCCATAACATTCATATTAGTAGTATATTGTTCATTAATGCAGACATTCTATCATGCATAATACATTTCACAACTAAACAATGTAATATAAACAACTAGATATAAGGAAAAGATAATTCAAATACTTATCTTTGTTTGTTTCATGGGTAGAATCCTTATTGAGCCTTCAGCTTCATCATCTTCTTCATTCATAACATCATCATTTCTTATCCAAATGCTAAGATGGATAAGAGGTTCTTCAAGAATTGAGTCCTTCATATTCCTCATCGCTTGAGGGATCTTCTTTGAATCATGAGAGCTTGATCTTTAGTTTCTCTCATCTTCTCTTCTCTTATTATGAGTTGAGATTCTTCTTATGTGCACCCTTCCTAGAGTTTGCTGAAGTTAATCACTTTGTTTAGGCACACATTCCTTGAATGACTGAATCCCATAATTCGATTTGAGGTGTTTGTCCTGGTTCCGGAGCTGGTTGATCTAGGGTTTGTTAGAGAAACCCTAATTTTCAAAACTTGGAATTTAAAATTTTTTATTAGATATAAATATGGGAATCTTCACGACAAGATATACAATGTACTCCTTTTCTGAAAACAGTGGAGGAAAGCTCCCAGAACAGGAAGCCCTAGTTTTTCAATTTCTTCTGCAAAAATGACTGATATTGCTTCTACTTTATCTCTGAAGTTTTGGATCCTGAAAGTATGAATATTCTCACTCTTATATCCTAATAAGTATTCTTTCTAACCCCATAGTTTAGAGAAGAAATGGATTCTCCAAGTGGGACTTATACTGAGTTTCCCGAGGTGACTGTTTTGGGGACTATTCATAATAGCCAGCTTGTACAGACTGCCACATGTCACTGCTTTAGCTTCGGGGTCTAAAATGTTTACCATAGAAATTAATATTTGCTCCCTATCTGGAACATATTTCTGAGTTTAATTTGTACCTTCATATCCCGAGATATAGCAATTCTCCTTAGGTGTCTTGTTTAGGGATGAATCCTACGAGAGGCTGGAACCATGATTTGGAGGAACCATATCTCTCAGACTCCAGTGATTATGAGGCTTAAACATTTCCACACGGTACATTAGGAATTTCTATTTAGCTTGTAAAATTTTCATCTATTGAGCCTTTTTCAATCTCGAGATATAGTGAATGCACCAAAATTACTATTTTTAGTCTTTTAGGGTTTTCAAGCATGAAACCCTAATTTCTATTAGCTGCCATTGCAGCTGTATTTCGGATGTACATTGAAAATTATTTGATTTAGAAAGTGATACAACCAATAGATGCACCCTAGTGAGGTGATTTATCCTATCCCTCCTTTCTTAATGATCCGTGGAGAGAAAACCTTCAACTAGGAAGCCTTAGTTCCCACAGTTGCATAGTGCCTTCTTTCAGAGAGGCTCTGATACCATGTTATATTTTTATCATTTAATCAATATGATCTAGGATATTATCTGAGAGAATAACATGCACAAAAATAATCACAAGAGATAAGAGACGCAAAGAATTTTCCTCGGGGAAACCATAAAGGAGAAAACCCCACAACTTCCTCCGAGATAGAATGAGCACCAATAGCAAAAGTAAAACCCAAAAATACAAAGATGATCTTTATTGGTAGGGGTTTTGGGTAAGTTAGTTGCGTAGCATCATGACAACTATGAAACCTCACGCGGTACCACACAAGGAGAGATTAGTGTGATGGGCAGTTGAATAACTGCTTTGAATATTTTATATGTTATTTGACCAAGTTTTGTTGTAATAGGTCATTAGTGGTTATAAGTTAGTTAGAAGTGGACCTTCAATGTAACAGCGCAAGCCTATTTATATATCTAGTTTTGCAAATAGAAAGGAATCATTATTAGAGCTATTGATTGAGTCTAGGAGAATATCATCAGAGGATAATTGAGACATAAGATTTCACACGATCTGGTTTTGTGAAGAATTCCCTGTGTACCTGCGATTGATCTAGGTTTCTCCTGATGTATGTAGTCTCCGGTTTTACAGAAAAATGTGTAATGTAGTTCCATTGTGTAAGATTAATGTGATATGGTGATTCTGACACAAATCTTGTCTGTTATCGATGTGTGATCTTGTCTATTGCGATATGATCTGATATAATGCTGCAATCTGTTCTGTTATGATGGGATAATGTAGATGTGATCTGGTCTCTTCTTATTATATCTATGTGATCTATTTTGCTGCCATGTCGATGCAATATGATTTTTTCCACTATTTGTTGTGTGATGAGTAGATATGTTTCATGAATAATGCTACGATATTGTGATAACTGTGATATAATATGATGATTGCATGAAGTTATGAATACCCTCTACACATCGAAGAAATAGTGTAAAGTCGACTGCTAGCTCTGGATTGGGCAGTTATGGTGTCCTTCTATCAGATCCCTGTATCCTCCCTCCCCACTACCAGAAACTCGGTTCTAATATCTCTCCCTTGAATTCCTCGTGTGAGACCTCCTCTGCTCCATAGACGTTGTTGGGCAGGGTATAACCTATCTGAGCCGGTGCTCAGGGAGACTGTGCTGTAGGGCATCGAAAGAGTGGGAAACCCTATTGATGAGGCTTTATTGGTGGGTTTCACCAACAAATGGTTTTGTTTTCAGGACCTAAGTTTCTATTAAGAGGAGGATATGTTTTGGCATCCGACTCAACCAGAGATCGAAGGGTGGTTTGATCTAAAATTGTGGGAGGTTCCCACAGCTGAAAATTGGAATCCAAAGTTGTTAATGGGCCACTGGCTCGACAGGTATATCCAGGATGGTCCTAAAAAATGGTTCTTTTGTGAATTTCCTGTACTCTTGTAGGAATGGCTGGGAAAGTTCACTAAGAAGAAGACAAAATTTCAAGGAGGAGAGTCGACATCCTATACCCCATAGTTGATCCAAGAGTTACACGAAACCAATAATAAGGAATCACGGGTAGTTGAACTGTGGTTGGATAGTATCTTAGAAGGATACATCACTGAGTTCATAGCCAACACTAATAAATACTTTAGCAAAGAGGAAAGATAGTTCTTTAGTGGACTACGAGGAAGGTTCTTGTTGTCACGGTAGTTGGCCATCAAGCAACTGGTCTGTGAAAAAGGTATTCTAAAGATGGAACAAGAGTAGTGGAACTTTGGTGTGTGGAGGATTTAGGCACCACAACAAAAGGGGGAAGATGCACAAGAAGGAAAGGGGTAGATGGGCATGATTTCTGGTGAGAATGTGAAGGTCGCAGAGGAAACAAGTGGGTGTACAAGGGGAGGAGAAAGGTTTTGAGAGAAGAGGTAGAGGACAGGAGAAGGTCCTGTCGCGATCGAAGTGAAATGTCATGAAGAATAACCACACAGGACGAAGTGACCTTTTTGTGACGACAAGGATGACCAGGCCCAGGTTATGCCCAGAAGGATGATAGGATCAAACCCCAGTAGTAACATGCTGACACCTCTGCGCACTACTCCACCGTAAGGAAACAATACATACTCTGTGTCAACTTGCCCGACGTGTTAGCAACATTCTAGTAATAGTGCACCAATAGGAG
The DNA here is from genome assembly GCA_001517045.1 of Pseudotsuga menziesii. Lineage (NCBI taxonomy): Eukaryota > Viridiplantae > Streptophyta > Pinopsida > Pinales > Pinaceae > Pseudotsuga > Pseudotsuga menziesii. Next base: position 412,683 of record LPNX010881598.1, on the reverse strand, counting down.
GAAGAAGGCCCAGAATGGTAGGCGATGAAATAAAGTTATCGATCTTCAATGGGAATGGCACTAATGATCCAATGCAGTACTAGTTTTTATGTGAGGTGATCTAGACCGCCAGAGAAATTGTCGATGATGATGTGAAGAAAAGTGAGCTGGCCATTACTCTAAGGGGCTGTGCACTGGAATGGTTCATGAGATTCATGCGGATCCCTCCAGGAGGTACCGTGAAGACATTGGATGAGATCCAAACGAGGTTATTTGAAGAATTTAAGAAGCCAAAATCTGAGGCTCAGTATATTACTGAATTGAAGGAGAACAAGCATTTCCGCAATGGGACGATTTGGGACTTTGATCAACGGTTTAAAACACTAATGGATCGGGTCAAATTTTAGATGAGCGATGTTTAGCACAAGGAATGGTTCATTGCCGCACTTTTCTCACATATTAGATAGCCGTTGATGCATCAAAATATTGCGACACAGAGCGAGGCTCTGGAAACCGTGATGAAATTGGAGGCATCGCTAGTAGGATAATCTGTGGTTGGAATGAATCAGATTCAGGCATAGTTGTCCAGCTTGACGCTCTAACTACAAGACATCAAAAAGGATAAGGAATATTGCGATGATATTTGGTGCATCCGTTGCCATGAAGGAGGACATACCAAGGACACTTGTCCAATGCTTCAGAATTATTTGTTGTCAGGAGCCCCAAATCTATTAAACTGTGCTGGGGTACCATGGTGTCACATATGTCAGGTCTATGGGAATTGGCATGAGAACTATGATTACATGTAGAATATGGTTACCAAGGCCAAAAATTTGTACTGTACATTTTGTCGGTCAGTTGGACATGACGACAAAAATCGTCACGCTTATGATTTGCACCAGGAAAGGATTTACGATTCATACTTTGTGAAAGGTGAGGACCCTTGGACCCTTGGACAAGTAGTACAACTAGCAGCATAGGTGTCGTATACACCACCTCCTTTGTTGCAGTTTTTCCCTGCGCAACCACATCAACAGTTTATAGCACAGCCATAGTTTGCACGTCAACCACAAATGGTGGTGCAATCGCAGTATAACCAGGCACCACGACTATAGTATAATCAGCCACAATATGTTCAAGCCACACACTATGTCTAGTATCAACCTAACCCATCGCATCAACGAATGGCCCAACTGCAATTTCAGCAAGGAGGAGTCCAAGGAGGATTCTGTAGAGGCTTCAGAGGTCGAGGAGGAGGATTTGGTTGAGGGGGCTGACAAGGTCGTGAATTAATCCAGTGCTACACCTGTGGGATATTTGGGCATTACCAGAGGGATTTCCCTCATGCGTAGTGCACATACTATGTATACAATAATCATAATGTCGAAATTTACCCTCAGTTGACTGTAAAATGGCAGGAAGGAAATATTCCTCAGTTATAGAATGCGCAGAGTCAAAATCAACCTGCATTCCAAGTATAGAACTAGCAAATACTGCAGAACCATGTCCCACCGCAGACTCAGACCCTGAACCCACCTTAGACATAGAACCAACCAATGAATCAACCATTGAATCAGAATCCACCTTTAAACTTAAATCAAGGATCGACAGTTGCTACTATTCAGGCTGATCCGCGGATGAAGGATGTCAATGTTGGGATTGTCACTAGCACTAGTGCGACAACTAGAGATAATGGACCATGGCTACAAGTTTGGCTCACTGGTAAGAAAAAAGGTTGCATTTGATATTTGGACAGAGAAAGATACATTCTTTGATGCAAAGAATGTAATCGGGTGAAATCTGGGTAAGTTACCAATTGTTGGTATGCCATTTGCTTTCGATCCATCTGTAGAGGCAGGACAATCACAACAGCATGGTATCTCACAGAATTCTTTTGAAAGTTGTGTTTCACTAGAAAGGGACTCTGACACCCTTATCAAGATTAAGACATTATTGCACCACCCAGATAAGAAAATGAAGGATTCTGCTGTGAATTCCTTTCAAAAAAGGAAGACAGGTAAGGAGATGAGGATGAATATCTAGATTGGAGATTATGATGTTGACTCGGTCATCCTGGATCTTGGATCCGATGTAAACATTTTAACTAAGCAAACCTGGAAGTTGATGGGAAATACAACTTTGGGATGGTCATTGGTACAGCTATGACTAGCAAACCAGGCGAAGGTTCATCCCATTGGTCACATTTCAAACTTGGTTGTCGACATTGAAGGTAAGAAAACACATGCTGACTTCGATGTGATAGAATTTGTAGAAGACAGTGGTTCCTATCCCACACTGCTAAGGATTAGATGGGCTAATGATAGCATGGTAGTTATCAACTTAAAAAAATGCATTATGACATTTGAAAACCAGGATGTTAGGGTCATTGCTACTATCGACCCTCAGAAAGGAAGGAGATATATTAAACTTGTAAAGGATGAAGTAGGGAGAAGTTGGGATTATGATTATAACATCTCTGAGGACTATATCTAGCCTACTATCAATGGAAAACTTGGATAGTGCATCGCAAGTTCTGCGTCCTCTGACTCTGAAGATTCTCTAGAAAATAGGCAGAATCGATTACATGAAGTATCATTCAGGAAATGTGGGTTGATTACGCAGTCTCTCCAACATGTTGCGACTGAGACTGTCAATTTTCCCATTTATGAAGGATTGTTGGGGCTATCAACATTCTTTCAGGAATTTGAAGAGAAATTTTTTGTACTGCAGAGGATACTAGCTCTCAATGTAGCACTGAAGGCTACTACAGCTCAATGGTGGGCGACACACAAGCAGATGATCAGTGTCTGGGAACAATGCCATAGATTGATGATGGTCCGGATCGATGGTGTGTGACACACAAAGAGATGAAGTTCTTGAAGGTGTAGGTGGCCAAGAGATGTATTCTTTCATGGATGGCTTCTTGAGATACCACCAGATCAGGATTGTGAAGGAGGATTGTTATAATACTACGTTTGTCACTGAGTGGGGTTGTTTTCAATATACAGTCATGCCGTTTGGGCTGAATAATGCACCAACTGTATTCTCTCATGTAGTTGTCACTGTATTTAAATATTTTATTCAAATATGGATGATTGGACTGTCTATGGACTGATTAGGGACCATCTGGACAACCTACGGCTGATGCTAGAAAGGCGTTGACAACATCAAATCACCTTGAACTCTAAAAAGTATATTTACTATGTACCATTTGGCATGTTACTGGGACACATTGTCTGCAAGGAATGCCTATTGGTCGACCCAACAAAGATCATGCTCGGTCTACTACCACCAACTATCGGTCTACTACCACCAACTAATGTCAAAATGCTTCAGGCCACACTAGGGCATACTGGGTACTATCGCAAGTTTATCAAAGGATATGCTGCGATTACCATCCCCATGGAGAAGCTGCTAAAGAAGGATGCAGCTTATGAATGGACTCAGGAATGTCAAGGAATTTTTGACACTTTGAAATCCAAGATGGCTTCTGTGCCCATTCTAGTTTTTCCTGATTGGGATAAGGAGTTTCATGTGCACGTCGACACTTATTCTATCATGCTGGGGGTCATTCTTGCGCAACCAGGTGAGGGTGACTTGGATCACTCGATTTCATATGCGAGTAGAAAGTTGTATTTTGCTTAACAAAATTATACAATGACTAAAAGGGAAGGCTTAGCGATGGTTTATGCATTGAAAAAGTTTCAGCAATACTTGTTGGGTGGACATTTCAAGATGTTCACTGATCATTCTACTTTGCAAAACTTGGTCAATAAGCCTGTGTTGGGGAGGAATATTTGTCGATGGTTGTTACTCTTCTAGGAGTTTGATTTTGAAATAGTTGTAAATCTAGGATGATTGAACGTTGGCCCTGATCATCTGTCTCACGTCGAGAATGGGGAAGAATTGACCAATATTGATGATGTATTGCCAGATGTGCAATTGTTCTGTGTTGACATCATAGATGATCACTATGCACCAATTATTCAATTTTTGGCCACTGGTATCACACCAGAGGACATGTTGACTAGCCAAAAGAAACAGTTGGTCATAAAAGCTTCTGATTTTCAACTAATTGCAGGATAGTTATATAAGCTTGGACCAGATGAAATCCTATGACGATGTATTTTTACTGCATGAGCAGGGTCCCATTCTCGAAGAAGCACATACAGGAATTTTGGGTGGTCACTATGGAGGTCGGACTACTGCACGAAAGGTGTTGCGCACCAGACTTTGGTGGCCTACATTGCATAATGATGCCACAAACTATGCGAGGAGCTCGGGCGTCTGCCAGCATGTTGGTAAACCATCACAGCGGGATGAGATGCCCCTGGTACTGTAGGTGACTCTACAACTATTTGATAAATGGGCTATGGATTTTGTGGGTCCAATTAATCCACCAAGGAGGTGGACTAGTGTGTGATACATTATCACTACACCCGACTATCTCACTAGGTGGGTGGAAGCTGCACCAATTGTGGATTTTACTGCTGCAATGACAATGAGATTCATCTTTGAAAACATTGTGACAAGGTTTGGGTGTCCCAGGATCTTTATGAGTGACCATGGAAGTCACTTCATCAACCGAGCTATGAAAGCTCTAACTAAGGAATTGCAGGTGCAACACAAGAGGAGTACACCATACCATCCACATGTGAATGGGACTGTCGAAGCATTCATAAAAATATTGGAGACAGCGTTGACTAAGGTATGTAGTGCTAACCGTGATGACTGGGACCTAAAAATTCCCATGGTACTATGGGACTATCGCACTACTTGTAAATGACTAACCAGTCAGAAACCATTTAAGCTAGTCTATGGGTAAGAGGCAATCATGCCCATGGAGTATATTGTTCCCATCTTGCACATTGCTGCATAGATGAGCATGGATGATGCAGAAGCATTAGAAGAATGAATTGTGCAGTTAATCCAGCTTGAAGAAGACCATTTCATTGCTGGCTTCCACCATCAGGTTGCGAAGGATCGACAGAAGGCATGGCATGATCACCACATTAAGAAAAAATAGTTTGCGACAGGATATTTGGTATTGTTATATGACAGTAAGTTCATAAAGCATCCAGGTAAGTTACAAATACACTGGTTAGGTCCCTATCTTGTTCATTCCATTACTTCTAGAGGTGCAGTTCAACTACAACTATTATATGGCATAGTCTTACCGATGCTGGTCAATAGGAGTCGCTTAAAGACCTACAGGTTGGGGCTAATGATGCGCACCACTTGAGGCACTAAAAAAAATGAATATTTTAGTTCAGGATAGTAACCTGACCCCATGGGAGTGGCTACACAAGATTACAGTTGTTCACGATAACTAGTCAACCATTTACAATAGTTGCAGGGATGTGGGGTGGTCAAATCAAGTAATAAATGTAGGTATTTAAATTAGTTAGTTGGAAGCGCTTGTTGAAGTGACCCGCATTAATGAGTGATCTGACTGCTAAAAGAGTAAGATCGTCGATGGATTTGGCGTCATTAATACTTGATTTAAAAATAATGGTGAGGATAGATTTGGCAATGATGAATTTTGGATTGGAGATGGCTATAAAACAATGCACGGGATGCGTAAGGATGGCATTGTTCAATTCAGTAAGAAAAGAGTGTGAAATAGAGAAAGGATTGTGTAGTGTGGTGAGAACTATCGAGTGGGTTGTCGTATTTCAGGTTAGAGTCGTCGAGTACAGCTAGAGGGTTGAGGTGTGAGGCATGCTGAGATACCTCGACACCATAGAGATTTCTAGTGAGTATGAGTCCTCAATTCAGCCCACGGCAATTGAAGAAGAGATAATGAGTATTCCAGTCAGTTTTTCGTCCATTCCCAAGTAGAAGCAGTAGGATCAGAGGCCTAGCCCCACACCACCGCAGAAGAGGAAAACTTGCACCTCGATGAGAGTGCAAGGAGAAGGAACTGCACAGACTAGACTGTCAAGCTCAGGATATATTGAGTCCGCGACACCTTGGGGTGTCTCTGTACATGAAATTTTGGTCTATGTCACTCCTACTCGTCCAGGGGCCAAGCCGAGGTAGTTGTCAAAGAATCAGAAGTACCCACCAAAATTGTCACCATTGCCAGAGGAAATGAAGTGCTCGGTCAACATCATCCCTGTGCTCATAAAGTTGAACTTTGAAGACCATGACCTGCTACTACTCAAATATGTCAGGGATGAGATGTATGAGTCAATCCTGGTGGGGCCTGGTGCCCCAATTCAGTAAATTCCTCAACCATGGGTGAGTGGGTTGGATAAATCAAGATTGTTGGGGCTCATCAATATGCCTCATTTTGGGCAATTGAATGAATCCCATGCATGCGTGAAGCAATTATTGGATTTATTTCATGGAGGGACACTTTGGTTGAACACGTAAATCCCTATGACAATAGATTTCGTCGCAAGCATCACAGGCTTACCAAAGGCTGGGGAAGATCCGATGCAGTATATCCGTGGGAGAGATACGGACAAAAAGATTTCCAAGCAGATTAAGGAGTGCTTTGGTTTACAGCGTGATGGTCATGCTTATTGCATTGGCATCATTAAATCACAGGCAGTGTGCATTGGCTCACAGATTCTAGAAGGAAAAGTAATTCGAGGAAACCGACCAGTACAATGCAATTCAAGTGTTGTTGCCTACTCCCAGAAGTGTGCTGAAGGGGTGCAGATGAATTGGTCTCTATTTTTACTAAACCAGTTGTTGGGAAAAATATTTTCTTGAATAGTTTACGTAGTATTTAATTATCGACCGGGGTTTGTAAGCTTGGAGTTGCTACAAAATATATGCGAATGCAGAAGGATTCCTAAGATGTCATGGAAATATTTTAACAACACAGATCAAAACATCTTTCAAAATAAGAAACAAAGTTAGACTCCTAAGAATTCAACAGTTAAGAGGATTAAGCTAGGATAGAGGACTAGACTAGTGTAGTATCTAGTTATACTACTCTACTTTATACATACTTGATGCAAATAAAGACAAGATAATAATAAACTATCCCTTAAGATCTATTCTACTACTTTAAACAACTTTGAAAGCTAATTATACAAAGGAGGATTTAAAAAATTACATCAACTAGAATATATAACTAAGGATATACATGGCAACACAGACTAATTCCACTCTCCTGGGTTGTTTTGGGGATAAGCATTTACAGTGACTGGGACATGGGTAGGAGGAGAGTCAAAATGGCTTTCAAATTATGTATAGAAACTAAAGGGAATTAATTCTAACTTTACCTCTACGAAGATATGTAAACTAAGGAATGTCCAGTTGCAAGTAATGCTAAACATGGTTCTTTATGTCATGGACACTTAACAAAAGACAAAACATAAATGCAAAGGAGAGGACCAAACATATAAACAAACAAAAAACCTAATGAAGATGATCTTAATTCTTATTTAGTAACCATCTAACTAAAAATAACAACTTCTATTTATAACCTATCAACATATCTACCAAATTATTAGTATAAATAGCCCTAAAACACATATAAAGAAATGAAATCAATTAAAACTAATATTACAAAACATATTCATATGGTAAAAATAAATAAAGACTTAATAAGTACTCTAAATAATTTAATCACAGACTTTTAAAAGGAAATATAGTCACTGCCTAACTATTCTAATCAAAACTTACTCAAAGAACTGAAGAAAACATACTTAAACAATGTAAAATATGGTAAGGACTGGATGAAAGACTGAACAACATGTTGAAATGGCATTCTGTATAACGAACCAAACAGACTGTCTGTATGATAGTCTGTAGATAGTCTGTATACAAAAACACTTAAAACTTTGAAAGAAATGATTAATCTATATGAACTCGGGCCAGCTGACTCATGCATGTAATAACTAGAATGTAAATACAGGAATTTAAACCTATTTAACAACTACATTTACCCTACAAAATAATTAAAATATAATTGATAACTTGAAAACATCATTACCTATTGCAATTTGAAAGGAAATTGGAAATTAAATAAACTCAGAACATAATAAGAATTAGCAGAATTGAAACTAACTATGATTAAATTCTACAGTATTGAAGCAATTTATTCTATTAATATTGAAGCAATCTATTTTATTAACATTAAATCAAAAAATAAACTAGAAATGCATCAAAAGGAATTACAATCTATTCTATATGCAACATCAAAAGAAATTACAATCTAGTCTAATTGCAACATCAAAAAAAATTACAATCTAGTCTATATGCAACCGGTTGCTAACTTAAAATGAAAGACTATGTAAACATCATAATACTGAATTGAAATATAAGCTACAAGAAATAATATAAACAATTACAAGATAAGCATCATAATACTGAAATGAAATCTAAGCTACAAAAAATAATATAAACGATTGCAAGAATGAAATTACATAAACAATCTACGAACAAAGCTATACTAAGTACAAAAAGGGGAAATGAAAGAGACTATACGAAAATATAAAACTCTGATTGGTGGGGGGCCCTCCCAGCAAACAAGGTCACAGCCTACTAAACGTTAATGAAACATGATCATAGATAGTATAATGGAACTTCCATTAGAAATAAGAAATAAAGTCTGAATTACATGAAAACTTGCTGAGCTAAAAAACTACTTTTGCTACTTAACTTCCTATTTGCATACAAGCGTTCTTATATATAGTTTTGAGAAGGAAAGCGATTAGACCCTTTAGTGGTTGACTACTCTTTGAGATGGGTTAACCATTATTACAATCCGTTGTTCTAATGCCAACACATAGTCATTTTTCCTCCCTTATCGCGAGCTGGTTTCCGTCGTGCATGAGGTGGCGTACAAGCTTCCCTTCTTTAGCGTGAACTACAGTCATGTTTTCAATCAGAGAGGTATGCTGGAAACCTTTCAGAACAAGGATCATGCTAATACTCCGGCATGTGGAAAACAAGCGGTGTGCAGGTCGCTTCCTTGCTTAAATGCTGGAGAATCAATTAGTTCCAACGCGCGATTGTTTTGGCGAGCTGAATGATGAGCTAGATATGCTATGCGCATATCTAGCCGAATGTGTGTCTGCATGTCAAGTTAACACAAAAATCATGCTCTGCAATTAACAAATGCATTTGTTAGCAATTACATCAATTAACATCGAATTTACTCATTAAAATAGTAAAATAATCTAGAATGATCAATCTTAAATAAATCCAAAATAAGATCATACCTGAAGTTGAATGGTAATCTGTGCGATGCAAAAGATGACAAAAGATAACAAAATGTGCATTAATACATAAGGTTTTTAGCTCAAAAATGATAACAAAATGGGTCTCAACACCAGTTTCTAGAAGAGGCACTGGCTACTCAGGTTGGGCGGTCATTTTCATATAGTTGGTTGCTGATCCTTATTGCGCTAGTTTCCTGGATAGAACCATCTGATTACCAACCAATGGCATTTGATGTGGAAAAGGTGTGCCACGGTGCAAGGTATCAAAACTTATGGTGGGTTGAAGAACCCAGTCATCAGACTGATTGTGCCATCCACTTTTGGGTATATTGGGAAGCATTACAAGTTGCAGCCATTGTTGTTCCCTGAGTCTCTCCTTATGTCGTTGTGAAGTACCAGCGGATCCTTCGGTCTTCCATTGGGCCCCATTCTATCTACATTCAGGTGCGAAGGGATCCCAAAAAGCAATGGATGCCTTTGCCATACAAAGTCACAACAGAGGAATTGGATGACATGGTCCAAGGGTGGTCGATGGAGTGGTGAATTCCAGTAAGTCAGGAGGAAATATCCAAGGAGCAGCCACTAGATGTCCTAGAAGAGATTTCCCAGAAGGACCCAAGCACTTACGACTCTGACAACAAGTCATCAACAGACCCTGAGGATGCAGCATAGAGCATATGGGAGGAGACTCGCACCAAATGGTGCTAGGAATATGAAGCAGGTAGTGGTACCAAGTTGGGGATGGAGGATCAACTGCAGTGCCTTATCAAAGCGGTCACTGTCTCATCTGTGGATGCGACAAAGGTGATCCAGGAGTCAAACCATGAAGAATTCAGAGTGGTAAGAGATAGATTGGATTCTATTTTTGGTATTATGTCTAGGCATCCATCTGTGCGACCCATACTGTAGGAAATTCGGTCGATTAGCACTAAGCCCCGGGACAAGAACGTGCAAGTTCCATCAACTACAATTGATGTGAATAATGAGGAAGTTCACCAATTGCTACAACCAATCCAGAGCATGGATTTGGACCTGGACAAGTTGTTTGCTATGGAGTTAGTGGAGTTGCAACATGTTGCCGCCCTAGAATTGGTAGAACGAAAAAGAGAGCTGACTGAGGGTTATGTCCAGTCCCAGACCATCACAAAGAAGCTGTAGAAATAGGTTGAGGAGCTACATCAGGTCCAAGTGCAGTTGGAAGAAGAAAAAGTTTGGGAAATCAACGCCTTGAAGGCAACACAAGATGAACTACAGCGAAACGCCACTGAGGAGATTATGGAATTGAAGAAGGTGCAAGATCGCCTAATTGATGAGAAGGCTCAGATGTGTTCTAGGTGTGGTGAGGTCAAGTAGGTTGTTTGTGAATCCTGCCAGCACATTTTGAGAACACGTCCGACCTCACCCCCGTCGAGAAGGCCAAACAATTGGGGAAAACTATCGTTCAACTTTAGGATAATAGCCTGATTCTCCAAGCCCTGGTACAATCAACGACACCATCATAATAGGTTGCGGAAAGGAAAGCATCCATTAAAGACATTGAAACTGAGTTCGAAGGCATGGAGCAAGAGGCTAAAACCATTATGAAGGCGACAACGCAATTTTGGCAGAGCATTGTCCAGGATGAGTAGCTTGATCACATGAACGTGTAAGTACAATAAGTAGAAGGTCAACTGACGACCTTGAAGACATTGTTGAGGGCTATGCCACTAATGGTGCAGCTCACATGGGTCGAGGAATTGAAGGATTTACAGCAACGAGCCTCTCGATCACAGGAATGCCAACAAAATCACCGCACTCAGGTTGATGAGTTTCAGGAAATTGGTGGATAGTTGGCTGTCAAAGCATTCACCACGTTGTAGGAGGTTCAAGAGCATCGACAGGTAGTCGACAGCAAGGCCCGAGAGGAGCACCCAGTGAAGAAGGCGTTGACCAATTATGAAAGTGTTTTTGACAAAGTCTAGCTACAGGTACATGAGATTACGCAGCAATTTGAAGATTTCAAGGCATGGACATCGGCACACACCCTGTCAACCAGCCTTCTGTCAGGGAAAAACCACAAGACTGTGTTGGGGGCCTGTTAGCAGGGGTTTGGGCAAGTGATTTACGCAGCATCATGGCAGCTGCACAACCTCACGCAGTACTGCGCAAGGCCAGATTATCATGATGGGAGGAAGAATAACCACTTTGAATATTTTATATGTTATTTGACCAAGTTTTTTTGTAATAGGTCATTAGTAGTTATAAGTTAGTTAGAAGTGGACCTTTAATGTAACGGCGCAAGCCTATTTATAGATCTAGTTTTGTAAATAGAAAGGAATCATGATTACAGCTATTGACTGAGTCTAATAGAATCTCATCAAAGGATAATTGAGACATAAGATTTTGCATGATCTGGTTTTGTGAATAATTCCCTGTGTACCTGCGATTGATCTGGGTTTCTCTTGATGTATGGAGTATCCGGTTTTGGAGAAGAATTGTGTAATGTAGTTCCATTGCACAATATTAATATGATATGGTGATTGTGGCACAAATCTCATCTGTTATCGCTGTGCGATCTTGTCTATTGTGATATGATCTTTTATGATGTTGCAATCTGTTCTGTTATGATGGCATAATGTAGATGTGATCTAGTCTCTTCTTATGATATCTATGTGATCTATTTTGCTGCCATGTCAATTCAATATGCCTTCTTCCACTATATGTTGTGTGATGAGTAGATATGTTTCATGAATAATTCTGTGATATTGTGATAAATGTGTGATAATATGATGATTGCATGAAGTTATGGATACCCTCTGCACATCGGAGAAATAGTGTAAATTCAACTGCTAGCTCTGGATTGGGAAGTTATGGTGTCCTTCCGTTGGATCCCTGTATCCTCCCTCCCCACTACCAAAAACTCAGTTTCGACAGCTCTCCCTTAAACACCTCGGGTGAGACCTCGTCTGCTCTGCAGAAGTTGCTAGCTAGGGTAAAATTTGTCTGGGCCGGTGCTTAGGGAGACTGCGATGTAGGGCATCGATAGAGTGGGAACCCCTATCGATGAGGCTTTGTTGGTGGGTTTCGCCAACAATATCTGAAATATATTCTTTCTCTTACTTATGCAAGCCACTCCTCTCTCACTCATGCACTAATATTGTGTGAGTGTGTGTTCCAAATATAGAGTCTCACTCTCTATTTTTACTTTACAGGGCTGACTTCTCTAGGAGATTCTAATAACCCTAATACAACTCAATGTTGGGGACTATTTCTGTGACTTACAATAGAGGGTTAAACTTAATGAATTTACATGAATTTATTATATTAATGACTCTCCCAATCGAAGGAACAAACATCTCCGTTGGGGTACAATGAAATACAATAAGAAATATGCAAGTGAATACATTCCAAAGTTACAAATACATCAACATGATATGGGGTAGATGGATGGGAGTTACGATGAAAATGTGAGGGAATTCAAGGAAGAGTGTGGTATTTTGAAAATTTGGGTGAGGTTTCAGCAAGAGAAGAGGAAAAGGATTGAGGAGAGTCCTGCTGCGACCGGAACTAGAAACTACGAGAGAATATCACAAGGGACTAAGTGACCCTACAGTGATGAAGGAGATGAATAGGATACACCCGAATCTGAGGAAGGACCAAAACAAATAAAAAATGTACCTAAACCTCTTTGTACTACACCACATTTAGGAAGAAATACCAAATCATCACAATACTGCATGGTGTGCCATCAACACAATAATAGTAGAAGATCAGCGAAAACAGGAAGAAGGCCCAGGATGGCAGATGACGATGTGAAATTACCTTTGTTCCATGGGAATGGGACCAAGTATCCTGAAAAGTACTGGTTTCTCTATGAAGCAGTATGGACTGTGAAGAAATTCCACGACAAAGACATTAAGAAGGGTCAGTTAGCTACAAGTTTTCGAGGTCGCACATTAGATTGGTATATGAAGTTTGTATAAGTTCTGACAAGGAACCAAAAGAAGTCTCTATCATAGATTAGAACCAGATTGATTGAAGATTTCAGGAAACCCAAATCTGAGTCATAGTATATCATGGAATTAAAATAAATCAAGCAATATATGAATGAATCAGTTTGGGGTTTCGATTAGCGATTCAAGAAGCTGATGGAAAAATTCAGCTTCGGAATGAGCGATGTACAACAAATAGAATGGTTCATCGCAGGGTTAGTACCACATATCTGCATACCATTGATACAGTAGATGATTGTGACATGAAGTGAGGCTCTAGATATCATAATGAAGCTAGAAGCTTCACCAGTCGCTAAAACTTGAGTTGGAATGAATCAGATCCAATTGCAACTAGAAAATTTGACGATTCAAATACAAGATATCAAGAAAGGAAAATAAATTTGTGAAGAATTCTTGTGTACCCAATGTCACACGGAAGGACATCACAAATATCAATGCCCAAACTTCCACAATTACTTGTTTTTGGGACCCCCAAATCCATTAAGTCAAGGTGGATTACCATGGTGTCGAATATGTCAAATTCATGGACATCGACACGAGGAATGTGTGTATCTCCAGAATATGGTATCCAATCTTGAGAACTTGTTTTGTAATTTTTTTCATTCTGTTGGCCATGAAGAAAAGGATTGTTGAGCATATGACCTACTCCAAGGAAGGACAATGGATACGTATTATATGAAAGGAGAAGAACATTGATCGATGGAGAGACCACCACCAAAGAAGCCACCACAGTTTGTGCAAAAACAACTGCATTTTTCTCTGTCGCAGCCACAGTATAATCATATGCAATATGCTCTGCAGCAGCCACAGTATACTCATCCCCAATACACTCAACCATAGTTTTTTCCACAGCTGAACCCACCACAACAGGAACAATTTAATAAACCGTAGTATCAACAACAAGGAGGCTTTAACTAAAGATTCCGAGGAGGAAGAAACAGAGGTTTTGGTCGAGTAGGAGGATGAGGTCGAGGACCAGTGTAGTGCTATAATTGTGGAGTATAGGGGCACTATCAACGAGATTTCCCAAACTCACACTGTTGAATATTGTCCACAACTGATCCAAAAATGGAAAGTGAAGAATGTTCCACCACCATATAAATAGAATCAAAATGTCAATCAAAATTTGAACCATCCTACAAATCAACCAAAAAAGAAAAACCAAGGTCCAATGGTCGGGAAGATCTCAACGGAACATAGGACTCAACCTACAGATGTTAGATTCATCACTCACAGAGGTGCGATGATAGGGGATGATGGTCCAATCGCATAGCTTCGATTGAAGGCTCAGAAAAAGGTGCAATTCAATGTGGACGTTTAAAGGGATACATTCTTTGACACAAGAGACACCATCAAAAGGGATACGGGTAAGTTTCCTATCTATGAAATGTCGCATGTTTTTGTTTCAATACTTGTAGCATGACCATCATGGAAGCATGGTATGTTGCAAAGTTTCTTTGAAAGTTGTATGTCGCTAGAAATATATGCTGATGCATTAGCTGAGATCGCAAGTCTGTTGTATCAACCAGAGAAAGGTTGACAAGAATCCGCTGTGAATTCCTTTCGCAAGAAGAAAACAGAAAAGGAGATGAGGATGAATGTTTAAATTGGTGATTATGACGTGGATTTAGTTATTCTGGATCTGAGATCAGATGTCAAAATTTTGACAAAGAATACATTGGAGAATATGGGGAAACCATAGCTGGTTTGGTCTCTTGTCCAACTGTGACTCGCGAATCAGGCCAGGGTGTCTCCAGTTGGGAGAGTACCATGCTTAAGGGTGGAAGTCAAAGGAATGAATAGATATGCATATTTCAATGTTATCAAAATTTTCAACGAAGGAAGCTCATATCCCGCACTATCAAGGATTGGATGGGATAATGAAAACCTAGTGGTGATTAACTTCAAGAAGTGGGTGATGAATTTCAAGGACCTTGACATAAGAGTCATAGCCCCATTGAATCCGAGCGAAGGAAGAAGATATGTCGAACCAGTCAAGGAAGAAGTTATAGAAGGATGGAACCATGTAGAAAATTTTTTAGAGGATTATGTCCATCCCACTGCAGATGGAGAGCTAGGTTGGTGAAGCTCGAGCTCTACATCATTGAATTTTGACGATTCATTGGAAATTTGGCAAAATCGACTACATGAAGTATCCATCCGGAAGTGTGTAAGAGTAACTCAGTCGTTTCCTTGGGTTGTAATGGAGGTTTTTGAGCTACCAACATACAAAGGATTACTTAGCTTGGCTGAGTTCATTAGTGAATTTGAAGAAAAGGTTTCAAAACCATAGAGACTATTGCATTGAAGGAGGCACTAAAGGATACTCCAGCACGATGGTGGGCGACACATAAGAAATCG
The DNA here is from genome assembly GCA_001517045.1 of Pseudotsuga menziesii. Taxonomy (NCBI): domain Eukaryota; kingdom Viridiplantae; phylum Streptophyta; class Pinopsida; order Pinales; family Pinaceae; genus Pseudotsuga; species Pseudotsuga menziesii. The sequence continues at coordinate 397,166 of LPNX010881598.1, read as the reverse complement.
ATCAATGGGTGGTCGTTGAGTCGTAGGTTGATGGAAGTTCATTTTGGTGAAGTAGAGCGCTATCAAGATGAGAAGTATGATGGATGAAATGATCCCAATGTTCATTTGAATGCATTTCAGATTCCATGGGTGTCATGACCGAAGGATGAGAGGGTACATGATTTTGTACACACATTGGACGAAATGCCACTACAGTGGTATGTATAAATAGAAATCTGAAGGGAGATCATGACATGGGAGGAATTGACGATATTTTTCAGTCACACTTTCAGCTTTGCGGATACTGATCCAGTGATTCACAATGCACTTCAGCATATCCATGATTTTGTTTTGGATATAATTCCAGTTGCATTCCCTAGGGAATCACATGAGATTCCAGTGATGCAGTCGATGATGGAGTGTTACAATGTAAAAGGAGGACCTGGCGATGGAGATGACCCAAGCAATATCAATATCCTAGAATATGAATGAATTCAGGATATCATAGCACCAAAGATGCTGACAGACAAAGTTCATCAACCACTGAAGATACAGAAGGTCAACATTGGGGCATAAGAGGAACCAAAGTTCACCAATATTGGAGAGTATTGGGATGAAGAGACTATGGAAAAGATCGTAGATCTATTGCATGAGTTTCAAGACTTGTTTACGACAAAGTTCTCTAAAATGAAAGGGATCCTAAGTGATTTGGGAGAATTGAAAATCCCACTCAAACCAAATGAGAGGGTAGTGAAGTAGCGTCTGTATCACCTGAATTTGAGATACAGGGAACGGGTGAAGGATGAACTTGAAAGAATGTTGGATGCAAAAATCATTGAATGAGTTGAAGTATCAGAATGGATCAATCTAATGGTATTTCAATATGAAAAGACAGGAGAGGTCTGGATCTATGTCGATCTTAGAAAGATAAATGATGAATGCCTTCATGATCCATTCCCTACACCATTTATTGATGAATCACTAGAAGGAGTAGGTGGTCATGGCATCTACTCATTCATGGATGGGTTCTCAGGTTATTATCATACCAATATTGCGAAAGAAGATCACCATAAGATGAATTTTGTGACTGAGTGGGGATGCTTTTAGTACATAGTGATGTCATTTGGAATAAAAAATGCACCTGCGATATTCTCAAGGATCGTAGTTGTTGTGTTTAAGGACTACATTCAGAAGTTTATTGTGGTATAGATGGATGATTGGATGGTGTACTGGCTAGTAAAGCTATTGAATAAGGACATGAAGTTTGAATGGAGAAACGAGTGTCAAGGGAGCCTCGACACCCTCAAGAGGAAGATGGTCACAGCGTCGATTTTAGTCTTTCCAGACTGGATGGTAATAGAGAAATTGATCATCCAATTGATTTTGCAAGTCGAAAGTTTTCATCTACAGAAAGGAATTACACAATGATTGAGAGAGAAGGATTGGCGATGGTCTATGCATTGCATAATTTTTGTCACTATCTATTGGGAGGGAATTTTAAAATGTTCACTAATCATTCCGCATTGAAATACTTGGTCAACAAGACTGTGATGGGGGGGAAGATATTTCATTGGCTTCTACTCTTCTAAGAGTTTGATTTTGGAATCATTGCGAATCCAAGACGCTTGAATGCTGGCCCTAATCATTTGTCTTGGATTGAGAGAGGCAAAGAACCAACGAACATCAAGGATGGGTTACCTGATGCATAGCTATTTAAGGTTGGGATGGTTGATGATCACTATGAGAAAATTATCTAGTTTTTGTAAACAAGAAAAGCGTCGAATAATTTCACCACTAGCCAAAGAAGAAATTGGTAGTTCGAGCAGGAGACTTTTAGCTTATTGTAGGACAACTATATAATATGGGACCAGATGAGATTTTATGTCACTACATCTTACCACATGAAAAAGAATGGATATTGGTGGAAGCACATAATGGGGTTGTAGGAGGATACTATGAAGGTCATGCAACTACCAAGAAGATACTTCGTGTAGGCCTCTGGTGGCCAAATTTGCATAGTGATGCAGTGGATTATACAAAGAGTTGTGATGTTTTCCAATGAACGGGGAATCCTTCAAGAAGGGATGAGGTGTGGTTAGTACCTCAGGTCATGCTGTAGCCATTTGAAAAGTAGGAAGTCAATTTTGTGGGACCCGTTAACCCACCCGGGAAAAGGGTGGGTGCATGATATATTATCACTACAACCAATTATTTAACAAGATGGGCGAAAGCAGCGCCAGTGATTGATTGTACTGCCGCAACTGCAACAAGGTTCTTGTTCAATAATGTTATCACTTGGTTTGGATGCCCAAATATATTAATGAGAAATCAAGGCATCCATTTTATCAATTGCATTATGAGTGCCACGATAGAGGATTTTAAGATTTAGCACAAGAATAGTACTCCCTATCATCCACAAGAAAATGGGACAGTCAAAGAATTCAATAAGTTATTGGAGCATGCGCTCACCAAGGTCTGCAATGAAAGCTACGATGATTGGGACTTAAATATTTCAGCGATCTTATGGGCCTATCAAACTACGTGCAAACAGTTGACAGGAAAGACGTCATTCAAGTTGGTGTATGGCCAAGAAGCATTGATGCCAATGGAATATATTGTTCCAAGTCTACGCATAGCAGTAGCGGTAGGTATGGATGATGAAGGAGCATTGGAAGAATGCCTGATGTAGTTGCTACAGCTTGAAGAAGATTGGTTTGTCATAGGATTTCACCAACAAGTTGAAAATGATCCCTAGAAGGAATGGCATGATCGACACATAAAAACCAAGCACTTTCAACAAGGAGATATGGTTCTACTGTAATGTCCCGGTTTTGACCCCGTTACATTAGATGTATATGATGTATATATTGTAATGATCATGGTGTGGAGCTAAAGTCCAAGGCCCCGCCATTGATCGGTAATGCTATGTTTTGGATTTAATTGTCACTGAAGGTCTATCGGGGCATGCGGCATATAATATGTTGGCCATCATGTAAATATGCATCATAATTAATTAATGGACACAACCAGCTACGGTCGCGGCAACTAAAACGAATGGGGCATGATTTTCTAAGGATAAGGGGGGTGAAATATTTAACCTATGGACCAATGGGGAAAAGCCCAAATGTCTATGAGAAAACCCATCAAACTGTCAACTACCTTTCTTGTCTTTTTCCCCAATCATTTATTTCTGCTAGAATGTGGTTGAGTTAGTTATTGCATGGAATGGGAAGAGTATGGGCAAAGAAATTCGAATTGGGCAGAGACCCATTTTTGAAAATTTTGTTCTGACTTCCTTGGCAAGGAAAATGCCCAAAAACGTAGGCCATTCTGCTATGCATTGACGTTTTTCAGTTTCCTCACGTTTTGGGAGCAGCTGGAATTTTTCCTATGTCTCTCATTCCACGTTTTGGTTGCTGGCCTCATTTTTCCCATGGATGGGAGGTAATTTTGATAGTGCTGGGGATTGGGTTGTCTTCTTCTTCACGTTTTTGGAGCTGCTGGTGCATTTTCCATTCACGTTTTTGGAAGTTCCATGTGTTTTTACCATGGCTGTGAAGAGCCATTCACGTTTTTGACTGTCTCAGCGACTATTGGCCTCACGCACAGGCTATTTGGGACGTTTTTCCCTGCTGAGAGTTGCGCTCACTGATAAGCTTTAGGGCTGTGTGTTTTTCCCCATATTGTGAGCCGTTTTTACTGTTACGTTTGGGGCTGTGTAATTCGTTTTTCCCTGTTCAAGCTATGAGACCTGAATTGATTGCTTGAATGCAATTGTTGGTCTTTGGACTGTGTGAGGAGTAAGGGTGTTGGCTTGGTTGCTTGATAAACCTGGTGCTAGAAACCACACAGACAGAGCTAGAGGGCTGGCCTTCTTCTCCATCACCCCTGAATAGCACTGGAAGGGAATGCAGGGCCTGAGGGACTGTGTAGCATAGAAGGGACTGATTCCTTGTGTTGGGTGTGGATGGGTGTCTTAGAGGTCAGGCTAGTTTGAGTGTAGGTGTTCTTGGCTCTGTAATGAGCTCACCAGCTTAGCAAATTGCCTTCATCAACTCCTTAATGGCCTGATAAACCCAACTTGGTTGGCTTGGCTGTGTGTTTTTGTGTATCCTGGCTATGTGTAAGCCTGCTAGTTCCCTTATTCCTTAGAGAATCATGCCCAGCTCGGGGGTGGCAGCATTGCTGAGAGCTTGATGAGCACGCTGGCCTATGGTTGGGTGGAACACTGCAGCGACGTAGCGGGTTGCGGATCGAGTTCACCATAAGATAAGTAATCTGGTGCATTTTACCTCTGCAATTCTATAATTACTGTTAATTAAATAGAAATGAACATGTTGAAATAATGATTGTGTGAATGCATGTTGTTTCCGCTATGCAAGATGAATTAATTCAGCTGTGTATGATGAACAATTGTATATGTGCATGTTTTTGCTTCAATGCATTCTACTTCAGTGTTATGTTTTGCCATTTTACTTCCTGTACATGTTCATGAGGCTGTTAGTATGCTTGGTTAATGCCATGTATCGCGTCCTCCTTGCCGGTCGGAGGCACGGGGACGTGACATCTACTATATGATAGTAAGTTTGAAAAACACCCAGGTAAGTTGCAAATGCATTGGTTAGGTCCCTATGTAATCAATTTCATTACCGATGTAAGTGTGGTACAGTTGCAGTAGCTAGATGGTGTAATGTTTCCTAAGTTAGTGAATGGAAGCTGGCTATATCCCTACCGGGATATCCAGGTGTAGTGTGATGCTTAAGTCATTGCACATGAGGAAAAAAAATGCGTGTAAGAGGTGTTGCAGAGGAGGCTAGCGCACTAGAAGTTGGTAAAAAAGGAAGGAAAAATGACAAGGTCATAGCATGAAAGTTTTTTGGAGACATTCGTGGAGATGCAATATGGTCAAATCGGGTAATTAATACAGAAACTAAACCAGTCGGGCGATGGTGCAATTTGATGGGACGTGCATTTATGGGGAATCCAGCTGTTAGATCAGAAGGATCGATGACAGATTTGGGTGATAATCAGAGGATGTGGTCATGATTATTGGAAATATTCCACACAGGTTCTTTAGAGCTATAATAATTGGTGGGGTGCGAGTTGGAAGAACCATTGTGACTATTGAGTTGAGCAGAGAATTGAGAGATAACAGAGAATAGTTGTGAGGTTGCGAGTGATTGAGTTGCAGCAATGGTGCAAGTGATTTCGAGTGGTATTGTACACAACTTGCCACTCATAAGCACATCTATTGTGTAGGAAATTCCCAACATACAGACAGAATATCCATGGATTTTATGGAAGAAGATGGGGGAAATCGGCCCAAGTCATCCTCACAGAAGAAGAGAACCACAAGAAGTACTACTAGGGCAGAAGTAGAAGCATAAGCATAGGTTGAGCCATCGACAACCGGAGGTGAAGACTCCACATCTAGGATTGGGGCGATGACTGCGGAAATCCCTGGGCATATCCCCCTGTGCAAGGTTGGTGCACCTCAAGTTAAATTGACCAAGAACCAGAGATACCCCATTCGGATGTCAACAATTCCAAATGGACTGCATTACACATTGAACATAGTACCCTATTTGACAAAGATGACTTACAGTGATCATGACCTGTTGGAATACACCGAATGCAAAGTTGAGTAGTATGATTCACACTGTTAGCGAGCTAGAAGACCATTTTTTTGCATACTGCAATAGTGGGAGATGGGATTATAGCAGTCAAGGCTGTTAGGCCTCACGCATATGCCCTGTTTTGGTCGAACAATGGAATCCAATGCATGTGTGAAGTAGTTGTTGGCATGCTTTCATGGAGGCTATTTGTGGCTAGATACAAAGGTACCAGTCACCATGGAGTTAATTTCAAAAATAATTGTGTTTCCCATGAAGGGGGTTGATCCATCACATTAGTGTCACAGAAAAGGAAATGACAAGTGATTGGCGACCCGACTAAAGAAGAAATATGATGTGGTCCACAACAAATGGGCCTACATTATCAATACAATTAATGATCATGTAGTTTGAGTAGCGTCCAAGATATTGGTTGTCAATATGGTAAGGAAAAATTGACCAAACCAGTGTACCAATGGAGTGACAGCGTGCGCACAATAGTGAATTGAGGGAATATAGATGAATTAGTCTCTCTTTTTTTTGAATCAATTGATGGAGGATGCAATGTTGTTCCAGGAAGGTAAGAATCACTTCACTTATTCCTAGATATTGATATTGATTGCGCTAGTTGGATGGATGGAGCCCAGGCACTATCAGGGAATGGAAGTTGATGTCACCTAGGTATGTAAGAGCACAAGGTATCAAAATATGTGGTATATCAACCAGAAGGACCAACTGATTGATTGTGCAATACAGTTCTACATGTATTGGGATGCATTGCAGATTGCAGCATGTTACACTGAAATCTCATCACCCTCATGTTATGAGATAGGTATTTCCCTTCTCTGCTCCAATCCCTCAAATTTTTCCCTATAGAAATGACAGGAAACAATATCCCCTTATAGTTTTTCCTTGTTTTGAGGTGGTAGCGCTCCTATCCCATTGAAAAAAAGCATTACCCAAGTCAACACTGCTCCTGATACATGAGCAAGAAGTGGTGCCACTACTCCTACTCTCACTGCAAGAAGATTTACCCCATTATCACCACCTATTTGCTTCATTGGAGGAGCGGTACTTGAGTTTTCAAGGTAAAAAGGGAAGCTTCAAGAGATTTCTCGAAGCTTACCTCTGTGGAGCATCATCCCTATGGTTTAGAACCAGTTGTATCTCGAGATCCTCCCTTTTTGGATCTAATATCCACCTCACCCATGAGATCCTCAACCATTCCTATCCTCCCATGCCTTTAAATACTGGATCACCCCCTATGGGAAAAAATAGGAACACTTGTGTTGCATACCCAAACTCTGTCAAAATCATTCTTGAGTCTTTGGAGGCAACGTGAAGTTAGAGGAAAGGATCCATTGGAAGGAACTATCAACACCAAGGCATAAAGGTTTTAGTCTCTCCAATCATTATTAATAAATAATTTATTTTCTTTCCTATATTTACTATTTCATATGTATATATTGTTTGATTCCTTGGTCACAAGCATAGATCTAGTTGATTATATTGTATGCTATCATGTTTTTTTTGTTGTCTTCCATCTTTTATAGGTTCTTCTACAGTAAGCTTCAAGGATAGAGAGGACAACCTTTGAGAAAAGTATTATGGCATCATATTCTAGTGATGAACCAGATCTAGGGAGAGTCTAGAATTCCGTGTTTGTGTTTTGTTCTAGATATGAACCATTGAGACTAGGGAACACCTCTTGTTCGCAAGAGGTTTGTATTTATGGCTAACAAAATTGGTGACTCCATTGGGGGCTACATAAAATTCTATATCATTGGTAAGTTGAAAACTCCACCTTCATTTTCAATTTCTAGATCTACTTTTCCAATTCATAGATCTGTAGATCTCCTTTGAATTTGATTGATTTTCCTCTATCATCCTTTGGATATTTATATTTTTGGTTCACTGGGCGTTATGGTTATTATTTGGGTTCATTATTTGTACTGTAGCTTATGTTTCTGTTGTTTTTTTATTTTTCAAATCACCATCTCGGGCACTGCTGCTAAGTTGTGTTATAAGTGTGGTTCTAGAGTTGTCATTGCCTTTTTCCTATTCGAATAGAGTGACGCCATCGTTCTATTTCTCTGTAAAAGAACCAGTGCTAGAGCTGGTAATTCCCTGGTGTGGACCTAATAGAAGTGACACCACTGCTTTGTTTCTGTGTTCAAGAAGTAGTGCTCAAGCTGGTAATGCGATGTTCAACAACTGTAGAAGCAGTGGCAGGTATTCTTCTTAGCCATTTTTGGTGTTTGATTCTTAAATTATTGTTATTAGTATTTGGATCCATGATTCAGATAGTTACAATTGTTTTTTAAATATAAAATTCATTTTTGAATAGAAAACTCAATCAAAAAAAAAAATGAGCCAAAAAAATTTCTCAGGGACTCAATGCCCCCGAACCCCCCTTTCGCGTGTATGAATCCATAGGTACTTTCAAGAATTGTGATTGATGTTGGTTTTTAAAGCTTCATAGTTGGCTTTGAATAGAACTTGGTTTTGTTAGATCTTTGATTTCTGTCTTCTTTGATAGAACAAGGAAATAATCATTCTAGTTTTTCTTCATTTGTTATACATGATTTTTGTATGGTTTTTCCTTTTTCAAAAATTGTGACAAAATCCATATAAAATTTATTGTAGAATGTTTCCTTTAGTTCATTCTCACTTTACTTGGAAAATATGAACACTTTTGTATAAAGTTGTAACAATCTTTTCATGCTTTTCATTAGAGATCTCACTTATTTTTCAGTTCAAAAGATAAGATTTTGTTTGTTTCAGTTAGGAAAGGACCATATAAGCAAGTGTCTTTTATTTTTTGTATGGGATTTATTCTATGTTTCAAATGAGTTGAACCTCTCTCTCCCTTGCTTAAGTAGGGCATACTTTGAAAGTGAAAGTGAAATTTTGCACATCATACTGTATGGTTTTAATTTTTATGTCCTTACCTCATGCATCCACCTAACCGTTTAAGATAAAATCAAGCGTTAGACTGAGGTTAAAATATTTATCAATTTTTGTGTTAAGTTCGATATGTGTTACAACATATTTAAATGTAGGAGCTGTCATTTATTTCCTGCACTGCATCCCGAGGATCGTGTGGTTCTTCCACGTACCATTGGTATATAGAATGGCCTTTCACATACCCTTGAGGTATATCGAAAGGTAGTTCATGTACTCAGTTGTATATTGGAAGGCCCCTTTCGAACGTTTTTGCATTATACATCACTAGTATGGAGTGGAACTCCCATGTACCTTGCGTATATCGAGAGACACTTTTAGGAATCTTGAGACCATCCGAGTTAACCCTTTGGCCATCTTGGCATCGCACTAGTTGTGAAGCCTTGATAATCCCATGAGATTCTAGACCTTTGATCCACTCCTCTCACATATTTTGCTTGTTTATTTAGTTCGATTAGTGCTTGTTGTTTGTATAGTTAGTATTTTTTATAAGAGAGAGATAGTTTTGTTACATAGTTATGGCTTCGCCTTCCAGGACTACCAACTAAGAGACTTCTTTACCAAGTATGTCTTTTGTGTTCTCTCCATATGGGGATGTTGGTCCTCCTCTCATGGCTACATTAAGCCTTCCCAGATTGACTATCAGATTACCTGTTTGGTTATTCTCCAATCTAGTTACCCCATGTACACTAGTTTCTTATGATCCTAATCCTTTATCACAAGAGCATCAACCTCATGTTGGTCCCTCTCCCTCTTCACCAGATGTGTCTTCTACCATTTGTCCCTCTTCGCCTATTGAAATTTGTAGTACTAGTAGTCAGGTGCAGAAGAAGAAGAAGAAAAGGAACATTAAGAAGAAGAAAAACAAACGAAAACCGAGTCTCAACCAATTACTCCTCCCAATGCAAGAGAGTGTTGATCTACACACCCAAAGACTGCGTAAGCCCAAATTCCCTTGTAGGCTTTGCAAGGGTGATAACCTTATGAAATATTGTCATGCTCTGGCCCTAGTTTTAGAATACTGTTCTAAGGTTTCCAAACAACCAATTTCATCAGCCTCTAACCATCATACTGATGATCCCCCCTCAACTAGTGACTTTGTGGTTAAGAGTCAGAAGGGTAAAGTCAAAAATCCTTTCTTTCTATGTAAGGACATGCACTTTACTTACCTTTCTCCTTTCATGGATGAATATTCTAAGTTATTGGAATATATTACAGTTTTTCATCAACAACTTCCAACATGTTATCGTAAGTTGTCTCTTGAACCCCCACCAGTTGACCAAGTGGTCAATTTGATTTCATCCGAGGTCGATCCAACTCTTCCATATAAGAGTGAATTCCAGGTGGTCAATCTGGATTAATCCGTGGTTGATCCCATTATTCCTTTGAAGAGTGAAGTTGAAGTGGTCGATTCATATTCATTTGTGGTTGATCCCACTCTTCTTTTGAAGAGTGAAGTTGAAGTGGTAGAGTCGACATCATCTCCACCCGATCCCACTCTTTCATCAGAGATTGTTAAGACTAAAGTAGTTGCTTTGACCAAATATTCATCTTGTTCTTCTCTTGCAATAGAGAGCAAACTAAAATGTGCTAAATTTTTTATGCTTCATTCTAATTGTTCTCAACAAGAGGAATTTTTTTCTCTTTCGACATAACCCTCTCCAAGTACTGAGGTTATTTCCTTTGATTGGAGTAACCTAACAGAGTCTCATCTTCATTCGAGTGTTCCTTTCTAGATGGTTGTGAATGTTACTGCTAGGAGGATGCTTCGCACTATTGTTGATGAAGGGGAGTCTATTAGTATTCTATCCTCAACTGCTTGGGAAGCATGTCTTTTATGTTCCCTCCATATGGGGATGTTGGTCCTCCTCTCATCGCTACATTAAGCCTTCTCAGATTGACTATCAGATTATCGATTTGGTTATTCTCTAGTCTAGTTATCCCATGTACACCAGTTTCTTATGATCCTAATCCTTCATCGCAAGAGCATCAACCTCATGTTGGTCCCTCTCCTTCTTCACCAAATGTGTCTTCTCCCATTTCTCCCTCTTCGTCTGTTGAAAGTTGTAGTACTAGTAGTCAGGTGGATAAGAAGAAGAAGAAAAGGAAGATTAAGAAGAATAAAAACAAACAAAAACCATGTCTCAACCAATTACTCCTGCCAGTGCGGAGAGTGTTGATCTGCACACCCAAATACCGTGTAAGCCCAAATTCCCTTGTAGGATTTCCAAGGGTGATCACCTTCTGAAATATTGTCATGGTCTGGCCCTAGTTTTAGAAGACTCATCTAAGGTTTCCTAACATCCAATTTCATCAGCCTCTGACCATCATACCGATGATCCCCCCTCAACTAGTGACTCTATGGTTAAGAGTCGGAAGGGTAAAGTCAGAATTCCTTGATTTCTATGTAAGGACATGCACTTTACTTACATTTGTCCTTTCATGTATGAAGCTTCTAAGTTTTTGGAATATATTACTATTTTTCATCAAATACTTCCAATAGGTTATCGTAAGTTGTCTCTTAAACCCCCACTGGTTTACCAAGTGGTCGATTTGATTTCATCCGAGGTCGATCCCACTCTTCCTTCTAAGAGTGAATTCTAGGTGGCCAATCCAGATTCATCCGTGGTTGATCCCATTATTCCTTTGAAGATTGAAGTTGAAGTGGTCAATTCAGATTCATCTGTGGTTGATCCCACTCTTCTTTTGAACAATGAAGTTGAATTGGTTGAGTTGATGTCATCTCCACCTGATCCCACTCTTTCATCAAAGAGTTTTAAGACTAAAGTAGTCGCTTTGACCAAATATTCATCTTGTTCTTCTCTTCTAGTAGAGAATGAACTAAAACCTTCTAAATTTTTTATGCTTCATTCTGATCATTCTCGACGAGAGGAAATTTTGTCTCTTTTGACAGAACCCTCTCCAAGTACTAAGGTTATTTCCTTTGACTGGAGTAACCTAACAGAGTCTCATCTTCATTCGAGTGTTCCTTTCCAGTTAGTTGTGAGTGTTACTACTAGGAGGATGCTTCGCACTATTGTTGACGAAGAGGCTTCTGTTAGTATTCTATCCTCAACTGCTTGATAAGATTTAGGTTCTCCTCCACTTGTGCTAGACACCGATTAGATACTGTATTTTAATCGAAGACCTACTGCACCTTTAGGGATCCTTCCTCATTTTCCTATTATGCTAGGAGGGAAAACTATTTGTATTGATGTTATGGTGGTCCAAGTTCCTTTATATTTCAATATTCTCCTTGGATGTGATTATGTTTAGGCCATTTTCAGCATAGTTCTTTCTTTGTTACAAAATCGTTAAAAAATGAAGAAGATACCCTGATAATTATTTCGACTGATCTTCAAGCTTGTTAAAAACAGTAAGATGGTGTTGAGCTTACTTTTTAATTTTTGTGCTTTGGTTAAAACATGAAAAGTGGTTTGAGCTTAGTTTATTACTTTTTCATGCTCTGGATTCAAACATAAAAAAGGTTAATAGAGTCCTCTTTAATCTCTTTTTAGACTCTTAAAATGTGAAAATATTGCCGAGTGAACTTGTCTTCTTCACACTCGAAAAAATGCCTAAAGAGTCGTCCTCCTAGTGATAGTTTACCCCTTTTTCGGACTAGGGGGCCCTACTTACAAAAAAGGTATATTCCAACCAATCATGACTAGAAGAGTTCTTTAAGGTATTATTTTATACTTTTTAGGGCCCTAGGGACTAAATCATATGAAAAAGGACCTTTTAGAGTCTTCTTTAGTTTGTTCAGACTGTCTAAATATGAACTACACCAAGTTTTCTTTCATTGGAATCGTTAAATTAAACATTGAAAGATCCTTTTTTGGGAACAAACCCCTCCTTTCTTAGGTTCGTAAAACGTATGAGAATGGACTTGTCTTTGGATGAGCTACAATGAGTGTTTGTTACCCTCTTTGAACTCATAAAAATGAAAAGAGGAACTCATCAATCATGATGGGGAAATTAAGAGAAGCGAAACTGATATCATTTGCAATAAATGGTAGTTATTAGTCACCTTTGAACATGGCACTTGTATGTATTTCATTCAGTCAATTGGGTATTCAGATTTTCTTTGAGTCGATCCACTTTCATGATTCATTCCACTCCTTTGATTCTTTCAAATAATGCATTGTCCATTGTTGCATTGTGTTTCGGCGCCTCATCAAGTAAGTGCTGCCAAGTCTTCGGTCATGCCACCTTATGTTCAAAAAAGAAACTATTTTGATAGTGTACACCTGCAGTTAAAACAAAATTTTCTATTAGTTACTTCTAAGTCAATACTATGGTTACATCATACTCAATATTCCAAAACTTTGTTCTGAGTTTCGTGTCGTCAATGTGGGATTCATCATGGCCCTCCTTCGACAAGACCATTCCTGTCGACATCAGCTCATCATCCAGGAATTAGTCTTAGAAATAAGTTTAGTACCTTGAGATTTGTATGCCTTAATGACAAATTCTCTTGCTCTCGACATGGGTTCACATCATTGACCTTTGATCAAGAGATTTGACTAAGTGTTCGACATCAAATCATCTATTCGCACTCAGTAGTTTGTACTAGGGTACCTTGGGAATCATTAGCATCAATGGTGATGATTCACATCATTGACCAGTAATCAAGTGGTTTATTCCATGTTCGACTTCAGATAATTGTAATCACATGGATATAATCATACTTTGTGGAAGACGAGATGAAGACACTGGGTACTTGTTAAGCACTCATAGATTTCTCCCCAGGTTGTGATGGAATATATTGTATGAAGTACCAACATGGATCCACATTTGTATGTTTGTGGCTATGCTCAGATTTGTGTCTGTTGACATAGATCTACATTGTATGTCTGGTAGCTATGTCCAAATTTGAGTCTTCTTCACATGGATCTACACTATATTTTAGTAGACATTAATTTTTTGTATCTCACATAGATCTATGTTGTATTGGTCGGCAACCATGTTGTGAGTCATTTGGGACATGTATCAAAATGTGCTACAGAAATTTTGTGATGTTTGAGAAGTTCTGGTCATTGGACCTTTGCCTCGATACTACACCTTGTTATTTCAAAGTATTATGCCTATTGTTTCCCTCTCTCCATCAAACTTTGGGGGGAATCTTTGTTACACCAAAATCTCATCACCCTCATGTTATGAGATAGGTATTCCCTTGTCTGCTCCAATTCCTAAAAAATTTCCCTAGAGAAATGATAGGAAAAAATATCCCCTTACAATTTTTCCTTGATTTCAGCTGGTAACGCTCCTCTCCCATTAACAAAAAGTGTTACCCAAGTCAGTACCGCTCTTGATACATGAGAAAGAAGTGGTGCCACCGTTCCTGCCCTCACTGCAAGAAGCATTACCCCCATATCACGGCCTGTTTTCTTCATTGGAGGAGTGGTGCTCAAGTTTTCAAGGTAAAAAAGGAAGCTTAGAGAGGATTCTCAAAGATTACCTCCGTGGAGCCTCATCCCTATGGTTTAGAACCAACTGGATCTCGAGATCCTCCCTTTTTGGATCTAATATCCAACTCACCCATGATATGCTCAACCATTCCTATCATCCCATGCCTTAAATAATGGCTCACCCCCTATGGGAAAAAAGAGGAAGAATTGTGTTGCATACCCAAAATCTGTCAAAATCATTCTTGAGTCATTTTAGGCAAGGTGAATTTAGAGGAAAGGAGCCATTGGGAGGAACTCTCAACACCAAGGCATAAAGGTTGTAGTCTCTCCAATCATTATTAATAAAGAATTTCTTTTCTTTCCCATATTTACTGTTTCATATGTATATATTGTTTGATTCCTTGGTCACAAGCATAGATCTAGTTGATTATATTGTATGTTGTCATGTTGTTTTTGTTGTCTTCCATCTTTTACAGGTTCTTCTGTAGTAAGCTTCATGGATAGCGAGGAAAAAATTTGAGAAAAGTATTATGGCATCATATTCTAGTGATGAACCAAATCTAGGGAGAGTCTAGCATTCTGTGTTTGTGTTTTGTTCTAGATCTGAACCATTAATACTAGGGAACAAACAATTGTCTGCAGGAGGTGTTTATTTCCAGCTAACACATCAGAAAAATTTATGCACCTTTCTGAAGAGGAAGCAATGAAGTATCGATGGGTCGCAAGAATTGTGATGGGTCCACACACAATTCATGTTCAAGCAAGATGATATGAGGAAAAGTAGTGGCTTGCCACCCAGTATAAGTTGATAGATGAGGAGCTCGAAACTATAGTTGATGACTGGTTTGCTGAGAGGAGAGTCCCGATAAGCAACAAAGAGTTGTCAGATACTGAGGTGGGTCCTCCACTTGATGCCGCAGTAGGTCAGACACAAGCATAAGAAAGTGAGCAAGAATCATAGGAGGAGTCATCCAAGACTCTAATAGAGTCCGAGATGGATTGATAGTTCGAAGAAGGTAGAAAAAAGAGAAGGTATGAATAGTGAAAAGGTAGGAGCACCCAAACAATGATAGGTGACCAGGTGACTCGCATTCTCACTGAAATCACCACAGTAACCACTGTGAGCAAGGCACAGTTAAAAAACACTTATGGAATTATTTCATGAGGTAAATAATTTATTACAATTTCTCACTAATGCAGTTTTAGAAAAGGTTCTGCAAGCAAATGTGTTGCAGAGAGTCGCATATTTTTCCATGGGAAAGCGAGTTAGAATGTTATAGATTCCACCAAGGGGATTGGAGACAGGAAGCAAGGACATTGATACGACGATGCACCAATTCCATTCAATTTCTCTAGATGTCAATGAATTCCAACCAACATTCTAGAACTGTCGCAAAAGACCACATTCCAGGAGGTCACCGAGAGGGAGGAAATTATTGGCGATCATTTGGTGAAGTCGCAAGAAGAAGAGGCGTTGGCAAATGAGAAAATAGAGTGGCTAAAGAAGTCACAGGAAGTAGAGATCATAGAAAAGGAGAAGGTCTTTGATGATAAGGAACGACTAGAGAAATCCATTACATTCACATGTCAAGAGATCCCTAGCATCACAAAGGAGATGTTTGCAGAGGCTAAAGTTCTGCGACTAGGACAGGTTATCATAGATATGAGAAGAGACAATGAAGAATTGAATGCATGCGCTGCTTCAAGCATGCCACCAGAACATGTTGAAGAGAGAAAGACGAAGATAAAAGACACGGAAACATAGCTTGAAAAGAGCAAGAAGGTGGCCAAAACAGTCGTAGATGAAACCACACATTTTTGGATAGATATGGTCTAGGATGAGCAGCTGCAACAACTAAGCACACAGCTAAATGAGGTTGAGGCACAGTTAACAGCAATGCAGGAATCCCTTAAAATGATGCCACCCATCGTGCAGGTAAGTAAGACTATGGATTTGAAAGCTCTACAACAAAGAGCCGACAAACCAAGGGAGCACCATCAGCGTTGCACAACTCAGTTGGATGAATTCCAGGATATTGGCGAGTAGCTGGAAATTAAGGCACTCAATATGCTTCAAGATACGAAGGAAGCCAAAAGAAAGTGAATGAGAAAGTGACAGAGAATCCAATGAAGCAGGATGCATAAGAATGCGCAGAAGTCAGCATAAAGAAAAAAGTAGTGGTTGATGAGGTCAAACAACAATATGAGGACTTCAACATCAAAATCAACACGTATACAATATCTAGCTGACATGGATCAAGGACGAGCCACAAGTTTGTGTTGGGGACCTGTTGGCAGGTGATATGGATGTGCATGGTGTGCAGGAAACCAAAGAAGAAGAATAGTGTGCAAGGAGGAGAATTCAGCAAAGTGTTGTCTTGGTCATAATTGTGTAGTTTTTGGTCCAAGTTAGTTAGAAAGTAGTTAGAAATGGACCATTTTGTAAAGTCGCAATCCTATATATAGAGTGATAAATGTAGTAGGAGATATATTGGATTTTGTCTTAGACCATATTTTTTACATCTTTGGATGATTGATCTGTGTATCTACTATTTTGGTTTTATCTTGTGAACCTGCGAATGTATTTCGGGAACCTGTTTTGATTTGCAGAAATAATATGACATGTGCAGATGATGTTGGAAACTCTGTGTCTTGTATTTTGTTGGTTTTATAGTTTTAATGATGCAGTCTGAATGAATAACTGTTAAAATATGGTTTATATTCTTGAATGATGTGATGTCTCTTCATACTGAATGATTTCATGTTTGTTGATATCTTTATAAAGACAATGTGATGACTAAATCTAATATGAATGGTTCTGGATGTGATTGAATATGAATGATTTATGTTAAAATCATTTCCTGGATCTCTGGTTAGTACTGTGATAGAGGGAAAATAGGTGCACAAATCCTCCTCATTGCAAAAACTTGGTTCCTATGGCTCTCCCTCGAGCATCTTGGGTGAGACTTCATCTTCTTCGCAAGTGTTGCTGGACAGGGTAAAACCTATCTGGGCCGATGCTTAGGTAGATCGCGGTTTTTAGGGGTGCCGACAGAGTGTGAATCCCCATCGACAAATCTGTGTCAATAATGATGATGATGATGATGATGATGATGATGACAATGATGATGACGAGGAGGATGAGGATGATGATGATGGCGAGGATAATAATAACAATGAGGATGGTGACGATGAGGATATTGATGACAATTATTAAGATGACAACGATGGGGATGATCATGATGATAGCGAAGATGATGATGATAATGATGATGATGATGATGATGATGATGATGATGATGATGCTGATGATGATGATGATGATGAAGATGATGACAATGAGGACGAGGATGAGGATGAGGATGATGGTGATGATGATGATGATGATGATGACGACGACAGTGATGATGACGATGTTGATGATGATGGCGACGACGACAATGATGATGATGATGATGATGATGATGATGTTGATGATAATGATGATGATGATGATGATGACGATGTTGACCATGATAATGATGATGACGATGATGATGATGAGAATGAGGATGATGATGATGATGATGATGATGGTAATGATGATGATCATGATAATGGTGATGACGACGGCGATGATAAATACAATGAGGAGGAGGATGAGGATGAGGATGATGATCATTGACAATGATGATGATGACGAGAAGGATGAGGATGATGATGATGATGATGACGATAATGATGATGATGATAATGACGATGATGATGAGGATCATGATGACAATGAGGATATTGATGACAATTATGAAGAGGACAATGATGGGGATGATGATGATGATGATAACAAAGATGAGGATGAGGATGATGATGATGATGATTATGATGATGATGATAATGACAATGACGATGATGATGATGATGATAATGAAAATGATGATGATTACAATGATGATGATGAAAATGAGGATGATGATATGGCGATGATGATGATGGTAATGATGATTATGATAATAATGGTGAGGACGATGATGACGATAAAGACAATGAGGATGAGGATGAGGATGTTGATGACGATGATAATCACTATGAGGACGAGGATGATGATGATGATGAATATGATGCTGATGATAATGATGATGATGATGATTATGATGATGATGATGATGATGACAATGAGGATGACTATGAATGGTCGGTTTGAGGGAATCAAAAGGGGAAAAAACACCAATTTCCCCCCTAGGAATGTGTTATATTTTTATCATTTAAGCAATATGATATTAGGATATTAACTGAGAGAATAACAAGCACAAAAATAAATCACAAGAGATAATGAACACAAATATTTTCCTCGGGGAAACCATAAAGGAGAAAACCCCGCAACTTCCTCAGAGATAGAATGAGCACCAAAAGTAAAACCCAAATATACAAAGATGATCTCTGATAGTTGATCTCTCTCTCTCTTATCCCAGCTTCTTCTCTCTCTCACTTATGCGCTACAACTGAGTGTGAGTGTGTGTGTTATAAATAGAGAGGCCTGCTCTTTATTCATACTAGTTTTCGACTTGACATTAACTCACTAGGGCTGACTTATCTAGGAGATTCTAATAACCCTAGTGCCCCACAATTGTCAGGACTTTTCCCCCTAATCAATAAGGAGGGTTACCTTCTATGACTTTACATGACCTGATTACATGATTGATTCTCATGATAGGAAAATCGGGGTATGACTTTACATGACTTGATTATATTACTGATTATCCCGATAGGAAAATCGGGGTACAATACATAAGTGAATACATTCCGAATTTATAGATACATCAACACTCCCTGTTAACTAGGAAGGTATTCTCTCAACACAATCATCAGCACAAGTCTCTATCACTGGATCATCATCAAGTCTAGATAATCACTGTTTCATCATCATCAAGGCTAGATCATCACTGGATCATCTGGATCATCACTACTTCCGCTATCTCAAACAAATGGTGCTATATCTCAATTCTACTCATCACAAGAAGTTCTACAGAGCCAGCCCTTTTGCATGCTGGTTGTAGGCCTAGCCTCCATGTAGGTATTCATATTCTTCAACACTTATATCTGACCATGGAAGAAACACATCCAAGAACCATGTCAGAAAGGCCTATCCAGCACTTACATCTAACCATAAGAGGAACACATCCACCACCATGTCAGAAAGGAATGCCCATCACTCACATCTGACCATGGTAGGAACACATCGAAAACCATGTCAGAAAGGCCCAACACTCACATTTTACCATGGGAGGCCGAGCCTTTCACCACGTCAGAATGGCCTAGCACTCACATCTGACCATGGGAGGCCCACCCTACCACCATGTCATAGTGGCCCAACACTTACATCCGACCATGGGAGGAACACATCCAAGAACCATGTCAAAAAGGCTTAGCACTTATATCCAACCATGGGAGGAACACATCCAAGAACCATGTCGGAAAGGCTAATCACTTATATCCAACCATCGAAGGAACACATCCAAGAACCATGTAGGAAAGGCTCAGCACTTATATCTATCCATGTGGGGAACACATCCCGCATCCATGCTAGAAAGGCTCAGCACTTATATCTAGCCATGTGGGGAACATGTCTTGCATCCATGCTAGAAAGGCTCAACACTTATATTTGACCATGGAAGGAACCAATCCTACCATGTCAGAAAGGCTCTGCACTTATATCTTCCCATGGAAAGAACCAATCCTACCATGTCAGAAAGGCTCTGCACTTACATCTTCTCATGGAAGGAACCAATCCTACCATGTCAGAAAGGCTATGCACTTACATATTCCCATGGAAGGAACCAATCCTACCATGTCAGAAAGGCTATGCACTTACATCTGAGCATGGAAGGAACCAATCCTACCATGTCAGAAAGGCTCTGTGCTTACATCTTCCCATGGAAGGAAAAAATCCTACCATGTCAGAAAGACTCTCAGACTCATCACTTCCCCTTGGAAGGAACCTCGATTTGGAGACCACCAAGCTTCTCCCTAAAGTACTCAAACTTCACTTTGGCTAATGGCTTGGTCAACACATCAGCTATCTGCTTGTCCATCGCAACATACTGGAGATTCACTACTTTTATCTATACCATATCCATGATATAGTGATATTTGATCTCGATATGCTTTGACTTGTAATGGAACACCGGGTTCTCGTACAACTTCACATAACTATGGCTGTCGCAATATATACAAGTAGCATACAACTGGAGATAATAAAAAAATAGATAGTAGCTTCCTTAGCCACACTACATCACAACTAGTCGAACAAGATATGACAGATTCTACTTCAGCTGTACTCAATGCCACACAATATTTCTTCCTGTTAAACCAAGAGATCACACCTAATCCCATACTGAAGCAACACCCCGAAGTGATCTTCCTATCAATGGCACTACGTTCCCAATCTGAATCAACATAAACTTCCAGGTAAATATCTTGATTCACCTCATACTTGAGCCCATAATCAACTGTACCCTTCAAGTACCTTAGAATATGCTTTGCAGAAATCAGGTGAACATGTCTCAAATCTATTAGGATCTAGCTCAATGTGTTCACAGCAAAGAAAATATTTGGTCTCACATTCGTTAGGTACATCAAGGACCCAATCATCTGGCGATACATCGTAGCATCAACTGAATCTGATGAAGCATCACTCAATAGATTCAGTTTCGATGCCAGAGGTGTGGTCATGGCCTTACAGTCCATCATCCTGAACCTCTTCAGGATCTCTACTGCATACTTCCCTTGTCCCAGGGAGATTCCATCTGCATTATGCCACACCTCTATGCCTATAAAGTAGTGCATCATATCCAAGTCCTACATCTCAAACTCAGCAGCAATTATCCTTCTTGTAACTTTAATGAGTTCCTCTTTTTTGTCAGGAACAAAACATCAACATATAACAGGAGTATCATTGGTCTTCAACCTTGAAGTAAAGGTTGGAATCCACTGTACTCTCAGTAAATCCTAGATCCATTAGTAATCTTTCCATTCTATCGTATCATGTTGAAATTCAGGATCTTCTGTAGTCACTCCCTCTAAAGTGCAACATCATTCTCCCTCTACCTTTCATACTCTATGTATTGAAACATTCTGTACTGGAGTGACAAGCAGCTTCCTCTGCTACTAATATTTTATGTATCCATCTAGGTTCACTGGATACCAATATCCTCTATCTTGAACCTTTTCAAAATTTCTTCTCGCACCCATCTATGATCGTTTCATCGTTTATAGGATTCCATCTTCAACCTTGTATCAAAGGTTAATATATTCATCACTCTAGGTGATCTTCAAGCTCCTCGTGTATGTGTTATCCCATGGGTGTCTTCTAAACTTGTACAAGGCCTTCTTTAATTTGCACACATGATTTTTCCTGTCATGTGACTTAACTTCTAGTGGCTGCAAATGTCTCTTCATAGTCTATGCCTTCTTTCCATGAGAAGCCTCATGCTACAAATCTTGCCTTATATCCACAATGTTGCCATCAACTATATGTTGGATGGTGTAGATCCATATGGAAGATACTACAGACTTCCCTTCATGTCTTGATATCGCATCCTAGACATCATTCTTCTTGAACTGGTACTCTCCTTCCCTTTCTTCTTGGATTCTTCTTCATAGATGGAAGGTTTTGCATCAATGATGTTGTTGTTGGGTGTTATAACGTACAGATTAATTCACCTAATCTTTAATTATCAACTGGGGTTGGTAGGCTTAGAGTTGATACAAAATATATCGTGTCATGTAAATATTTTAACAAACAAAAGATCAAAAGATCTTTCAAAATGAAAAACCGAGTCAAACTACTAAGAATTCAATTATTAAAGTAATTAAACCGGAACAAGATACTAAACTAGATAATCAATCATTTATTTCATAAGCAACTAACTTTAAACTGGAAAAAGATACTATCAACAACTAATCTTCCAAATGGGAAACTAGGATGCAAGGAAGACCTATTTCATAAATAAGTAGAAAACTTAATAAAAAAGAAACAAGTAGAAAACCTAATAAAAAGAAACAAGTAGAAAAATTAATAGGAATATCTTTGAATTATGTCCTACATGTCTCTTTCAGTAATCACACAATAAGAACGAAACAACCTACAAACATACTAAGGATAACACATATAATACTGAATTTTACATGCAAACAGATAAATTAATCCAAAGGCATGAACACAGAACAATATAACAGTAAAAATAAATCAGAAACAAACTCAAGAAACAAAACATAAAATAACTCATAACATATTTAAGGTGAAAAGGAGTAAGATAAATTTTAATAAATAACATAAAAAAATTTAAATTATTTTTAATATAAAATAAAAATATCCTTTAACTATTATAGTCAAAGCATACTTCAAACACTAAAGGAATAGAACTTAAAACAATTTCAAAACACATTAAAAACACTAAAAATGAAACACTTGGCTAAATGATAGACTGAACTGTGGGTCTGAAAGGGGTGACTGAATGGTAGTTTAAAAAGGATGTCCGAATGACAGTCTGCACAATTAAAATGACAAAAATTAACCTAAATGATCTAATCTTCAGTTGAATTCATGCACATGTGAATTCTAATACAAATAGAAAGTAAGAAAACCTATTTATTAATCAAATTTAACAATGAAATGAACTTAAACAAATTCATGAACATAAAGAAATTGGTATATATTAATAAACAAAATGAAATTCAAATTGCATAAACTTGCAACAGAAAGAAAATAAATAGAACTAAAATTATATTCTATCTAATTGCAAATACTGAACCATAAACTAGAAATCGAAGGACTGAAAGTAAATTTGAAATCAAACTATGCACGTAGTTATCTTTCTAACTTTCAGAAATAAAATTGCATTAAAGGAAATAAATGAGATAAACATTTACAACAATCTAATGAAAAAAACTAAACTAGCTATAATAGAAAGAAAAGAACAAAATTACACAAAAGAATGAACCTCTGGTTGATGAGGGGCCCTCTCAACAATCAGGGGTGTTTCCTGGCTAACACCTACTCAAACCCAATCATAAATAGCTAAGCATACGACTCTATTAAACTGATGGAACAGAAATATAGAATTCTTCTCTTCAAATGAATATCTAACAAATGAAATGATCAACTCTCTAACTCTGCACATGGAGGTGTTTATATACAATGTTTACAGAGATGAGCAAGTCGACACTTTAGTGGTCAACTGCTCTCTAAATTTAGTCAATCCATAGAGGCATCTAACTAATAAAACTCCAATGCACAACATCTTCCTCCTTCAGTGCGTGTCAGATCTCTTCATTGGACGACGTAATGCGCAGGATCCGTCTTCAACATGGTTGGTTCTCTTTAGCGTGCTTGATGTGGCGCATAGCTCCTTCTTTAGTGCAGTAGGTGGAGTGGTGTTGGAAATAGGAGAACACATGGAGGTGATTCTTCTAGAATGCGGGCTAATAAATAAACTCAACATGTGGAATATTGGTGAGGTGTCGATGAAGGAGGCTGCAGGCTGGCGAATTATCTAGAATGCGAGCTTCATTACCCGAATGTGTGGACAGTAAACAGTTCTCAGGCTGTTTCAATTGTTTTAATGCCTGAAATCAATTCGCAATGGCACGCAGTCTATTCAACGATCTGGATGAAAAGATGAATAGCGAGCTGGACCGTGAGCTGGATATGTTGGGTGCAGATCTAGGACAAATATGATGTCTGTTTGTTGGTGTACTTAAGTACTATGGTCTGCAGAAAAATATTTAAATGCCTGGAAACCTTGCCAACAAGTATTGCGCAGTGAGCTGGATGTGTTGTGTGAATGGCAAGCTGAATGCGTGCTTGTTCTTAATTCATCCAAAAAGATTATATAACCTGCAAACAAATATACAAATGAATTAATATATCAAATACGTTTTAATAATGTCAATTTTAATCAATAAATTCATAAAATGATAATAATGAATGAATTTTATATAAACCTTAAATTCATACATACCTGGGGTTAAATGGTGATCTGCATGGCAGAAAATATATAAAAAGATAACAAAACATATGTTTAATTGAGTAATTTAACTGCCAAAAATGATAACAAATCTAGGATCAACATTCCCCCAAACTAGAGAAATGCCAGATCCCACTGGGCAAAGAGAAAAAATAAGAGATCACATTGTCATAGTGAATTTTGAGATGTGAGCCCACAACGGTCATATGCATAAATGAATGAGTTCATAAGGTTTGAAAATAAATTCAACCATGTCCAAAGTAAAACTTTGGACAGGTTGAACATATGACACGAAAGGTATAAATCACATTTACGATAAGATTGATAAACAAGAAAATTGATCATTTGATAGTTTACATGCATGATTGGGTAAGAGTATAGGGTTGCCAATAGTGAAATGATAAAAAAAACTTATAAGGTCAAAGTATCCATATGGAGGTAAAAAAACTATTTGTCAAAAAACAAAATTTGGTTAGCAAATTTTAATCATAAGTGTTATGATATCACAATGTTTTATTTAGATCGTCATTTGGTATTTCATTTGGACATTCATTCGATCCTTCATATAGTTCTCCATAATGATTTTTCTATGAAAATATGCTTCATGCTATAACCAAGTTCCACTGCTTATATTATCTTGAAAACACTTATCATTTGTTAGGGATAAATAGATTTGACATAAATAATGAAAAATAAAAACAATCTAATTTTTCCTAATCCTCCCCCAAACCAAAGATATGGCTTGTCTTCAAGACATACAAGAGAGAAGAATTGATTGTTCCATATAATGAAAGAAAATATTTATACCATGCTATTATTAATTTGTAAAAAAAAAACCTAATTAGTAAATGGAAATGATTGAGATATGTAGATTCATAAAAAACATAACAGTGCTTAGAGAGACCACTTGTATGAAGAAAATATAACTAAAAGAATGCCATAGGGAAAAGCTAGTCATCCATGCCTTATTTTTAAAGATATCTCGTCATCACAAAATATGTAAGTTTACCCCGGAGTGTGTGAGATTTACATCTATAGGTCCGATTTCTAGGATAATGACATCCTAAGTATATGTTGAATTAGATGGCCAGGGTCAAGCCCTACTTAAATCCATTCTCAAATGACATTATAAATAATTGGTCGTGACATGTTTATTCACAAATTCTAATTTTTTTTCGTTATATTATCATTGTTTTATGGACAATGTGCATAGTAGTGCATTAACTAGATCTCTTTTACCCGGTATTTCCCCACTACCAGTAGGCTTGTTCAGTACCCCAACGGGTTTACGTTGGTACCATGCAAGCATAGTCCCACTTCCAGCAAGCCTGTTCATTACCCTGATGGGTTTACTTGCATTTATCGAGCTTTTGTGTTGTAAATTGTTTTTTGTACTTAGCATTGACCCACTGCCAGCAAGCCTGTTCAGTACCCCGATGAGTTTTCCTTGTATAATGATATTAAATATATGGAAGCTGATTGGTACTAGAGTGTGTTGAGTCCTACTAAACACATAATTCAATTTTATAAAATAAACTTATAAGTAATTTCATAATGGCCTTAACCATAGATCATGTCAAAAGAGAATAACTTAAAGTTTTTCTTTAACCTTACAATCCTTCTTCTTCATAAAAGAAAAGTAATGTTCCCCACAGACAAAAACTTCACTTACTCTCGAGTTATCACTAAAATACTTTGAGATACAAGTTTTGTAACAAGTATAGGATGAACTAGTAATCCATAGGTGTAAGATAAGATTGTGGAAAATATAATAATGAAAATGGGTCTGTCAATCAATTGTTCAAAAAAAAATTAGAAAGATACATGTCTGAATCAAAATACCAAAAACCATGTGAATAATAGAAGAGATAGTTAAGAATGATATACAATGGATTGAATTTTTTAATTTTCACTATAAGATCCAAATCCCAAAAGTACCCCAAGAAAGGCTAAGATACTTGATGAGTGTTTTAACATACTTCCCTTTTCCAAGTAATACTCCATGAGCTGCTTATAGAGATAAAGTACTTGTAATCAAACTGCAAAACTGCATGTTAGATGATTCAATTTATTCATAAAAACATATATAAAAAGAAAAAGAGTCCCTTGTAAACAATTTGTTAAAAATGACTCTTATTTATTTAGAAAATAAAACACATATTTACATATATACAAGTTATAATAACCCCAAAATACCTTTGTTAAGGATCAGGAGGAGGAGGAATAACTTCCCCTTCAACCAATTCCATTTCATTCTGCTGCAAAACATTCTGTATGAAATCTTGTTTAGATGTTGGTTGGTGATAAAGTCTAAGTGTGTGTCCATTTACTACAAAGGAAATTTGTGAGCCATCAATTTTCTTAATTTTTATTGACCCATTTTCAAAAGATGTAACTACTTCATATGGGCCCATCCAACGGGTAGTTAACTTTCCTTTGAAATTTTTAAACTATGAGTCGAATAATAATGCCCAATATCTAGTATTAAATTACTTTTGCTTAATAAATTTATCATGCCATGTCTTTCGTTGATTCTATATTAGCATGGTTCTCTGGAGTGCATCTTGTCTAATCTCATCTAGCTCATTAATCTGCAATATTCGTTGTTTCTGTGCTTCATCCATTTTCATACCTAATTGTGCTGCCATACGAAAGGTTTTAACTTGAAACTCAATAGGTAAAAGTACTTATTTTCCATACACTAACTCGTAGGGGGTATGTCCAGTAGTGTTTCTCCATGTTATCCTATAGGCCCATAAAGCCTTCGAAAGTCTATCTTCCCAATCCTTATGATGTAAGTGAATGGTTTTAGTTAAAATGGCTTCTAAAACTTTGTTGGTTGATTCTACCTGACCATTAGCCTAAGGGTGATAAGGTGAAGACTTGCAATGTCGAATTCCATATTTCGTAGTAAGTTCTTTCATTAATTTAGAAGTAAATTGAGTACCTTGATCTGTGACAATTTCTCTAGGCACACCAAACCGGGTAAATATTTCTTCATATATAAATTCTACCACTAATTTCTCTGTGGCCCTAAACAAAGCTTTATCTTCTATCCATTTGGTGATGTAGTCCATGCAAACTAGGATATACTTATTTTTACAAGAAATGGGAGAAATCAGTCCTGCAAAATCAAGAGCCCATTTCTCAAAGGGTTCAATCATAACTTGGGGTTATAGAGGCATCTGATCAAATGACATAGGTCTACCCATTCTTGGGAAACTATCACATCCTTTAACGTATTTGGAAACATCCTTAAAAATGATTGGCTAATAATAACTAGAATGTAATACTTTGTATGTCATCCTCTTATCAGAAAAATGGCCTCCAGATGGTCCCCATGGCATGCATGGAAGATGTTTGTCATTTCATCCTCCTTCACACATCGTCAAATAATAAGATCTGGACCAGTGCGGAAGAGATCATTATCTACCCAAGAATAATTGGAACTCTAAACTATAATATGATGCTTCTCATGAGGGGAGAACTGGTTTGGTAATTTACCAGTTGCTAAATAATTGGCAATATCTGCGAACCAAGGTGTATGAACAAATATGGAAAATAGATGCACATCAAGAAAAGTGTCGTCAACCGGTTTAGTACCGTCTTCATGTTGAATACGGGAAAGGAAATTTGCTACTATATTCTCTTTACTAGGTCGGTTGATGACAGTAATGTTAAATTCTTGCAATAAAAGAAGCCACCGGGTCACTCTACCATTGGTAATTGGTTTATTCATTAGAATTCTAATGGCTGAGTGATCGTTATGCAAAAAAACTTAATAACCTGTAATGTAATCGCGAAATTTATTAATAGAATAAACTACTGCCAAAAATTATTTTTCAGTAACAGTGTAATTAAGTTCGGTAGGAGTCAATTTTTTTTTAATAAAATTAATGGCATAAGGTGCTTGCCCCTCTTTTTGGTCGAGGAATCCTCCTATGGCTGTATCAGAGGCATCGATGGATATATGAAAATGACAGGACCAATTGGGACCCCTAACTATTGGTGCCACCAATAGTTTATCTTTTAGAATTTCAAAATCATTTTGACAAGATTCTGTCCACTAAAATTCTACATCCTTTGTAAGCAATTTAAACATTGGTGTAGCTATTTTAGTGAAATTTTCAATAAAGCGGTGGTAATAGCATGCATGACGAAGAAATATTCGTACCTCTTTTTGATTTTTTGGAGGGGGAAGGCCAATAATGACTTTGATCTTAGCAGGATCTACCTTAATTCCTTTGGAGGAAACATGGTGTCCTAAAACTATACCTTCTGTCAGTAACATTTTACATTTTTCATGATTAAGGGATAAATTTGTTTCTTAACATCGGATCATGACCTTTTTGAGATTTTCAAGGGCTTCTTGAAAGGTATTGCCATAGGCTGTAAACTCATCCATGTATACCTCCACACAGTCATGTATAACATCAGAAAATATTCCTAAGACTGCTTGCTGAAAAGTGGTAGGTGCATTACATAGGCCAAATGCAAAAAATATATATGCATATTTTCCCCAAGGACATGTAAACGTGGTCTTGTATTGATCTTTCAGTGCTATTAAATCTAGTTGTAACCACTATATCCATCAAGAAAGGAAAAATATTGTTTACCTAACAGGGCATCTAATACTTGATCAATAAAAGGTAAAGGAAAGTAGTTTTGAGTGTGGCTTTGTTTAGCTCCCTAAAATCAACTCAAATGTGCCATTTCCCTGTGACTTTCTTTGGGACTAATACTAAAGGAGAAACCCATTTACTATCGGAAATAGGATAGATGAAACCAGCAGTAAGGAGTTTTTGTAATTCTTCTTTTATGATATCCTTTAGAGCAGGATTCATCCTCCTCTGCGGCTTCCTTACATGTTAAATGTTTTGGATCCATATAAATATGGTGAATACAGGTGTCAAGGTGTATACCCTTCATATTGGTGTATTCCCATGCAAATTCTCTAGCTTGTTTTCTAAGGAATTTAAGTAGTTGTGCTTGTTGGTTTTCACTTAACCCTACATTTATATGAAGAAAATTTTCAGGGCCAACTTCACAAGGTATGGTATAGGGTCTTGTATGCTCTTCAATCGAGAAGACACAACGTCTCTCCATAAACATTGAGAGATACATATTCTCTTGAAATTCATCTCCAAAAATATGATCGAATTGAGCAAAAGACTGACGAAAATCTGTACAGGTAGTTGAAGAAACAAACTGGTTTAATACATTCTCAGTGGTCCACTCCTGAAGTGCCAAGGATAAATCACTAGAGAGGGAGAGTCCATCAAAGTATTCATCCCTGAAAGAAAAATTTAACCACCATGATTTTTTAGTTATTGGTTGTGTTGGGGGGTATAAAATAAGTCTCTATGTAGACAACCCATTAGAAATAGTCATCTCTCCATCCCTACATCTTATAAAAGCATTTGCGATAGCTAACCATGGTCTTCCCAAGATAATAGGATTCCATTTAGAAGGATTCTTTGATTCTATGATCATAAAGTCGACAGGTTATTCCCATGAGGCTACTGATACGACAATGTCATCCAGGATTCCAGCAGGTTTTATCGTAGTACAGTCTGCTAGTTCTAGAATGGAAGGGGTAGGTCGGATAAATTGTACTAACTGTAAAAATTCTAAGACTGCGGTGGTCATCATGTTAATAACGGATCCTAAATTGATTAATTTATTTTCTATAGAGGTGTTGTTTATAACTATAGTCACTACTGGGGCTCCTCGATTTGTAGATTTTGCAATCTGGTACTGATCTATCATACATTCAGACATCTCTCCTATAACATCAATTATGAGAGGGTCTTTTTTCTTCTTCCCTAGGCATTTAATACATAGCTCCTTTATTACCTTGCTGTAGATTGGTATGTCCTTGATAGCTTGTAATAGAGGAATTTTGACACATATATTCTTTAATTCATTCAAAATGTTATACTCCGAATGAACTATAGGTTTAGGTTTATCAATCACTAGTATTTCTGGGAATGGAGGAACTCTTTTCTCCTAAATAGTTTCTTATGGAGGATGGGTGTGTACTGAAACGTTCAAAATTTTCACATCCTCCAAAATGACATCATTCATAGGTTCATTTGAATCCTCTTCTTATTCACTCGCTTCATGAATGATGACTGATGACTTGGGCTTATCATTCACAACTCTTCTAGATCGTAATTGAATCGCATGTACATGTACAGTAGAAATATGATATGATGGAAGAGTTTGCAACTCAATGTTGTTAAGAGGTTGAGTTGGTTTATTATTTGGGTTAGGTATCAGTTGTGTAGGTAATAATGTTGGTCGAGAAGGATTTATGTTCTGGAAGTGATGAGGTTGTTGTGTAATGAAAGGAACTGGAGGTACAAATCCAAGTGAAATTTGCTAGAAATTTGTTTGATGCTGAGGATAAGAATGATTAGGTGCAGGGATAGGTTGTGACTAAGGATATGGTTGTCCTCTCCACCCTTGTGACCAATATTGTTGTTGTGGAAATTGAGGAGGAGGGTACTAGGGTGGTCAATTATACCAACTTGAATTGTTCCATTGTTGAGGTGGTTGATATGGAGGATAATAGAGTGGAGGTGGTGGTGGAAAGTTTTGATATGTTGGTTGGGCCTTAGGTTTTCAAGGAGGCCTCTTAGATGTTTCAGATACATCCCCACTCTTCTAGATGGGTTTCAACCTAGGAAAGGATGGGTAGTTATCTATTGGATGCTCTTCTATACATATGTGACATACATAGATGTTGTTTAATGGACATTCCCTTTAGGGGTGTTTGGTCCTACATCTTGGAAAAAAAATACTCATTGCTACTAGTTCTTCATCCTAATTTTTCTTGGCTTGTAAAGCATCTTGTTGATAACCCATTGCACCTAAGATATCAGTTTTGAAAATCTCCAATAGGTTTCCTAATTCTACCCTTGTAACTCCACCTGAACTAGGAATGTTTCCTCTTACATTTCTACTATAAGGCTCTTAAAAGTTTTTCCCAAATTTCCCCCTACTTCTAGAATAATTTTTACACATCTCACTGATTTTTGCAAAGGTTTTGTGAGAAATATCATCAGCTTCCATGAGATTAATACTTTCTAACAAGTCCTCGGAGATCCCCTTAAGAAAAAGTGTACATTTTGCATCTTCTTGGAGGTCATTATATTTTGATTTATGTAATGTATAAATGAACCTTTCAAGATAATCCTCTAGGCTCTCATCTTCAAGTTGTTATATCTTGAATATATCATGTCGAGAGTCCTTAGGTTTGCAATACTCTTGATATTTTCAAAAAAATGAGGTTTTCACATTATCCCAAGTCCTGATAGTGAATTCACCTAATCCCATGAACCATCTCAAGGAGGAATCTTTTAGTGTAGCGGGAAAAAGTTTTAATTTATGAGCGTCTTGTAGATAATTATAGCTCCTACAAAGCATATCGAACTCGAACAAAAATTTGTCTGGTTCCTCATTATTTTTTCCATAAAAAGTAGGTAAGGAGGAAGGAGGGATTTTCTTCATAGTTACATCCTGTATAGTGTCTAAAATACGGAACCCGAAGGTAGTGTCATTTTGATTTTCCCCTTCTCCTTCTTCATTTCTAACTTCATCGTGATCTTCATTCTCTTCCCATCTCTCCATATAGGATGGGTTTTTAATGTAAATATACTTAGGAGGCTCCTTTTGAGGTGATAATGGGGTGTCCCAACATTATTTTTCAGGAGAGATCTTCCTCTGATCAACCAAATTTTTATTGAATCTTAAAGGGATAGTAGGTTCTACTATGGATGTTTCAATTTGTGAGATAACTAGATCTACAGAGCTTCCAAAGAGAGATTTTACTTGGGCAGGATCAACAAAGTCAACTAAATTTGGATCTCCTACTACTGAAAAGGTTGTATTATTTGGATTCAAGACTAGTGGAGGGTTAGAGATTTCTAGTGGCTAATCCTCTTGAATTTCCTAAAAAATGAGGTCCTTAGGACCTCCTGCCAAGGGTCCTTCTCCTTTTATGGATTCCTTGGTAATATCTATTAAGAGAGTCTCCTTATGTGTCTGGGTAGAACTACTTCCTATAGGCATCTTTCAATACCTTTCTACTGAGTTAGTGGTTGTGGTATTACGTCCCATATGAAATTTAGTAGGAATTTCAATAAGTTTTCTTCTTTTAACAAATCTACCATGAGGGTGTCTAAGTCTGCTCATGAAAAAATTTAAACAAAAGAAAACCTATGCTACTACTTTTTTCCGCCTTACACACACCTGGGTCACATGGCAGAAATCCTCAAGCCACTCGGCGTGTCCTTGGGGGAAAGTCTCAAGTCAAGGTTGTCACCTTGTTCTTGAATCCTCCATTTAGGCTCAACTCCTAATGAAGCCAAGGGGGGTAGACCCTATTAAGTTACTAAGGATAATTGCTTAGTATGGTGATGTTAAACTGAATGAGTTACTTAGGAGTTTGAAATTTAACTATAGACAATCAAAGATGACAAGATACAAAAATGAACACACGAAAGAACAATGCTGAGACACAATATATATATAAAGCAAGAAAATAACCAGTGCCTTAGAATGGAGTCAAAAATAAAATCAATGCTCTTGCATGTGCTTGGAGTGAATGTTTTGCAATTGCCTATTGGTACATTTTAAGTTAAATTTGAGGTGTGAGTTGATTAAAATTAGGCGAAGGGGTGGACTCCAGATATACCTGAGAGTACTTGGAGTATGTCCAAAACTAAACCTTCACAGCTACCTGCAAGGAATATGTGGGCTGAATGGAGTCTCTGGGGCTATTGTTCATAACGCACCCATTAGGTGTGACAGAGATCGGTGCCCCGAGGTCACTTTTCAGAAGTTCCCGCTTCCTTTGGGTATTTTGCCACCGTAATGGTTTGATCTAGGTGTTGGATTTTCACCTAATGGTTTGTCAATTTGGGAGAGTGAGTCCTAATTATTCTAGTCACTCAAATTCTTTTGATAAAGATTGACCGATCAGATGAACCGCAACCAAGTGCAGAGCATACTGTAGAAGGAGCAAAGTCGACATAAGTCGAATTGAACGAAGACCGACTTAGTCAGCTGACTAAGTCGATGGGCCGACTAGTCGATCAGCTGACTAAGTCAGTCGGTTGACTAAACTAAAAGATTAGTCGACTTAACTAACAGTCGTGTCAGTTCACCGAACCGACAGGTAGTTATTTTTTGTAACTATTTGTAATTGGTATATATTAGGCTGTTGAGCCAAGCAAGAACTCAGTTCAGTTCTGTGCCTTGTATCAACTCACTACATTAATATAATCTATTTTCTATCTGTTCTTGTCTCTTGTCTCTTATTTATGGTTATGTTTTAGTATGTATTATTGGTAACCTTATGTGATCTGTGAGATTACAACATTGGTTCCGTTGCTGGTAGTACATGTCTAAAATATAGGCTCACATATGATAACAGAGCAGGAGATCAAGGACTAGTGGAACCGTAAAGTTTCGAACTACTTGCAAAATTATGCCCGATGAAACAGATTAATAGTCACTGAAGCTAGAGCCAGATTTTTCACAGAGACACATGAAAAATTTGTCGAGTCTGTACCACAACTATTGAAGCAGCTTCTAGATGAGAAGACTGGACGCGACTAAAGAATAGCAGTTGCTAGATAAACTGTTTCGAGGGGGACGTACAAATCTGTCGGAGTGGTTTGAGAAAATCGTCGATGACTTCTGTGAGGAGCAAGTGGTCGAAGACAGGACGTCAGTGGAAACTGTCAAAGAAAAATTCTACACAGATTTCATCGAACAATTCTTGTGCTCCCTGCCAACCTTGCTATTCAAATTCTTGATAGAGAACAGAGCAGGCCACATCGTCGAACCTAGACCACCCCTGTGCGAATAGCCACCAAACACCAACTGGGCGAAAAAACAGAGGAAGTGGGAGAAATTTATTGCAGAAAGGGAGTGGGAATACTTCTTGAGCAAGTGATTCGAACTATCCGGGATTTCTAAAAGCGTCGGGTAGGCTATGGGGGGGTAGCTGGTCATGTGTTGGAGGTAGAGTATAGTGGATCCTAGTCGACCTAAAGCCGATAGCTGTCACCAGTAATGAAAAGTTGACCGAAGGGAAATCGAAGGTATAGTATTGTAGGAAAGTATGTCGTACATTAAGAAAATCGAAAGGGACAAAAGACAGCAGCGACGGGAATCCAGACGATAAAGAGAAGCAGAGCTGCATCAAAGACAAAACCCTAGGGAGACCGACCGTGAGGAGATTCCGCCAGAGTCGGGTCGTGACCGACACGGAGAGGGCGTAGAAGAGGAGGTGGACCCTAAGGAAGAATAAGTGTGGATAGAGAAACCTGAAGCTCTCCAAATAACTGTCCCTGGCCAAGGAGTAACCCTTTCCCCAGTAAATCTGCGTACCACAATATAGACTATTATTTAAGACGACCTCCGACTGCGAGCTGGTGACATTACTATCTAGATCCGACTAGGTGACGAACCATTCCCAGGACGACATCTTGTTATACACCAACCGCTCGAAGGGAATTGGGTGACCTTTCAAACGGCACCATCCTTTCGGAGTATCCACTTGCTCTTACCGACACATGAAGGAGCACCCCCCCTGCCACATACATCTTTCGAATAAATCCAAGAGTCAGACCTGAGCACACAAAGTTCCAGTGGACCATCAACAATACAAATCCACAACAATCCACTGTACGACACAAAATCGACCACTGACGGAGGCACAAGTTTCGTCGACCAAAACTCCTCAGGCTTGACTATATCAACGACCCCACCTCTTTCACCACCACCCACACCCCCACCTCCGCCGCCGTCAGATAGCAGTGACAGTGACTCAGACATGGGTCATGAAACTGCCCACATTCCTCTATACGAGGGGGATGAAGACTCTAAACGACATTGGTTCATCTGCGAGTCCATCTGGGACGCAAACCAGGTGAAGGATGAAGACCGACAGATGGCTCAGTTCGCAAGAGCCTTACGGAAAAGGGCTCTGACCTGGTATATGACCTTTTTAGAACGACAACCCAGAGCAACGAAAGCTGAAATTAAAGCACAGTTCTTATCCTTTTTCAAGACCCCAGATGCTAAGCACCTGGCTGCTAAAAAGCTCAAGACAACGCAGCAAAAGCCAGTGGAAACTGTCCGCGATTATGACAAACGCTGGAAGGACCTGTTGAGTCAATTAGATTATGTTATTGATGAACAATTGCTAATTCAATGGTTTCTTCCAGGCTTATCACAAAAAATCCGTAGACACATCAGTCTGGAAACCTTCAAGACATATGAAGATGCGCTGACCAAAGCTCTGCAGGTGGAAATGGATGAATATATACCTGCCTATCCGACGGACCACAGGATTGAAGAACAGCTGGAAAGTGTCCAAAAGTCCCTGAAAGAACTGTCCCTCAAAAATCAAGAAATCTGGTGTACAAAATGTTCGACGGCCGGACACACGAAAGATAATTGTTGACATGAATACAGCCGACAAGACATCCTATTTGTGCAAACTAAATTCTTTTGCGATATTTTCCAGGAGACCAGAGATCATTCTACAAAGGAATGTGTGTTTAACATCAAGAATGCAAAAGCATCCTGGTGCGCCATCTACGAGGCAAAAAGTCACAATACGGCCAACTGTCAACTAAACCTGAAAAATATACAGAACTATCAGGCAGTCTACCAGACGAATGCAGTGGCGCAGAGCAATGAGCAAAATACTACCAATGACCAGAACGGGAAATGATATGAAGGCCGACGATATGAGCACCGGTACGACAATCGACGACAAGGGTTTGGAGGAAGAGGTCGATTCGTCAGGAATCGCGACATCCGACCACGTCGATCTAGCCAGTGCTTCATCTGCTATAAAGAAGGACACAGATGTGCAGACTGTCCTTACAAAGACAGAACTGACCTTAAATTCAGTACGCATTGTGGGGTAGGCGATCACTCTCTGGAGGATTGTCCTACCATGTTAGAAAAAATCAATAATAATAAGAATGTTAATGTCTTGTCTTGTGTACAAAAGCATGATATATTAACCACTAAAAATCTGCATATTGTCACTCGTCAAGGCACAAAAACAGGCCCTAATAACCCACAAATTAGTAAAATTAAAAACACAAATGGTTATCCGGATCCCCTGAAGGAAAAACAAACTTATCAAGAAGCCACACACATATTTCAAGACATTGCACAGCAAGAAGATATTATTACCAGTCGACTTTGCATGACACAACAATTAACACATCTCATCCAAACCGACAAACCCGTAGCCCAATTTATTGATTTATTACACGAAATAAAAAGCACTAACTATGGAAAACAAACTAAGAAAATTTGTATCCTCAATCAAAAAGACAAAAATGATGTTGACCCACTTGTCGACTTGGAAATCGAAGGTTATCACGTCCGACAAGTGGTGCTCGATTTCGGGTCTCAGGTAAATATCATGACCAGAGATACATGGGAAAAGATGGGCCGACCCCTACTCTATGAGTCAGGCATTTACCTAAAACTCACCAACCAAGGCCTTATTGAACCCATTGGGGTTTGGAAAGATGTCGACACGACCATCAAAGGAATCTCTACTAAGTTTGATTTTGAAATCATCGACCCAAAAGAAGGATCTAGCTCCTTCCCCGCACTAGTTGGTCGACCTTGGGGACGAAAGATGAAAGCCTCCATATCCCTAGACAAATAACGAATTAAGTTAAAAGGAAATGGTCAAAAATTCATCGTACCCATTAATCCTTCTCAAGGAGAACCTTGGATCGAACCGATTGATGAGGAAGTCGATGTCCGATAGCTTTACCAGATTCATAATAATATGGACTATACCGAGACAAACATTTATGGGGAACTTCACTTAGGTAACCAAGACTCAATTGGTTACAATTTAGATGTTGAATTATATGACTAGAAGATGGAAAATTATGAAACACAAGCAAGAGGGTGCTGGACTGTACAAAAGGTACAGAAAAACCCCACCCAACAGTGCTTCAATGTATCGATTATCCCCAAAGTCTTTAAAAACAAAATCCAGGAACGACCTACATTACAACCGACCAACTTACATAATACCCAACTGCCCAGGTATAAGGAACGAGAATCCCCAATAATGCACCTTGAACAAGTATCTAAAAATATTGGAGAACATGGTAGACTTCAAAGCTTAGTGGAAACATTTACAGGTCAAGCAGCTAGATGGTGGAACACCCATCAGACAAAATTGCAGACCTGGACAACTGCTTCAACTTTCTTTGTCGAACGATTTGGTGGGAAAAATCTAACTCAAGAAGCTTAAATCCCTATCTTTTTCCAAGGCCAAGACCCAGAAGAACACATCAAGCTTTGTGAAAAGGAGTGGAGACGGCTTGGACACAAAGATGAGCGAGCATGGCCACATTTGTTCCCTTCAACCCTAGCTGACTTGCCTACTAAATGGTATAAAATGGATGAGGCTAGAGGAGAAACCTTCTTTTGGCCTGAACTTAAAGCAAATTTTATTAAGGACTTCCAGTTCATACCTCAAAACGAAAAGTTGGCTGAGACAGCACACCAAATCAAAAAGTTTCTTCAACCGACAGATAAACAATTCAACCATGACCATCGACAAATCAAGGACTGTAACAAGATACAAGCTGAATCAAAATCATAGTCGACACAATTACACTTGGAAAACGAACACACAGAAGGTAATAGCTTTAGGTGGAAGACCGACCACATTGAAACAACCAAACCGATCTACTCAATCCTGAAATTCGAGACCACCGACAAACCAGAACTAGACAGAATGACTGCAGCCGACTTTCCGGTGACATTCTCACAGTTTAAAGAAGGAAGTCATCCAATCAATGAAGCTAAAGCACCAGAGTGGCTGGACGCCAAAGTGAAAACTAAGGAGGTCAACATTTCGAACGACAACCATCCAAAAATAGCTAAGATTGGAGACTACTGGAACGAACACCAAACCACCGAAATCATCAACTTACTAAAAGAATTCAAAGATGTCTTTGCAAGGGATTACAAAGACTTAAAAGGGTTAGTACAAGAAATGGGAGAAATGAAAATAGATACTAAACCTGATGTCCGACCTGTCAAGAAATGACCTTACAAACTAGCTCATAAGTATAAGGAGATAGTTAAGAAGGAAATAGACAACATGTTAGCAGCAGGAATTATTTACCCCATTGACCAGTCGGAATGGGCAAGTCCCATGGTCATACAGCCAAAGAAACATGACCCAACCATATTACGAGTTTGTGTCAACTTTAGGGAGCTCAACAAAGTCACACTCACAGATCCATTTCCCACCCCCTACGCTGATGAAATCCTGAATGAAGTTGCAGGCCATGAATGTTATTCTTTTACAGATGGATTTTCTGGATATAATCAAGTACCCATAGCCAAAGAGGATCAAAAGAAAACAACATTTGTATGTGAATTTGGGTCCTTTGCATACAGAGTTATGCCTTTTGGGTTGAAGAATGCACCTGCAGTATTCTCACGAATTGTGGTCAAAACATTCCAAGAGTATATCTATAAGACCATGGTAGTATACTTCGACGACTGGACCATATATTCCACCCTGAAGGACCACTGCACATGGCTCCGACTTATGCTGGAGAGATGTCGACAGATACAACTCTCCTTAAATATTAAGAAATGTACTTTTATGACTCCCATTGGCATACTCTTAGGGCATATTGTCTGCAAAGACGGTATAAAGGTTGACTTTGCCAAAATAAAAATCATCCTCGACCTAAAACCCCCAATAAACCCTAAACAGGTCTGGGTGTTATTGGGCCATACAGGATACTACAGGAAATTCATCAGACATTATTCAGATATGACTTACCCTCTGGAGGAACTGCTAAAAGAGGACCAGGAGTTTATATGGACAGAGGAATGCCAAATATCCTTCAACAAATTGAAAAGAAAACTGGTCGAAGCGCCCATACTTAAATTTCCAAACTGGTCGACTAAATTTCATGTACATATTGATGCATCAGGCATTGCAATTGGAGCCATCCTTACTCAACCAGGGGATGATGGGATGGATTACCCTATCGTATACAGCAGTCGAAAACTAAATAAAGCTGAAAGGAACTACTCAACCACTGAACGAGAAGCCCTAGGTATGGTCTTTGCTCTCCAGAAGTATCGACATTTCCTATTGGCCATCCCTTTTAAATTTTATTCTGACCATCAAGCTTTGAAGTACCTTGTTAATAAACCCCTTCATCATGGACGAATCTGTCGATGGTTACTTCTTTTTCAAGAATTTGAGTTTGAAGTAGTGGTCCGACCAGGAAAGCTAAATGTCGGACCCAACCACCTATCACATATGATAGCAACTCACTACCTTGACCACCGACATCACCACCATCGACCATCTTCATTGACCAGTCAGGACGACCGTTTTCACCCACGACACTGACCATCGACTTCGAAAGTCCCATCACACATTGATGGCCTCAAGCGCCGAAACAAATCCTCCATTAAGTCACACTCGAGTATTGCAGTTGGACTGTCAAGTCCGCCATTAATACACCCATTTCGACACTCAACCCCATCCACGCCTATAAATAATGGACCGTCGAAGCTTCATTCACCACACCCATTTCCATCAGAGCACCTGCAATCTCAGTCGACCAAAGCACCCGAACCCTGTCAAAACTCCGACCAGTCCAACACAATGGCACCCAAACTAACCAGAGCTGTGGCCAAGGAAAAGGAGTTGCAAGCCGAGGACACCCCCTTGCTCAACAGACTCAAGAACATAAAAAAAGCAATGGTCCAGGAGGGCCCATTTCAGAAAATTTGACAAGAGATCCAAGAGTGGGCCTTTGTCAATAACCGAATGACCCAGGCTGCTGAGAAAATTCAAAAGAGCGGCATTTTCAACTATCCTAACGCACCACTGATGGCAAGCTTCGGTGGGACGAAGGAAGCCGCTGTTAAATTCATTATCCTTCGCTACCATAACGGCCGGTTTTACTTCAACCAGCCGATTGATATCACCGGGGATGTTATCTCCAAACTTACAGGTCTGTCCAACCAAGGCAGCCCTGTACCTATCGGCATCAAAGACGGGTTAGTCCAAGAACTTACGGGCTCACCGTTGGGCAAAAATTCCAAAGGGCTGATGATTGGCCAGATTGCGACAAGGACGCCACAAATCATGGCTAAAATTATAGCAATCACCCTTACCTTGGCAGGTTGGGGCAGCGACCTTAAACTGGAGATGTTGGAAGCGGTCGACACAATCGTGACCGACGGACGGATCTACCAATGGGGAGATTATGTTGCGAACATGATCAAAACCATCTGTGAACGCTGTAAGGAGATGGGAGGTATGATCAAGTTCCCCTCTCTCATTATCTGGATTGTTATGTATCACATCTGTCCCAAAGGCAGTCCAATCTTTCGAGAGTCGACCAGGTTCCATATGCACCGATTTAAGCCCTTTTCACAAAAATGCACCCTACATGAGCTAGCACAGGGGAAAGTCTTCCTAGAAAAATGGTTCCAGCAACTGAAGGTCCGCA
Organism: Pseudotsuga menziesii; assembly: GCA_001517045.1. Lineage (NCBI taxonomy): Eukaryota > Viridiplantae > Streptophyta > Pinopsida > Pinales > Pinaceae > Pseudotsuga > Pseudotsuga menziesii. The sequence goes on along the minus strand of LPNX010881598.1, from coordinate 356,631 downwards.
CGACAAGGTGGAGGGTGCCCCAGAACATTTGATGAAACCTCCCTGCTGAGTCTCACATCTGGTTGGAACTAGACCATACCTCAGTATGGTATGTGCGCGGTCAAGACCCCAAAGCACAGGACCTCGACTACTATCCAACGGTCGAGCATATTTTTTGAGAGTTGACCAGACAAGCGCAGACAAAGATACCCATCCCAGAGGCTACCAAACAGGTCGACTTCTCCATCATCGAGCCGCTTACCGACTAGTAGAAGGAGGAGGACTATGAACTTAATCTATACATCAACACATTTGTGTCAGAGGATACCCCGACCGTGCCCACTAGTCGGGTACACATCATTGTTAAACCCCCGACTGTAAAAGTAGTCGACCCTCGGCCGACAGAACAACAACAACCAACAGTCGAACCACAGCAACAGACAACTCCTCCGGCTCCAGCAATCGTCGACCCTACTCAAGAACCGACAGGTGAAGTCGAAGCCGACGACCCAGAATATGCTTTATCCCAAAGCATCATCAAGAAGCTAGCTAAGGAGATAGCTGTCACCCGAAAGAAACTCAAAACCAAAAAACAACAACAAGGGAGGGGTAAGCGTAAGATTATTCTGGCTGACTCATCTGATGAGGAGGAGGAACTAGCAGCCGCGGCCATCGACATTGTCGAGGATGCCCGTGCCAATAAAGTATCCGTTGAAGTTCAGTTTCAACGGTATCTGGAAGCAGGAGCTCTGGAGGGTCGGCCCAAGAAAGGCAAAACACAAATGACACCTGAAAATGTCATCGACCTTGTGTCGACCCCCCCACCCCCATCTCCGATGCCCGTAGTTGAAGAACAAGCACCAGCAGAATGGTTGGGTAGCCCCAGTGAAGAATATGAACGCACAATCCCAGAGGCACTCAGAGCCAGGGTCAGCCAGGACGCTGAGCTTAAAGCTTTCTTTGCGACACTGCCTTCACTGTTTAAGTTAGCCCAGAAAATAAAGACAACGGCTCCTCTCAAAATACACAAACAGATTTATGCCTAGGAAACAAAAAAATTTACCAGGATCAATGAAGAGGGCGACATCATAGGACACAGTCAGTCTGTCACTGAGCAGGTCGATCCCGAGACACAGAACGAACCCCCCACGTCACCATCTGAAGCAGTGATATCTTCTGATGGCAGTCTCGAACATATTCAAGCCACTCTTGCAACCCCTATCCATACCCCCACTCTATCCCCAACACCGCCATCATCACAACCTCCTTCCCCACCACCTCCACCATCAAAATCCCCACCACCAGAATTACAGCCAAACCCATCACAGCCACCGTTATCTTCACAGCCAGAAGAAAACATCCCACCTCCTCAAATAGAAAAACCTTCGTCCCCCATACTCCCTCCTCAAAAATCAACACAGCCATCTTCTATACCAACTAACCAACCAGAACAACCCTCGACCTCCAATCCACCAACCACAGACCCAACTTCCACTACTGCAGGTACCTAGGCACAAGAACAACAGCCAGACCAACAGAAGAAAACAAAAGAGAAGCATAGACCATCCGGCCTCTGCATTACCCTAAGGAATGCAAGTTCCTTGGACGACACAGAGGTCGGCCAACTCCTAAACACAATGGCCAAAGAGTCCAAGAAAAGGACAGATCAGAAAACTAAAGAGCTGGTCGCCAAAAATGCAGAAGAAGTCAAGTTTCTCGGCCGATGCAGAGCTCTAGTCTAGACCATGATACCAGGCTCTATTGATGTAGACACAGATCGACCACTTGAAAGAGCATATCAGCTCTTCGAGACAATGGTATCGACCGTCCAGACCCGACTGCACGAGACTAAAGAAGGACAAAAGGAGGAGACCGTTCGACTGCTCCTGGCCCAACACACTGCATTCTCGGAAGCTTACAAATTTCTCCAGGATCATATGGAAGAATCAATGGTCACTGAGGAAGTATTACGAGACTGGCCTAATCACTATGGGCAAGTCTATCAACAGACCAGGCAGGCAAGGCAGGGCATTCAGGCATTGGAGGGTCGGAAGTCGACAGAAGCAGAACTGCGGCAGACCATTGAAGAACAAATTGTGATGGAGACTAACAAACTGCAGAAGCTAGAACGGGAGGCACATCAGTGGGTTCAATAGGCCCTTCCCAATTTAGAGCGAGTCGACATCATCTGTCCTCAGATGAAATGACTCATCACTGCTGCAGAAGAACAAAACCAACTGTTGGGTCCCAACATGGAAAACATAGCAGAAATGACCATGTCCAAAAAGATGTCGATCCTTTCAAGTCTTACCACCTTAACGATCGATATCCAGAAGGCATTACAGAGTTGGACCGACTTTCAGCATCATCTGGCCATCACAGCTCCAGCTATCGTCGAAGTATGTGTCCAAAGGAGACCGACCATCCGGCTGCACAGTCCCCAGCATGAACAAGTCTGACTGCATCCGCAAGAGTTCGTTTTTTGTACCTCCCTGTTTCTTCGGGACGAAGAAACGTTTTGTTCGTGGGGGAGATGTAGAAGGAGCAAAGTCAACATAAGTCGACTTGAACGAAGACCGACTTAGTCAGCCGACTAAGTCGATGGGCCGACTAGTCGATCAGGCGACTAAGTCGGTCGGTCGACTAAACTAAAAGATTAGTCGACTTAACTAACAGTCGTGTCGGTTCACCGAACCGACAGGTAGTTATTTTTTGTAACTGTTTGTAACTGGTATATATTAGGCTGTTGAGCCAAGCAAGAACTCAATTCAGTTATGTGCCTTGTATGAACTCACTACATTAATATAATCTGTTTTCTATCTGTTCTTGTCTCTTGTCTCTTATTTATGGTTATGTTTTAGTATGTATTATTGGTAACCTTATGTGATCTGTGAGATTACAACACATACACACCGAAGTCTTGTCATTTTTAGTAGATTTTAAAATGGGTGTTCTTGTTAAAAATAAAACCCTCCAAGAACCTCTTTCGATCCAAGTGGATATCAATCGGGGAATCAAGGAGGAGTTAATTTTATAAAAGCTGAAGAAAAAAATGATGAAAAGGAAAACACAGATACAAAATTCTGGTTTTCTAATTAGTCCTACCACGCACCTCTTTCCCCTTTCGGGTCAATTGGGAAGTCATGGGGTAAGTATTAAAATTACTTTGAAATATCAAATATGGAGTATGAAATTGATAATGAATCAAATTATACTACCCTGCATATTAGAGCTACGCTAGTTTGAAAAGATATGAACAAAAAGTAAAAAATTGACACCGATGCAAATTCCCCCAAGGGGGATGGGGAGCGGGTTCGAAAGAGCCTACTCAAAAGATTTTATTTTATTATTATTGGTTACAATATCAGCAAACTAAAATATTAGAAACCTCTTGGTCCTTATACGGGATGAAACCAAGATCTTACAACTTTGCAAAATTTGTAAATTCTAGTGAAAGGGGAGACCCCTGAGGGGATTTGAACGCTCCTGAGGCCACTTTCGAACAGAATATTCTTTTATTTTTTGTTACACCTGCTAAAAACCAGCAAGCATGTCAGAATAACATATTCCCAAAAGCACTTTAAGAGTACCTTTGGATCAGCCTACCTTAACTCAAAAAGATTAAGTTAAAACTAGCTAAACAGGTGAAAAAGGAACCAAGGAAAGAAAGCTTTCCTTGGGATCTTGGCTTGCTGTTTGTGTAGCCAATGAAATATGCACTGATTTCTAGATTTATTCTTTTTAAAATAGAAAAGGAAATATAGAGCATGCAACCTACTGATTTTCTTTAACTTGCCATGCAAAATGGACGATTTAGACTTCCAGAAGGCTTAATGATACTTTTCAGAATTAAGATCTAGACTATGAGATTTGAAATAGCATATCTATGAAAATTTTACTTTGATATAACAGATCCAAATGATAACAAAGCTTTCGAACACAGTAACCAGGTAAGAAAATTGATTTTGAAGGAGGAAAAGGAGAAGAGAAGTGCTTGTTGCTGAAGCAGATCTGCAATGGAAACTTGTTAGTGGAATACAGAGGAGCAATGTATTCACAAAATTTTTGGATGTACAGTGGATTCAAACTAGATCCACAGCTTGTCCAATCCTTGCTACCTGAAAGCTAAACACACAATCTTGCACGAAACCTCATGAGATTTGGATATATATATGAAAAAGAGACAAGAATTACATGCAAATAAACTTATTAAACATGTATAATTTAGATATTCTAACATATATGCTATGAGATATAAGAAAAACAAGTAACCTTACTTGCCCAACTATACTCCGATTGATTCAGCTGAATCGTTCAAGCCAGACAGGGTTCAGATGCAGAAATTGAGAGAAAAGCTGGCAACATCAATAGCCGTAAGACAATGCTTAATCCACACATATGAGAGCATTACACCATTTGGCCTCCAAATATTCTTTATTTCAACAATCGAAAGATTACAACAATATTACAATAGAAATCCCTTCAATCCAACTCTAACTAGCTTGGAAGAGGCTGTTGTGCTTGGATATATACAAAATACAAGACATCCAGCCCAACGGGGGTGCAATTCCTCATGGACTCAGATGAAATCAGCTGATGTAGAGTTCATCAATGCAGAACTGAAGCTGAACTGAGCCTACTTATCAACTGGGGGATTGATTACGCTGACACATCAACCCATACACCGACACATCAGTACACAGAGCATCCAGGAGAGTCCACACATGTGGAGGAGAGAGAGAGGGTGCAATTCCCCATGAAGACAGCTGAATATCAACTCTGGATCTGATTTGATCACCTTCTTTAGTCAAGGATTTGTCAGATCCAGTCAATCTGCTTCAAATCTGACTGATTTCAATCAAATCGGCTGAGAATCCACTGATTTATGATTTTGGATTTGCTCCATTATTCATCAATTTATTAATTAAAATAATCAATAATTGATTTTTGGGGCTTTCTAACCTGAGTGATGGAAAATCACTCAAAACTAGGAAATAGTGGGTCCATGGGTTTACATGGTGCTCTTAGCTTGAAAATGAGCACCTACATGATTGAAACTGATTATTTGGCCCACTTTTATTACAAAATTAATTTTTCCAATTAAACTATTAAAAAATAGCCTAAGTTTTGGAAAAAATAAATTTTAATAAAAAACACTGAAAAAATTAAAAAAATTGAAACAGCCTAGGGGGACTTAGACATGTTCATATGACTCGACCATGATGTCTAGCATGCTTATACATTGACACATAGACTCTAATAACCTCAATAGGCCTAAATGCCAAGCCAACCACCCCAACTTTGGAGGTATGGAGTGAAAAAATCAGAAATTATCAGTCGTTTATTCAACAACCAATAATAACCAAGCGAAAAAAACACCCTGGGCTGATCGGATTGACAAATAAAGTCTAAGAGACCGAGTCTTTTACAGACACTATCATGCTAGAAAATTTATTACAATTCCCCCATGGGGTATGAACATGTGATATAGTACAACAAGCACTTCCCAGAAGTACCCCCAAAGGTCTTCTGAAGTCCAAACAAGTTCACCCTATCCGGTTCACCAGGCTCACTTGATAAAAAACCACTAAGTACAACTTAGGTGGTAACACTACTATTGCTGGATTTGGGGGTGCCTTTTATAACATATGCACAGGTTCTTACCTCTCGTCTTACTGCTCCCCTGCCACCAACCTATGGCTAAGCTTCATATAGAATTCTATCTATTCTACCTTACAGAACAACTCCCCGGCAACGGCACCAAAAAATGTTGGGTGTTATAACATCTAGATTAATTCACCTAATATTTAATTATCGACTGGGGTTGGTAGGATTAGAGTTGATACAAAATATATGCGAAGGTAGAGGGCGTCATTTAAATACTTTAACAAACAAAAGATCAAAAGATCTTTCAAAATGAAAAACTGAGTCAAAGTCCTAAGAATTCAATTATTAAAGTAATTAAACCTGAACAAGATACTAAACTAGATAATCAATCATTTATTTCATAAGCAACTAACTTTAAACTAGAAAAAGATACTATCAACAACTAATCTTCCAAATGGGAAACTAGGATGCAAGGAAGACCTAATTCATAAATAAGTAGAAAAGTTAATAAAAAGAAACAAGTAGAAAACTTAATAGGAATATCTTTGAATTTTGTCCTACAAGTCTCTTTTAGTAATCACACAATAATAACAGAACAACCTAAAAACATACTAAGGATAACATATATAATACTGAATTTTACATGCAAACCGATAAATTAATCCAAAGGCATGAACACAAAACAATACAACAGTAAAAAGAAATAACAAACAAACTTAAGAAACAAAACATAAAATAACTCAAAACATATTTAAGGTGAAAAGGAGTAAGATAACTTTTAATAAATAACATAAAATAATTCAAATTAACTTTAATATAAAATAAAACTATCCTTTAACTATTACAGTCAAATCATACTTCAAACACTAAAGGAACAAAACTTAAAACAATTTCAAAACACATTAAAAACACTAAAAATGAAATAGTGGGCTGAATGACAGACTGAACTATGGGTCTGAAAGGAGTGACTGGATGACAATTTAAACAGGCTGTCTGAATGACAGTCTGCACAATTAAAATGACAGAAATTAACCTAAATGATCTAATCTTCAGCTGAATTCATGCACATGTGAATTCTAATGCAAATAGACAGTAAGAAAACCTATTTATTAATCAAATTTAACAATGGCATGAACTTAAACAAATTCATGAACATAAAAAAATCATTATATATTAATAAACAAACTGAAATTCAAATTGCATAAACTTGGAACAGAAAGGAAATAAACAGAACTGAAATTCTATTCTATCTAATTGCAAATACTGAACCATAAACTGGAAATCAAAGGACAGAAAGTAAATTTGAAAGCAAACTATGCATGTAGTTATCTATCCAACTTTCGGAAATAAAATTGCATTACAGGAAATAAATGAGATAAAAATTTACAACAATTTAATTAAAACAAACTAAACTAGCTATAATAGAAAGAAAAGAACAAATTCCCCTTCCTTGATGTCTTAGTATACAAAAAACCTGACGGTTCCCTGGGACATAAGGTCTTTAGGAAGAAAACCCATACTGATAGTTATCTTGAGGCTGATTCTCATCATCATCCAGCTCAAAAACTGGGGATCATCAATACCCTGGCTACAAGAGCCTCCAGGATTTGTGATGCTGAACATCTCAAGGAAGAACAAGGCAACTTGGTTAGGGTTTTCAAAAACATCGGTTATAAAGAAAACGACATTAAGAGAACCCTTAAAAAACCCGTAGGTAAACTAAAGAACCCCCAACAACGCAAGGACAAAAAGAGGGCTTATCTCCCTTACATTCAAGGTGTCACGGATAAGGTTTCCAAAATCCTGAAAAAGAAAGATATCCTTACAGCTTTCAAACCTCTAGTAACCATTAGGAAAAAAATGAGGACTGTTAAAGACAAGGTTGAGGAGCATCAACGGAAAGGTGTTTATAAGGTTACATGTTCATGTGGCCTCAACTACATTGGAGAAACTGGTCGGTCCCTTAAGGTTAGATTAAGGGAACATGGGGCTGATATCCGCAACCAACGTACTCGCACCTCTGCCTTGGCTGAACACTCGGAGAGGTCAAAACATCACATTTGTCTTGAGGAAGCTTCGTTGCTTGCACAAGAGAACCACTACTTTAAACGAAGATTCAGGGAAGCTATAGAGATCATCAAACATCCCAACAACCTTAACAGAGATGGCGGTTTTGAAGTTAGCAAAAGTTGGGTCCCCCTTATCAAAGGTTTAAACAAGTCCAATAGACAAGCCCATTCCCTCTAAACCTTAACCTAACTTAGTTTTTTAAAGCAAAGTAAATTATATTTAAAGTAAAAATTTTAAAAATAACTTATTAATAACTTATAAATAATTCACTTATACTTTGGAAAATTTATAAATAATTTTATTAACTTAATTATAAAGTAAAATATATATATATATATATTTAAATTATAAATTATAAATATGTTATAACAATTAGAAATAAATTAAATCTAAAAACAAAAACATATATCAAAATTATAATTATACTAAAATTTAAATTACATCAAACTCAATACTAAGAATCCTTAACACTATTGTTAATCAAAAAAATTGTTAAATAATTTTTGGTTAAGATTTTATTAAATACAAAAATATTATAACAATTTAAAATAAATTAAATTTTGAAACAAGAATATATCAATAATTTAAAATTATATTAAAAATTAAACTATCTTTAACATTAATTTTATACCCCTTTTTAAACCCTAATTTAACCCTATTCTTAAACCTTCTAAAATTAATTAAAGATATTTCAATTATTAAGCTTTAACCTAATTTTTAAAATAAATTATAACCTTCCATTTATTAATCTCCCTTCCTTAAACCCAGGACTAATCGTGCCTTAATTTGAGCCCTATTTCTTTCATAAAATTGATAAATAATTTTATTAACCTAATAAACTAAAAATAAATTGGTAAATATTTTATGAATAATTTATATTATAAATTATAAAAATATATCAAAAAGCTTAAAATTTCATGAGAAATTAAACTATTTTAAAACCTAGTTTTAAAAATTTTTAATTGAAAATAAAAATCCTTAACACTAATTTTATGCCCTATTTTAAGCCCTAACTTAAGCCCTATTTTTATTTATTAATTTCTCTTCCTTAAACCTAGGACTAGTCGGCCAATTTAATTTTATAACTACACCAACCGGTATTTAAATCCAGAGCTGCAGCTTTACCATTCGACTACTTGTCCTGATGATGGTTCCAGATTCGAAATCGAAACGTCTGACCTAAAAATGTCTACTGCGGATTGTCCGGAAAAACCCTGCAACAACTTATCTCACCGCAGAAATCTACAAACTGAAAAAGAACAAAATTACACAAAATAATGAACCTCTGGTTGATGAGGGGCCCTCTCAGCAATTAGGGGTGTTTCCTGGATAAATCCTACTCAAACGCAATCAGAAACATCAAATCATATGGCTCTATTAAAGTAATGGAATAGAAATAAAGAATTCTTCTCTTCAAACGATTGTCTAACAAATGAAATGATCAACTCTCTAACTCTGCACATGGAGGTGTTTATATACAATGTTTACAGGGATGAGCAAGTCGACCCTTTAGTGGTCAAATTCTCTCTAAATTTAGTCAATCCATAAAGGCATCTAACTAATAAAACTCCAACATGCAACATCTTCCTTCTTCAGTGTGTGTCGACCCTCTTCATTGGACAGTGTAACGCATAGGCTCCCTCTTCAGTGCAGTTGGTTCTCTTCAGCATGCTTGATCTGGTGCACAACTCCTTCTTTAGCGCAGCAGGTGGAGTGGCGTTGGACAGAGGAGAACACACGGAGGTGAGTCTTCTAGAATGTGGGCTAATACATCAACCCAATGCGTGGACTGTTGGTGAGGTGTCAACAAAGGAGGCTACAGGCTGGCAGATCATCTAGAATGCGAGCTTCATTACCCAGATTCATGGACAGTAAACAATTCGCAAGCTATTTCAATCATTTTAATGCTTGAAATCAATTCTCAACAACACGTAGTCTAGTTAGCAATCTGGATGGAAAGTTGAACAGTGAGCTAGACCATGATCTAGATATGCTGGGTGCAGATCTAGGATGAATGCGATGTCTGTTTTTTGGTGCACTTAAGGACTATGGTCTGCAGCAACAATATTTAAATGCCTTGAAACCTTGTCAATGAGTATTGTGCAGCTAGCTGGATGATGAGTTGGACGTGATGTGCGAATGGCAAGCTGAATGCGTGCTTGTTGTTAATTCATCCAAAAAGATTATATAAACTGCAAACAAATATACAAATCAATTAATATATCAAATATGCTTCAATAATGTCAATTTTAATTAATAAAATCATAAAATGATAATAATGAATGAATTTTGTATAAACCTTAAATTCATACATACCTGGGGTTAAATGGTGATTTGCGTGGTAGAAAATATATAAAAAGATAAGAAAACATATGTTTAATTGAGTAATTTAACTGCCAAAAATGGTAACAAATTTGGGATCAATAGTCACTCAACAGTGTTACATAACTGCACTGTGTCTGAGGTCTCTTAAAGTCTCATCATACTATTCTTCATTTTGGTTTATTTCTTGAACTGTCATCACTTGTTCTTCAGAACAAGTCTCATCCTTCTTTTCTTATAGGCGATTGTACGCGATATTTCCTACAAGTCAAATTCACCACTTGTATGGTTAGAAGCATTTCATAAGGCATATTCACAATGGAAAATTCTTATGCATAAAGATATAATCATGCAACTATTTTAGGCAATACAACATTCATCCATATCTCACAGAAACTTTCTATATGCCTTCCATCTCTACCAAGACATCATTGAGATTGTGCACTAATCCAATATGTCAGGAAAGAGGTTTCATTCTAGATAAGTAGAAATGGAGTGTTTTATAGCACCATGCGCTACTTATCCATCATATGCATATTAGTAGTATACTATCATTAATGCAAACATTCTATCATGCATAACACATCAACTGAATATAAACAAATACATAACAAAACAATATCATGAAATGACAATTGAATACTTATATTTATTTTTTTCGTGGGTAGAATCCTTCTTGAGCCTTCAGCTTCATCATCTTATTCATTCATAACAACATCATTTCTTATCCAAATTCTAATATAGATAAGAGGTTCTTCAAGAGTTGAGTCCTTCGTATTCCTCATCACTCAAGGGATCTTCTTTGGATCGTGAGAGATCGATCTCCAATTGCTCCCATCTTCTCTTTCTCTTATTATGAGCCGAGCTTCTTCTTATGTGCATTCTTCCTAGAGTTTGTTAAAGATAATCACATCCTTCTGGCACACATTCTTCTAATGAAGAAATCCCATTATCATGGGAGGCCATTCAAGGTGGTTATAATAGTATCTTATTCTTCTTCGACTACTTCGTCATAGCATCGAATACTTCCTTTTGGTGTATTCAGGGATGACACATGAGAGATGAGAAGATATTTAATAGAGTTTGTATTGATTCTCTTGGATCTAGCCTTAGCCTCATCTCCCTCTGTCTCCTAGAAATTTCTTACTGAAATACTGATTCAAGTCAGTTTCTTGAACGATCACGGAGTTCCTACATTTCATCTGATTTATATTATTTTCTTCAAATAGCTTGGTTGAGGAATCAAACATATCCTTAGGTGTCTTAAGGGAAGATACTTGTGGTATAAGGTGCTGGAATCAATAATAATCCTCTTGGCCTTGACCAAGTTCTTCTTGTGTAAGGCTTTAGCCTCATCTCCCTCTGGAATTGGAACCTCTCCACTTGTGTAGGTGTCCAATTCACTTTCTTCAAGAAACAGTGAAATCCTATACTTCCATGCTTGAAAGTTTTCATATTCACCAAGCTTGTCATCAAGTTGGTGTGATAGGTCATTTTTAAATGAGAACCTCAACTATAAATAACAAAATATTAGATCTTATCGATTTGAGGTGTTCATCCCGGTTCCAGATGTGGTTGATCTAGGGTTTGTCAAAGAAGCCCTAATTTTCAAAACTTGGAATATTTCAGATCTGATTGGATAGAAAGATGGGCCTCTTCAAGGTGAGCTGTCCAATGTACTCCTTTTCTGAAAACAGTGGAGGGAAGCTCCTGGAATAGGAATCCCTAGTTTTCCAATTTCCTCTACAGATATTCTTGATATTTTTTCTGTGTTATCTATGAAATTACTACTCCTCTGTGTCTAAAATGTTGTATTACGGTAGACTATTCTGTCCTCTTTCCAACACCACAGGTTTAAGCAGAATTGGTTTCACCAATTGGGACTTATGATAGTATTCCCAAGGTGACTTATTTCAAGACTGTTCAGCATAGCAAACTTGTACGAATTACCTCATGTCCCTATTTCATCGTCAGGGTCTAGAAATTTTACCACCGAAAGTAAAGTCTGAGCCCTATCTAGAACATTTTGAGAAATTTTATTTGGACCTTCGTAGCCTGAGATATAACAATTCTCCGTAGGTGTCTTGTTTAGGGATGAATCCTAGAAGAGGCTGGAACCCTGATTTGGAGGAATCATATCTCCCAAAATATAGCAAATATGAGGCTAAATATTTAGACAGCGTACATCAGGATTTCATATTTAGCCTATGAAAATTTTGGCCCCTGAGACCTCTTCAATCCCGATATATAGCAAATGTACCAAAACTACCAGTTTTAGTATCTTAGGGTTTTTGAGGCCCGGGGTCAAACTAGTGTTTGGATTTCCTGGATTTTCACTCAAACAAAAACTTCAACCTTGGTCTCTAAACTTCAATTTTGATGAGGATATAAATCCTATACTGGGCTCACTCAAAAATTCCTCTTCTGTAAAAAGCCCTAATTTCCCGCAGCAAAAACTGAAAATGGTATGAATCAAATTCTGCTTCGACAAAAAGTTGTGCCCTTCAATGGAGAGTTAGGCTAGCCTCCTTTTGTTGATGATCTATGGAGAGAGACCCAAAAAGTGAGAATCCCTAGCTTCTGCAGCTACACAATGTCTTCTTCTCAGGTTAGCTCTGATACCATGCTAGATTTTTATCATTTAAGTAATATGATCTTAGGATCTTAATTGAGACAATAACAAGAACAACAATCAATCACAAGAGAAAATGAACACAAATATTTTCCTTGGGGAAACCATAAAGGAGAAAACCCCACAACTTCCTCAGAGATAGAATGAGCACCAAAAGTAAAACCCAAAGATGCAAACATGATCTCCAAAAGCTTATCTCTCTCTCTCTCTCTTATCCTTGATTCTTCTATCTCTCACTCATGAGCTACAACTAAGTGTGAGTGTGTGTGTTCTAAATAGAGATGCTCACTCTCTATTTATAATAGTTTCTGACTTGAAATTAACTCACCGGGGATGACTTCTCTACGAGAGTCTAATAAACCTAGTGCCCCACAATTGCGGGGACTTTATCCCATAATCAATAAGGAGGGTTACCTTCTATGACTTTACATGACTTGATTACATTACTGATTCTCCCTATAGGAACATCAGGGTATGACTTTACATAACTTGATTATATTACAGATTCTACCAATAGGAACATCGAGGTACAATACATAACTGAATACATTCTGAAGTTACAAATACATCAAAAGAATGACCCATGGTATGAATTATCTCAATCCATTTTTATTAGTTGGTGAAAACGTTTTATTTTAAATTTTAATTAGAATCAAGTAAAACCATGTTAGCTGGAATATTTAACCTCCTGCGGACAGCAAGGTGTTCCATTGGTCTGAATGGTTCAGATCCAGAACAAATAGAGGACAGAGGTTGAAGACTCTCCCTAGATGGCATAGATATCTAGAATACAAGGCTTTGATAGTCCACTTGTGTACCTACAATCAAGCTCAACACGAAATATATCAAAGCAACTAGAATATGATGATCTAATCTATGCTAGTGACTAAGGAATCTAGCAACATATATGCGAAATCATAACAACAACAACATATGTGGGACATAAATCAACTTGCATTAATGAAATGTGAGGAAGCTTACAAACAAGCCTTAGTGTTGACATGCATCTCTGTGAAACCAAATTCTCATCCCCAAAAGCTATGACTCTAGCTCTCTATGCTCTCTCCAAATGATCTTGGGCCAAGGATCAATCCAACAACATAACAATACTTTCAATGTTCCCCCCCTCAACGATGGCCATAAGCTTGTATTTATAAGGCTATATGGATAGGATAGGTTGAGAGATTTGTGGGTGAGGTGGCCTCCAATATTCTAGGATGGGGGATCTCGAGCTCAACTAACCCACTACAATAGGGATAAGGGATATCTCGAGGCTTATCATGTAGAAGCCTCGAGAATCTTCTCTTTTTCCCTTTTTACCCAGGGTACCATGCTTTTCCTTCAGTGACAGAGCGGTTCTGGTAATAACCGCTTATGGAATAAGGGCTATAAGCAGTGGCACCACTTATGGGCAACAAAGTATGGGCGGTACGAATAAGGGTACCACTCCTGGATAAGGGGCATGTGCGGTGCTGGGGATTTTCATGTAATATTGATGAAAAACCATTTAGTTTCCACTCCAGAAGCTGGGATTCAGGGAAAATAGGTATGTCAAATGTCTTATCACATGATGGTGATAGGATTTTGGTATAATAGGATGCCCCCTGAAGCATGAGTTTTAGAGGGATACGATAAACGATATCTTTGAGAACAAGTCTTTGCCAAGAGATGAAAATGTTGGCTCGATTGGAGCATGTCATCAAGTAGGAATTTGTAGTACATTACTATGTTGACTCATAGACACAAGTAACCAAACTCATAGCTGTAGACCGATACAAGGCAGATCTATGAGTGGAATAAACAAGCATGGCTACTAGAATACAGCGTAGATCCATGTGATAGAGGACTCAAACTTGGACATAGCTACCAGACATACAACATAGATCTATGTCATACAGATGCAAATTTGAGCATATCCACGACCATACAAATGTGGATCCATGCTAGATATACAAAAATCCATCGCAACCTGGGGAAAAGGAAATGAGCGCTTTTAAACAAATGCCCGGGGTCTTTGTCTTGTATTCCATAAAGTACGATTCTATCCATGTGATTACAATGATCTAAAGTCAAACATGGTAGAAACCACTTGGTTACCATCCAATGATGTGAACCATTAACAAGTGCGAGGGAAATCACCATTAATGTCAGTGATTCCCAAGGTACCCTAGTACAATCTACTGAGTGTGAATATATGTCCTGATGTCGAAAGCCCATTTGATTCTATCGATCAAAGGTCAATGATGTGAACCTATTTTGAGAGCAAGAGAATCTGTCATTAAGGCATACAGATCTCAAGGTACTGAACATTGTTTCTAAGGCTATTTCCCAGATGATGAGCTGATGTCGACGGGGATAGTCTTGTCGAAGGAGGGCCATGATGAGTCCCACATCAACAACATGAAACTCAGAACATAGTTTTGGAATGATGAAAATGTAGTAACCATATGACTGACTCAAAGATACTGACACAAATACTGTGTCACCGAGACTTCACTCAGTGAAATTCTCACATAGCACGTGCAATTGTGGGATATTAAAGAATACCATTAATTTTGGTAGATATTGAACCAAACTCTTTTTGTTGAAACCCCCTCCCAACATCTAAAACCTCCCCTGACCTTTTTTATACCCCAATCCTTATAAACAACCCTACTTCCCCCCACCTTAAACCCCTCATCCCCCCAATACATGCAGTATATTGGTTCGATTTTTTACAATTTGAAAACCCACAATATGAGCTATCATGCTATGATATTGGTCAACAAGTGAAACCCCCATGGACTGTGTGGACTGCAGAGGTAAAACTTCTTCAAATTCCCCTTGAACATTGGGTGGCATGACAAAAAGACTTGGCAGCATGACTAGATGGGACAGACACACAATGTGACATTGGACAATGCATTCTTTTGAAAGACTCAAAGGAGTGACATGACTCATGAAAGTGGATTGTCACAGAGATCAACTGAATACCCAATTGACTGACATGATTCTGTAGACAAGTGCCATGTTCAAAGGTAAAAACAAACAAATTCCATTATTTGCAAAATGATTCCCTTCCCATTTCCCCCATCATGATTGATGAGTGCCTCTTTTCAGTTTTACGAGTTCAAAGAGGGTAACAAACACTCGATATAGCTTGTCAGAAGACAAGTCCAGACTCATATGTTTTATGAATCTAAGAGAGGAGGGGTTTGATCCCAAAATGGGTCTCTCAATGTTTAATTTAACGATTCCACTGAAATAAAACTCGGTATCGTTCATGTTTAGAAAGTCTGAACGAATACGGAAGAAGACTCCAAAGGGGTCTTTTTTCATATGATTTAGTCCCTAAGGCCTGAAAAAGTATAAAATCATACCTTAGGGAACTCTTCCAGTCATGATTGGCTGGAGTGTTCCTTTTTCGTAAATAGTCCTATCCAAACCGAAAAAGAGATAACCTACCATCAGACGAATGACCCTTCAAATACTTTAACGAGTGTGAAGAAGACAAGATTGCTCGATGATCTTTTCGTATTTAGGGAACCTAAAAATATTTTAAAGAGAACTCCATTAACCTTTTTTTATGTTTGAATCCAGAGCATGAAAAAGTAATAAACTAAGCTCAAACCACTTTTCATGTTTTAACTAGAGCACAAAAAATGAAAAGTAAGATCAACACCATCTTACTATTTTTAACGAGCTCGAAGATCAGTTGAAAGAATGCTCAAGGATTTGTTTCATTTTTACGCAGGCTCGAGACCAATGGGTAAACTATGCTTGAAAAATCCCATTAACATGATATACAGAGGTTGGAATCTTTCCCCCGGTGTGATTGCTAGTGAATCCTACCCCTAGCATGGTTGCTAGAAGCTCAACATGCCCCCAATATTCATTTCATTGGATGATTCTTCTTCCATACCCAACCTAAAAACCTGGTTACTAATGTGAAAATGTTCACCAGGGAGGTAGGAAGAACAAGAATCGGGCAGGTGAAAAGAAGGTTCAATTTCTAACACTAAAGTGAAGAATCGACTCAAGGGAAGGGGATCTGTTTCATTTTTACACAAGCTTGAAACAGAAGGTAACTATGCTTAGAACATGATTTCATTTTTATGCAAGCTTGAAACCAAAAGGTAAACTATGCTTAAGGAGATCCATTTCATTTTTTAACGAGCTTGACATAGAATGGGAACTTTTCTCATGGAAAATTGACATGATGGTCAGGTGCTATTTCATTTTTTAATGAGCTTGACATAGAATGCGAACTTTGCTCAGAGCCATCTATTTCATTTTTTAACGAGCTTAACACAGAATGGGAACTATGCTCGCAACATGGTTTCATTTTCATGCAAGCTTGAAACCAAGAGGGTAAACTATGATTAAGGAGTGGTTTTATTTTTTAACAAGCTTGAAACCAAAAGGTAAACTATGCTCACAAACCTGCTCCTACCCAACATGATATCCATAGGTTGGTAGGTTGCCCCCATTTCATAAAAGTTAGTGGCTTAGCTCCATTATGATGTCCATAGACTAGAGCCATGCCCCCCATTTTACCTATGATGGGAAGAACATAACTAGAATAAGGGGAAAGAACCACAAGAACATGCGACACATTCAGGGTAGTCTGATTACTAGGGT